>OZ024823.1:49377901-49772875 GCA_964016985.1 Anodontia alba | reverse complement strand
GGCCCTTGGGACATTTTTTGCGCATTTCACTCTTTGGCTCCTTTTTCATCCAAATGAGTGAATTTTGATATTTTACTTGTCCTAAAGTGAAAATGTGATGCTTTCCTTCAGTTTTGAAAACTTTTCGAAAAATCGAAAAAATTGAAGTTTTTCCCCACCCCGGCCCTAGGGACATTTTTTGCGCATTTCACTCTTTGGCTCCTTTTTCATCCAAATGAGTGAATTTTGATATTTTAGTTGTCCTAAAGTGAAAATATGATGCTTTCCATCAGTTCTGTAAACTTTTCGAAAAATCAAAAAAATTGAAGTTTTTCCCCACCCCGGCCCTTGGGACATTTTTTACGCATTTCACTCTTTGGCTCCTTTTTCATCCAAATGAGTGAATTTTGATATTTTACTTGTCCTAAAGTGAAAATGTGATGCTTTCCTTCAGTTTTGAAAACTTTTCGAAAAATCGAAAAAATTGAAGTTTTTCCCCACCCCGGCCCTTGGGACATTTTTTGCGCATTTCACTCTTTGGCTCCTTTTTCATCCAAATGAGTGAATTTTGATATTTTAGTTGTCCTAAAGTGAAAATATGATGCTTTCCTTCAGTTCTGTAAACTTTTCGAAAAATCAAAAAAATTGAAGTTTTTCCCCACCCCGGCCCTTGGGACATTTTTTACGCATTTCACTCTTTGGCTCCTTTTTCATCCAAATGAGTGAATTTTGATATTTTACTTGTCCTAAAGTGAAAATGTGATGCTTTCCTTCAGTTTTGAAAACTTTTCGAAAAATCGAAAAAATTGAAGTTTTTCCCCACCCCGGCCCTAGGGACATTTTTTGCGCATTTCACTCTTTGGCTCCTTTTTCATCCAAATGAGTGAATTTTGATATTTTAGTTGTCCTAAAGTGAAAATATGATGCTTTCCGTCAGTTCTGTAAACTTTTCGAAAAATCAAAAAAATTGAAGTTTTTCCCCACCCCGGCCCTTGGGACATTTTTTACGCATTTCACTCTTTGGCTCCTTTTTCATCCAAATGAGTGAATTTTGATATTTTACTTGTCCTAAAGTGAAAATGTGATGCTTTCCTTCAGTTTTGAAAACTTTTCGAAAAATCGAAAAAATTGAAGTTTTTCCCCACCCCGGCCCTAGGGACATTTTTTGCGCATTTCACTCTTTGGCTCCTTTTTCATCCAAATGAGTGAATTTTGATATTTTAGTTGTCCTAAAGTGAAAATATGATGCTTTCCTTCAGTTCTGTAAACTTTTCGAAAAATCAAAAAAATTGAAGTTTTTCCCCACCCCGGCCCTTGGGACATTTTTTGTGCATTTCACTCTTTGGCTCCTTTTTCATCCAAATGAGTGAATTTTGATATTTTACTTGTCCTAAAGTGAAAATGTGATGCTTTCCTTCAGTTTTGAAAACTTTTCGAAAAATCGAAAAAATTGAAGTTTTTCCCCACCCCGGCCCTAGGGACATTTTTTGCGCATTTCACTCTTTGGCTCCTTTTTCATCCAAATGAGTGAATTTTGATATTTTAGTTGTCCTAAAGTGAAAATATGATGCTTTCCTTCAGTTCTGTAAACTTTTCGAAAAATCAAAAAAATTGAAGTTTTTCCCCACCCCGGCCCTTGGGACATTTTTTACGCATTTCACTCTTTGGCTCCTTTTTCATCCAAATGAGTGAATTTTGATATTTTACTTGTCCTAAAGTGAAAATGTGATGCTTTCCTTCAGTTTTGAAAACTTTTCGAAAAATCGAAAAAATTGAAGTTTTTCCCCACCCCGGCCCTTGGGACATTTTTTGCGCATTTCACTCTTTGGCTCCTTTTTCATCCAAATGAGTGAATTTTGATATTTTAGTTGTCCTAAAGTGAAAATATGATGCTTTCCTTCAGTTCTGTAAACTTTTCGAAAAATCAAAAAAATTGAAGTTTTTCCCCACCCCGGCCCTTGGGACATTTTTTACGCATTTCACTCTTTGGCTCCTTTTTCATCCAAATGAGTGAATTTTGATATTTTACTTGTCCTAAAGTGAAAATGTGATGCTTTCCTTCAGTTTTGAAAACTTTTCGAAAAATCGAAAAAATTGAAGTTTTTCCCCACCCCGGCCCTAGGGACATTTTTTGCGCATTTCACTCTTTGGCTCCTTTTTCATCCAAATGAGTGAATTTTGATATTTTAGTTGTCCTAAAGTGAAAATATGATGCTTTCCGTCAGTTCTGTAAACTTTTCGAAAAATCAAAAAAATTGAAGTTTTTCCCCACCCCGGCCCTTGGGACATTTTTTACGCATTTCACTCTTTGGCTCCTTTTTCATCCAAATGAGTGAATTTTGATATTTTACTTGTCCTAAAGTGAAAATGTGATGCTTTCCTTCAGTTTTGAAAACTTTTCGAAAAATCGAAAAAATTGAAGTTTTTCCCCACCCCGGCCCTAGGGACATTTTTTGCGCATTTCACTCTTTGGCTCCTTTTTCATCCAAATGAGTGAATTTTGATATTTTAGTTGTCCTAAAGTGAAAATATGATGCTTTCCTTCAGTCCTGTAAACTTTTCGAAAAATCAAAAAAATTGAAGTTTTTCCCCACCCCGGCCCTTGGGACATTTTTTGCGCATTTCACTCTTTGGCTCCTTTTTCATCCAAATGAGTGAATTTTGATATTTTACTTGTCCTAAAGTGAAAATGTGATGCTTTCCTTCAGTTTTGAAAACTTTTCGAAAAATCGAAAAAATTGAAGTTTTTCCCCACCCCGGCCCTAGGGACATTTTTTGCGCATTTCACTCTTTGGCTCCTTTTTCATCCAAATGAGTGAATTTTGATATTTTAGTTGTCCTAAAGTGAAAATATGATGCTTTCCTTCAGTCCTGTAAACTTTTCGAAAAATCAAAAAAATTGAAGTTTTTCCCCACCCCGGCCCTTGGGACATTTTTTACGCATTTCACTCTTTGGCTCCTTTTTCATCCAAATGAGTGAATTTTGATATTTTACTTGTCCTAAAGTGAAAATGTGATGCTTTCCTTCAGTTTTGAAAACTTTTCGAAAAATCGAAAAAATTGAAGTTTTTCCCCACCCCGGCCCTAGGGACATTTTTTGCGCATTTCACTCTTTGGCTCCTTTTTCATCCAAATGAGTGAATTTTGATATTTTAGTTGTCCTAAAGTGAAAATATGATGCTTTCCTTCAGTTCTGTAAACTTTTCGAAAAATCAAAAAAATTGAAGTTTTTCCCCACCCCGGCCCTTGGGACATTTTTTGCGCATTTCACTCTTTGGCTCCTTTTTCATCCAAATGAGTGAATTTTGATATTTTACTTGTCCTAAAGTGAAAATGTGATGCTTTCCTTCAGTTTTGAAAACTTTTCGAAAAATCGAAAAAATTGAAGTTTTTCCCCACCCCGGCCCTAGGGACATTTTTTGCGCATTTCACTCTTTGGCTCCTTTTTCATCCAAATGAGTGAATTTTGATATTTTAGTTGTCCTAAAGTGAAAATATGATGCTTTCCTTCAGTTCTGTAAACTTTTCGAAAAATCAAAAAAATTGAAGTTTTTCCCCACCCCGGCCCTTGGGACATTTTTTGCGCATTTCACTCTTTGGCTCCTTTTTCATCCAAATGAGTGAATTTTGATATTTTACTTGTCCTAAAGTGAAAATGTGATGCTTTCCTTCAGTTTTGAAAACTTTTCGAAAAATCGAAAAAATTGAAGTTTTTCCCCACCCCGGCCCTAGGGACATTTTTTGCGCATTTCACTCTTTGGCTCCTTTTTCATCCAAATGAGTGAATTTTGATATTTTAGTTGTCCTAAAGTGAAAATATGATGCTTTCCTTCAGTTCTGTAAACTTTTCGAAAAATCAAAAAAATTGAAGTTTTTCCCCACCCCGGCCCTTGGGACATTTTTTACGCATTTCACTCTTTGGCTCCTTTTTCATCCAAATGAGTGAATTTTGATATTTTACTTGTCCTAAAGTGAAAATGTGATGCTTTCCTTCAGTTTTGAAAACTTTTCGAAAAATCGAAAAAATTGAAGTTTTTCCCCACCCCGGCCCTTGGGACATTTTTTGCGCATTTCACTCTTTGGCTCCTTTTTCATCCAAATGAGTGAATTTTGATATTTTAGTTGTCCTAAAGTGAAAATATGATGCTTTCCTTCAGTTCTGTAAACTTTTCGAAAAATCAAAAAAATTGAAGTTTTTCCCCACCCCGGCCCTTGGGACATTTTTTACGCATTTCACTCTTTGGCTCCTTTTTCATCCAAATGAGTGAATTTTGATATTTTACTTGTCCTAAAGTGAAAATGTGATGCTTTCCTTCAGTTTTGAAAACTTTTCGAAAAATCGAAAAAATTGAAGTTTTTCCCCACCCCGGCCCTAGGGACATTTTTTGCGCATTTCACTCTTTGGCTCCTTTTTCATCCAAATGAGTGAATTTTGATATTTTAGTTGTCCTAAAGTGAAAATATGATGCTTTCCGTCAGTTCTGTAAACTTTTCGAAAAATCAAAAAAATTGAAGTTTTTCCCCACCCCGGCCCTTGGGACATTTTTTACGCATTTCACTCTTTGGCTCCTTTTTCATCCAAATGAGTGAATTTTGATATTTTACTTGTCCTAAAGTGAAAATGTGATGCTTTCCTTCAGTTTTGAAAACTTTTCGAAAAATCGAAAAAATTGAAGTTTTTCCCCACCCCGGCCCTAGGGACATTTTTTGCGCATTTCACTCTTTGGCTCCTTTTTCATCCAAATGAGTGAATTTTGATATTTTAGTTGTCCTAAAGTGAAAATATGATGCTTTCCTTCAGTCCTGTAAACTTTTCGAAAAATCAAAAAAATTGAAGTTTTTCCCCACCCCGGCCCTTGGGACATTTTTTGCGCATTTCACTCTTTGGCTCCTTTTTCATCCAAATGAGTGAATTTTGATATTTTACTTGTCCTAAAGTGAAAATGTGATGCTTTCCTTCAGTTTTGAAAACTTTTCGAAAAATCGAAAAAATTGAAGTTTTTCCCCACCCCGGCCCTAGGGACATTTTTTGCGCATTTCACTCTTTGGCTCCTTTTTCATCCAAATGAGTGAATTTTGATATTTTAGTTGTCCTAAAGTGAAAATATGATGCTTTCCTTCAGTCCTGTAAACTTTTCGAAAAATCAAAAAAATTGAAGTTTTTCCCCACCCCGGCCCTTGGGACATTTTTTGCGCATTTCACTCTTTGGCTCCTTTTTCATCCAAATGAGTGAATTTTGATATTTTACTTGTCCTAAAGTGAAAATGTGATGCTTTCCTTCAGTTTTGAAAACTTTTCGAAAAATCGAAAAAATTGAAGTTTTTCCCCACCCCGGCCCTAGGGACATTTTTTGCGCATTTCACTCTTTGGCTCCTTTTTCATCCAAATGAGTGAATTTTGATATTTTAGTTGTCCTAAAGTGAAAATATGATGCTTTCCTTCAGTTCTGTAAACTTTTCGAAAAATCAAAAAAATTGAAGTTTTTCCCCACCCCGGCCCTTGGGACATTTTTTGCGCATTTCACTCTTTGGCTCCTTTTTCATCCAAATGAGTGAATTTTGATATTTTACTTGTCCTAAAGTGAAAATGTGATGCTTTCCTTCAGTTTTGAAAACTTTTCGAAAAATCGAAAAAATTGAAGTTTTTCCCCACCCCGGCCCTAGGGACATTTTTTGCGCATTTCACTCTTTGGCTCCTTTTTCATCCAAATGAGTGAATTTTGATATTTTAGTTGTCCTAAAGTGAAAATATGATGCTTTCCTTCAGTTCTGTAAACTTTTCGAAAAATCAAAAAAATTGAAGTTTTTCCCCACCCCGGCCCTTGGGACATTTTTTGCGCATTTCACTCTTTGGCTCCTTTTTCATCCAAATGAGTGAATTTTGATATTTTACTTGTCCTAAAGTGAAAATGTGATGCTTTCCTTCAGTTTTGAAAACTTTTCGAAAAATCGAAAAAATTGAAGTTTTTCCCCACCCCGGCCCTAGGGACATTTTTTGCGCATTTCACTCTTTGGCTCCTTTTTCATCCAAATGAGTGAATTTTGATATTTTAGTTGTCCTAAAGTGAAAATATGATGCTTTCCTTCAGTTCTGTAAACTTTTCGAAAAATCAAAAAAATTGAAGTTTTTCCCCACCCCGGCCCTTGGGACATTTTTTACGCATTTCACTCTTTGGCTCCTTTTTCATCCAAATGAGTGAATTTTGATATTTTACTTGTCCTAAAGTGAAAATATGATGCTTTCCTTCAGTTCTGTAAACTTTTCGAAAAATCAAAAAAATTGAAGTTTTTCCCCACCCCGGCCCTTGGGACATTTTTTGCGCATTTCACTCTTTGGCTCCTTTTTCATCCAAATGAGTGAATTTTGATATTTTACTTGTCCTAAAGTGAAAATGTGATGCTTTCCTTCAGTTTTGAAAACTTTTCGAAAAATCGAAAAAATTGAAGTTTTTCCCCACCCCGGCCCTAGGGACATTTTTTGCGCATTTCACTCTTTGGCTCCTTTTTCATCCAAATGAGTGAATTTTGATATTTTAGTTGTCC
This sequence comes from Anodontia alba, assembly GCA_964016985.1. Taxonomy (NCBI): domain Eukaryota; kingdom Metazoa; phylum Mollusca; class Bivalvia; order Lucinida; family Lucinidae; genus Anodontia; species Anodontia alba. The sequence goes on along the minus strand of OZ024823.1, from coordinate 49,766,353 downwards.
TAAAGTGAAAATATGATGCTTTCCATCAGTTCTGTAAACTTTTCGAAAAATCAAAAAAATTGAAGTTTTTCCCCACCCCGGCCCTTGGGACATTTTTTACGCATTTCACTCTTTGGCTCCTTTTTCATCCAAATGAGTGAATTTTGATATTTTACTTGTCCTAAAGTGAAAATGTGATGCTTTCCTTCAGTTTTGAAAACTTTTCGAAAAATCGAAAAAATTGAAGTTTTTCCCCACCCCGGCCCTTGGGACATTTTTTGCGCATTTCACTCTTTGGCTCCTTTTTCATCCAAATGAGTGAATTTTGATATTTTAGTTGTCCTAAAGTGAAAATATGATGCTTTCCTTCAGTTCTGTAAACTTTTCGAAAAATCAAAAAAATTGAAGTTTTTCCCCACCCCGGCCCTTGGGACATTTTTTACGCATTTCACTCTTTGGCTCCTTTTTCATCCAAATGAGTGAATTTTGATATTTTACTTGTCCTAAAGTGAAAATGTGATGCTTTCCTTCAGTTTTGAAAACTTTTCGAAAAATCGAAAAAATTGAAGTTTTTCCCCACCCCGGCCCTAGGGACATTTTTTGCGCATTTCACTCTTTGGCTCCTTTTTCATCCAAATGAGTGAATTTTGATATTTTAGTTGTCCTAAAGTGAAAATATGATGCTTTCCGTCAGTTCTGTAAACTTTTCGAAAAATCAAAAAAATTGAAGTTTTTCCCCACCCCGGCCCTTGGGACATTTTTTACGCATTTCACTCTTTGGCTCCTTTTTCATCCAAATGAGTGAATTTTGATATTTTACTTGTCCTAAAGTGAAAATGTGATGCTTTCCTTCAGTTTTGAAAACTTTTCGAAAAATCGAAAAAATTGAAGTTTTTCCCCACCCCGGCCCTAGGGACATTTTTTGCGCATTTCACTCTTTGGCTCCTTTTTCATCCAAATGAGTGAATTTTGATATTTTAGTTGTCCTAAAGTGAAAATATGATGCTTTCCTTCAGTTCTGTAAACTTTTCGAAAAATCAAAAAAATTGAAGTTTTTCCCCACCCCGGCCCTTGGGACATTTTTTGTGCATTTCACTCTTTGGCTCCTTTTTCATCCAAATGAGTGAATTTTGATATTTTACTTGTCCTAAAGTGAAAATGTGATGCTTTCCTTCAGTTTTGAAAACTTTTCGAAAAATCGAAAAAATTGAAGTTTTTCCCCACCCCGGCCCTAGGGACATTTTTTGCGCATTTCACTCTTTGGCTCCTTTTTCATCCAAATGAGTGAATTTTGATATTTTAGTTGTCCTAAAGTGAAAATATGATGCTTTCCTTCAGTTCTGTAAACTTTTCGAAAAATCAAAAAAATTGAAGTTTTTCCCCACCCCGGCCCTTGGGACATTTTTTGTGCATTTCACTCTTTGGCTCCTTTTTCATCCAAATGAGTGAATTTTGATATTTTACTTGTCCTAAAGTGAAAATGTGATGCTTTCCTTCAGTTTTGAAAACTTTTCGAAAAATCGAAAAAATTGAAGTTTTTCCCCACCCCGGCCCTAGGGACATTTTTTGCGCATTTCACTCTTTGGCTCCTTTTTCATCCAAATGAGTGAATTTTGATATTTTAGTTGTCCTAAAGTGAAAATATGATGCTTTCCTTCAGTTCTGTAAACTTTTCGAAAAATCAAAAAAATTGAAGTTTTTCCCCACCCCGGCCCTTGGGACATTTTTTACGCATTTCACTCTTTGGCTCCTTTTTCATCCAAATGAGTGAATTTTGATATTTTACTTGTCCTAAAGTGAAAATGTGATGCTTTCCTTCAGTTTTGAAAACTTTTCGAAAAATCGAAAAAATTGAAGTTTTTCCCCACCCCGGCCCTTGGGACATTTTTTGCGCATTTCACTCTTTGGCTCCTTTTTCATCCAAATGAGTGAATTTTGATATTTTAGTTGTCCTAAAGTGAAAATATGATGCTTTCCTTCAGTTCTGTAAACTTTTCGAAAAATCAAAAAAATTGAAGTTTTTCCCCACCCCGGCCCTTGGGACATTTTTTACGCATTTCACTCTTTGGCTCCTTTTTCATCCAAATGAGTGAATTTTGATATTTTACTTGTCCTAAAGTGAAAATGTGATGCTTTCCTTCAGTTTTGAAAACTTTTCGAAAAATCGAAAAAATTGAAGTTTTTCCCCACCCCGGCCCTAGGGACATTTTTTGCGCATTTCACTCTTTGGCTCCTTTTTCATCCAAATGAGTGAATTTTGATATTTTAGTTGTCCTAAAGTGAAAATATGATGCTTTCCGTCAGTTCTGTAAACTTTTCGAAAAATCAAAAAAATTGAAGTTTTTCCCCACCCCGGCCCTTGGGACATTTTTTACGCATTTCACTCTTTGGCTCCTTTTTCATCCAAATGAGTGAATTTTGATATTTTACTTGTCCTAAAGTGAAAATGTGATGCTTTCCTTCAGTTTTGAAAACTTTTCGAAAAATCGAAAAAATTGAAGTTTTTCCCCACCCCGGCCCTAGGGACATTTTTTGCGCATTTCACTCTTTGGCTCCTTTTTCATCCAAATGAGTGAATTTTGATATTTTAGTTGTCCTAAAGTGAAAATATGATGCTTTCCTTCAGTCCTGTAAACTTTTCGAAAAATCAAAAAAATTGAAGTTTTTCCCCACCCCGGCCCTTGGGACATTTTTTGCGCATTTCACTCTTTGGCTCCTTTTTCATCCAAATGAGTGAATTTTGATATTTTACTTGTCCTAAAGTGAAAATGTGATGCTTTCCTTCAGTTTTGAAAACTTTTCGAAAAATCGAAAAAATTGAAGTTTTTCCCCACCCCGGCCCTAGGGACATTTTTTGCGCATTTCACTCTTTGGCTCCTTTTTCATCCAAATGAGTGAATTTTGATATTTTAGTTGTCCTAAAGTGAAAATATGATGCTTTCCTTCAGTCCTGTAAACTTTTCGAAAAATCAAAAAAATTGAAGTTTTTCCCCACCCCGGCCCTTGGGACATTTTTTACGCATTTCACTCTTTGGCTCCTTTTTCATCCAAATGAGTGAATTTTGATATTTTACTTGTCCTAAAGTGAAAATGTGATGCTTTCCTTCAGTTTTGAAAACTTTTCGAAAAATCGAAAAAATTGAAGTTTTTCCCCACCCCGGCCCTAGGGACATTTTTTGCGCATTTCACTCTTTGGCTCCTTTTTCATCCAAATGAGTGAATTTTGATATTTTAGTTGTCCTAAAGTGAAAATATGATGCTTTCCTTCAGTTCTGTAAACTTTTCGAAAAATCAAAAAAATTGAAGTTTTTCCCCACCCCGGCCCTTGGGACATTTTTTGCGCATTTCACTCTTTGGCTCCTTTTTCATCCAAATGAGTGAATTTTGATATTTTACTTGTCCTAAAGTGAAAATGTGATGCTTTCCTTCAGTTTTGAAAACTTTTCGAAAAATCGAAAAAATTGAAGTTTTTCCCCACCCCGGCCCTAGGGACATTTTTTGCGCATTTCACTCTTTGGCTCCTTTTTCATCCAAATGAGTGAATTTTGATATTTTAGTTGTCCTAAAGTGAAAATATGATGCTTTCCTTCAGTTCTGTAAACTTTTCGAAAAATCAAAAAAATTGAAGTTTTTCCCCACCCCGGCCCTTGGGACATTTTTTGCGCATTTCACTCTTTGGCTCCTTTTTCATCCAAATGAGTGAATTTTGATATTTTACTTGTCCTAAAGTGAAAATGTGATGCTTTCCTTCAGTTTTGAAAACTTTTCGAAAAATCGAAAAAATTGAAGTTTTTCCCCACCCCGGCCCTAGGGACATTTTTTGCGCATTTCACTCTTTGGCTCCTTTTTCATCCAAATGAGTGAATTTTGATATTTTAGTTGTCCTAAAGTGAAAATATGATGCTTTCCTTCAGTTCTGTAAACTTTTCGAAAAATCAAAAAAATTGAAGTTTTTCCCCACCCCGGCCCTTGGGACATTTTTTACGCATTTCACTCTTTGGCTCCTTTTTCATCCAAATGAGTGAATTTTGATATTTTACTTGTCCTAAAGTGAAAATGTGATGCTTTCCTTCAGTTTTGAAAACTTTTCGAAAAATCGAAAAAATTGAAGTTTTTCCCCACCCCGGCCCTTGGGACATTTTTTGCGCATTTCACTCTTTGGCTCCTTTTTCATCCAAATGAGTGAATTTTGATATTTTAGTTGTCCTAAAGTGAAAATATGATGCTTTCCTTCAGTTCTGTAAACTTTTCGAAAAATCAAAAAAATTGAAGTTTTTCCCCACCCCGGCCCTTGGGACATTTTTTACGCATTTCACTCTTTGGCTCCTTTTTCATCCAAATGAGTGAATTTTGATATTTTACTTGTCCTAAAGTGAAAATGTGATGCTTTCCTTCAGTTTTGAAAACTTTTCGAAAAATCGAAAAAATTGAAGTTTTTCCCCACCCCGGCCCTAGGGACATTTTTTGCGCATTTCACTCTTTGGCTCCTTTTTCATCCAAATGAGTGAATTTTGATATTTTAGTTGTCCTAAAGTGAAAATATGATGCTTTCCGTCAGTTCTGTAAACTTTTCGAAAAATCAAAAAAATTGAAGTTTTTCCCCACCCCGGCCCTTGGGACATTTTTTACGCATTTCACTCTTTGGCTCCTTTTTCATCCAAATGAGTGAATTTTGATATTTTACTTGTCCTAAAGTGAAAATGTGATGCTTTCCTTCAGTTTTGAAAACTTTTCGAAAAATCGAAAAAATTGAAGTTTTTCCCCACCCCGGCCCTAGGGACATTTTTTGCGCATTTCACTCTTTGGCTCCTTTTTCATCCAAATGAGTGAATTTTGATATTTTAGTTGTCCTAAAGTGAAAATATGATGCTTTCCTTCAGTCCTGTAAACTTTTCGAAAAATCAAAAAAATTGAAGTTTTTCCCCACCCCGGCCCTTGGGACATTTTTTGCGCATTTCACTCTTTGGCTCCTTTTTCATCCAAATGAGTGAATTTTGATATTTTACTTGTCCTAAAGTGAAAATGTGATGCTTTCCTTCAGTTTTGAAAACTTTTCGAAAAATCGAAAAAATTGAAGTTTTTCCCCACCCCGGCCCTAGGGACATTTTTTGCGCATTTCACTCTTTGGCTCCTTTTTCATCCAAATGAGTGAATTTTGATATTTTAGTTGTCCTAAAGTGAAAATATGATGCTTTCCTTCAGTCCTGTAAACTTTTCGAAAAATCAAAAAAATTGAAGTTTTTCCCCACCCCGGCCCTTGGGACATTTTTTGCGCATTTCACTCTTTGGCTCCTTTTTCATCCAAATGAGTGAATTTTGATATTTTACTTGTCCTAAAGTGAAAATGTGATGCTTTCCTTCAGTTTTGAAAACTTTTCGAAAAATCGAAAAAATTGAAGTTTTTCCCCACCCCGGCCCTAGGGACATTTTTTGCGCATTTCACTCTTTGGCTCCTTTTTCATCCAAATGAGTGAATTTTGATATTTTAGTTGTCCTAAAGTGAAAATATGATGCTTTCCTTCAGTTCTGTAAACTTTTCGAAAAATCAAAAAAATTGAAGTTTTTCCCCACCCCGGCCCTTGGGACATTTTTTGCGCATTTCACTCTTTGGCTCCTTTTTCATCCAAATGAGTGAATTTTGATATTTTACTTGTCCTAAAGTGAAAATGTGATGCTTTCCTTCAGTTTTGAAAACTTTTCGAAAAATCGAAAAAATTGAAGTTTTTCCCCACCCCGGCCCTAGGGACATTTTTTGCGCATTTCACTCTTTGGCTCCTTTTTCATCCAAATGAGTGAATTTTGATATTTTAGTTGTCCTAAAGTGAAAATATGATGCTTTCCTTCAGTTCTGTAAACTTTTCGAAAAATCAAAAAAATTGAAGTTTTTCCCCACCCCGGCCCTTGGGACATTTTTTGCGCATTTCACTCTTTGGCTCCTTTTTCATCCAAATGAGTGAATTTTGATATTTTACTTGTCCTAAAGTGAAAATGTGATGCTTTCCTTCAGTTTTGAAAACTTTTCGAAAAATCGAAAAAATTGAAGTTTTTCCCCACCCCGGCCCTAGGGACATTTTTTGCGCATTTCACTCTTTGGCTCCTTTTTCATCCAAATGAGTGAATTTTGATATTTTAGTTGTCCTAAAGTGAAAATATGATGCTTTCCTTCAGTTCTGTAAACTTTTCGAAAAATCAAAAAAATTGAAGTTTTTCCCCACCCCGGCCCTTGGGACATTTTTTACGCATTTCACTCTTTGGCTCCTTTTTCATCCAAATGAGTGAATTTTGATATTTTACTTGTCCTAAAGTGAAAATATGATGCTTTCCTTCAGTTCTGTAAACTTTTCGAAAAATCAAAAAAATTGAAGTTTTTCCCCACCCCGGCCCTTGGGACATTTTTTGCGCATTTCACTCTTTGGCTCCTTTTTCATCCAAATGAGTGAATTTTGATATTTTACTTGTCCTAAAGTGAAAATGTGATGCTTTCCTTCAGTTTTGAAAACTTTTCGAAAAATCGAAAAAATTGAAGTTTTTCCCCACCCCGGCCCTAGGGACATTTTTTGCGCATTTCACTCTTTGGCTCCTTTTTCATCCAAATGAGTGAATTTTGATATTTTAGTTGTCCTAAAGTGAAAATATGATGCTTTCCATCAGTTCTGTAAACTTTTCGAAAAATCAAAAAAATTGAAGTTTTTCCCCACCCCGGCCCTTGGGACATTTTTTACGCATTTCACTCTTTGGCTCCTTTTTCATCCAAATGAGTGAATTTTGATATTTTACTTGTCCTAAAGTGAAAATGTGATGCTTTCCTTCAGTTTTGAAAACTTTTCGAAAAATCGAAAAAATTGAAGTTTTTCCCCACCCCGGCCCTTGGGACATTTTTTGCGCATTTCACTCTTTGGCTCCTTTTTCATCCAAATGAGTGAATTTTGATATTTTAGTTGTCCTAAAGTGAAAATATGATGCTTTCCTTCAGTTCTGTAAACTTTTCGAAAAATCAAAAAAATTGAAGTTTTTCCCCACCCCGGCCCTTGGGACATTTTTTACGCATTTCACTCTTTGGCTCCTTTTTCATCCAAATGAGTGAATTTTGATATTTTACTTGTCCTAAAGTGAAAATGTGATGCTTTCCTTCAGTTTTGAAAACTTTTCGAAAAATCGAAAAAATTGAAGTTTTTCCCCACCCCGGCCCTAGGGACATTTTTTGCGCATTTCACTCTTTGGCTCCTTTTTCATCCAAATGAGTGAATTTTGATATTTTAGTTGTCCTAAAGTGAAAATATGATGCTTTCCGTCAGTTCTGTAAACTTTTCGAAAAATCAAAAAAATTGAAGTTTTTCCCCACCCCGGCCCTTGGGACATTTTTTACGCATTTCACTCTTTGGCTCCTTTTTCATCCAAATGAGTGAATTTTGATATTTTACTTGTCCTAAAGTGAAAATGTGATGCTTTCCTTCAGTTTTGAAAACTTTTCGAAAAATCGAAAAAATTGAAGTTTTTCCCCACCCCGGCCCTAGGGACATTTTTTGCGCATTTCACTCTTTGGCTCCTTTTTCATCCAAATGAGTGAATTTTGATATTTTAGTTGTCCTAAAGTGAAAATATGATGCTTTCCTTCAGTTCTGTAAACTTTTCGAAAAATCAAAAAAATTGAAGTTTTTCCCCACCCCGGCCCTTGGGACATTTTTTGTGCATTTCACTCTTTGGCTCCTTTTTCATCCAAATGAGTGAATTTTGATATTTTACTTGTCCTAAAGTGAAAATGTGATGCTTTCCTTCAGTTTTGAAAACTTTTCGAAAAATCGAAAAAATTGAAGTTTTTCCCCACCCCGGCCCTAGGGACATTTTTTGCGCATTTCACTCTTTGGCTCCTTTTTCATCCAAATGAGTGAATTTTGATATTTTAGTTGTCCTAAAGTGAAAATATGATGCTTTCCTTCAGTTCTGTAAACTTTTCGAAAAATCAAAAAAATTGAAGTTTTTCCCCACCCCGGCCCTTGGGACATTTTTTACGCATTTCACTCTTTGGCTCCTTTTTCATCCAAATGAGTGAATTTTGATATTTTACTTGTCCTAAAGTGAAAATGTGATGCTTTCCTTCAGTTTTGAAAACTTTTCGAAAAATCGAAAAAATTGAAGTTTTTCCCCACCCCGGCCCTTGGGACATTTTTTGCGCATTTCACTCTTTGGCTCCTTTTTCATCCAAATGAGTGAATTTTGATATTTTAGTTGTCCTAAAGTGAAAATATGATGCTTTCCTTCAGTTCTGTAAACTTTTCGAAAAATCAAAAAAATTGAAGTTTTTCCCCACCCCGGCCCTTGGGACATTTTTTACGCATTTCACTCTTTGGCTCCTTTTTCATCCAAATGAGTGAATTTTGATATTTTACTTGTCCTAAAGTGAAAATGTGATGCTTTCCTTCAGTTTTGAAAACTTTTCGAAAAATCGAAAAAATTGAAGTTTTTCCCCACCCCGGCCCTAGGGACATTTTTTGCGCATTTCACTCTTTGGCTCCTTTTTCATCCAAATGAGTGAATTTTGATATTTTAGTTGTCCTAAAGTGAAAATATGATGCTTTCCGTCAGTTCTGTAAACTTTTCGAAAAATCAAAAAAATTGAAGTTTTTCCCCACCCCGGCCCTTGGGACATTTTTTACGCATTTCACTCTTTGGCTCCTTTTTCATCCAAATGAGTGAATTTTGATATTTTACTTGTCCTAAAGTGAAAATGTGATGCTTTCCTTCAGTTTTGAAAACTTTTCGAAAAATCGAAAAAATTGAAGTTTTTCCCCACCCCGGCCCTAGGGACATTTTTTGCGCATTTCACTCTTTGGCTCCTTTTTCATCCAAATGAGTGAATTTTGATATTTTAGTTGTCCTAAAGTGAAAATATGATGCTTTCCTTCAGTCCTGTAAACTTTTCGAAAAATCAAAAAAATTGAAGTTTTTCCCCACCCCGGCCCTTGGGACATTTTTTGCGCATTTCACTCTTTGGCTCCTTTTTCATCCAAATGAGTGAATTTTGATATTTTACTTGTCCTAAAGTGAAAATGTGATGCTTTCCTTCAGTTTTGAAAACTTTTCGAAAAATCGAAAAAATTGAAGTTTTTCCCCACCCCGGCCCTAGGGACATTTTTTGCGCATTTCACTCTTTGGCTCCTTTTTCATCCAAATGAGTGAATTTTGATATTTTAGTTGTCCTAAAGTGAAAATATGATGCTTTCCTTCAGTCCTGTAAACTTTTCGAAAAATCAAAAAAATTGAAGTTTTTCCCCACCCCGGCCCTTGGGACATTTTTTACGCATTTCACTCTTTGGCTCCTTTTTCATCCAAATGAGTGAATTTTGATATTTTACTTGTCCTAAAGTGAAAATGTGATGCTTTCCTTCAGTTTTGAAAACTTTTCGAAAAATCGAAAAAATTGAAGTTTTTCCCCACCCCGGCCCTAGGGACATTTTTTGCGCATTTCACTCTTTGGCTCCTTTTTCATCCAAATGAGTGAATTTTGATATTTTAGTTGTCCTAAAGTGAAAATATGATGCTTTCCTTCAGTTCTGTAAACTTTTCGAAAAATCAAAAAAATTGAAGTTTTTCCCCACCCCGGCCCTTGGGACATTTTTTGCGCATTTCACTCTTTGGCTCCTTTTTCATCCAAATGAGTGAATTTTGATATTTTACTTGTCCTAAAGTGAAAATGTGATGCTTTCCTTCAGTTTTGAAAACTTTTCGAAAAATCGAAAAAATTGAAGTTTTTCCCCACCCCGGCCCTAGGGACATTTTTTGCGCATTTCACTCTTTGGCTCCTTTTTCATCCAAATGAGTGAATTTTGATATTTTAGTTGTCCTAAAGTGAAAATATGATGCTTTCCTTCAGTTCTGTAAACTTTTCGAAAAATCAAAAAAATTGAAGTTTTTCCCCACCCCGGCCCTTGGGACATTTTTTGCGCATTTCACTCTTTGGCTCCTTTTTCATCCAAATGAGTGAATTTTGATATTTTACTTGTCCTAAAGTGAAAATGTGATGCTTTCCTTCAGTTTTGAAAACTTTTCGAAAAATCGAAAAAATTGAAGTTTTTCCCCACCCCGGCCCTAGGGACATTTTTTGCGCATTTCACTCTTTGGCTCCTTTTTCATCCAAATGAGTGAATTTTGATATTTTAGTTGTCCTAAAGTGAAAATATGATGCTTTCCTTCAGTTCTGTAAACTTTTCGAAAAATCAAAAAAATTGAAGTTTTTCCCCACCCCGGCCCTTGGGACATTTTTTACGCATTTCACTCTTTGGCTCCTTTTTCATCCAAATGAGTGAATTTTGATATTTTACTTGTCCTAAAGTGAAAATGTGATGCTTTCCTTCAGTTTTGAAAACTTTTCGAAAAATCGAAAAAATTGAAGTTTTTCCCCACCCCGGCCCTTGGGACATTTTTTGCGCATTTCACTCTTTGGCTCCTTTTTCATCCAAATGAGTGAATTTTGATATTTTAGTTGTCCTAAAGTGAAAATATGATGCTTTCCTTCAGTTCTGTAAACTTTTCGAAAAATCAAAAAAATTGAAGTTTTTCCCCACCCCGGCCCTTGGGACATTTTTTACGCATTTCACTCTTTGGCTCCTTTTTCATCCAAATGAGTGAATTTTGATATTTTACTTGTCCTAAAGTGAAAATGTGATGCTTTCCTTCAGTTTTGAAAACTTTTCGAAAAATCGAAAAAATTGAAGTTTTTCCCCACCCCGGCCCTAGGGACATTTTTTGCGCATTTCACTCTTTGGCTCCTTTTTCATCCAAATGAGTGAATTTTGATATTTTAGTTGTCCTAAAGTGAAAATATGATGCTTTCCGTCAGTTCTGTAAACTTTTCGAAAAATCAAAAAAATTGAAGTTTTTCCCCACCCCGGCCCTTGGGACATTTTTTACGCATTTCACTCTTTGGCTCCTTTTTCATCCAAATGAGTGAATTTTGATATTTTACTTGTCCTAAAGTGAAAATGTGATGCTTTCCTTCAGTTTTGAAAACTTTTCGAAAAATCGAAAAAATTGAAGTTTTTCCCCACCCCGGCCCTAGGGACATTTTTTGCGCATTTCACTCTTTGGCTCCTTTTTCATCCAAATGAGTGAATTTTGATATTTTAGTTGTCCTAAAGTGAAAATATGATGCTTTCCTTCAGTCCTGTAAACTTTTCGAAAAATCAAAAAAATTGAAGTTTTTCCCCACCCCGGCCCTTGGGACATTTTTTGCGCATTTCACTCTTTGGCTCCTTTTTCATCCAAATGAGTGAATTTTGATATTTTACTTGTCCTAAAGTGAAAATGTGATGCTTTCCTTCAGTTTTGAAAACTTTTCGAAAAATCGAAAAAATTGAAGTTTTTCCCCACCCCGGCCCTAGGGACATTTTTTGCGCATTTCACTCTTTGGCTCCTTTTTCATCCAAATGAGTGAATTTTGATATTTTAGTTGTCCTAAAGTGAAAATATGATGCTTTCCTTCAGTCCTGTAAACTTTTCGAAAAATCAAAAAAATTGAAGTTTTTCCCCACCCCGGCCCTTGGGACATTTTTTGCGCATTTCACTCTTTGGCTCCTTTTTCATCCAAATGAGTGAATTTTGATATTTTACTTGTCCTAAAGTGAAAATGTGATGCTTTCCTTCAGTTTTGAAAACTTTTCGAAAAATCGAAAAAATTGAAGTTTTTCCCCACCCCGGCCCTAGGGACATTTTTTGCGCATTTCACTCTTTGGCTCCTTTTTCATCCAAATGAGTGAATTTTGATATTTTAGTTGTCCTAAAGTGAAAATATGATGCTTTCCTTCAGTTCTGTAAACTTTTCGAAAAATCAAAAAAATTGAAGTTTTTCCCCACCCCGGCCCTTGGGACATTTTTTGCGCATTTCACTCTTTGGCTCCTTTTTCATCCAAATGAGTGAATTTTGATATTTTACTTGTCCTAAAGTGAAAATGTGATGCTTTCCTTCAGTTTTGAAAACTTTTCGAAAAATCGAAAAAATTGAAGTTTTTCCCCACCCCGGCCCTAGGGACATTTTTTGCGCATTTCACTCTTTGGCTCCTTTTTCATCCAAATGAGTGAATTTTGATATTTTAGTTGTCCTAAAGTGAAAATATGATGCTTTCCTTCAGTTCTGTAAACTTTTCGAAAAATCAAAAAAATTGAAGTTTTTCCCCACCCCGGCCCTTGGGACATTTTTTGCGCATTTCACTCTTTGGCTCCTTTTTCATCCAAATGAGTGAATTTTGATATTTTACTTGTCCTAAAGTGAAAATGTGATGCTTTCCTTCAGTTTTGAAAACTTTTCGAAAAATCGAAAAAATTGAAGTTTTTCCCCACCCCGGCCCTAGGGACATTTTTTGCGCATTTCACTCTTTGGCTCCTTTTTCATCCAAATGAGTGAATTTTGATATTTTAGTTGTCCTAAAGTGAAAATATGATGCTTTCCTTCAGTTCTGTAAACTTTTCGAAAAATCAAAAAAATTGAAGTTTTTCCCCACCCCGGCCCTTGGGACATTTTTTACGCATTTCACTCTTTGGCTCCTTTTTCATCCAAATGAGTGAATTTTGATATTTTACTTGTCCTAAAGTGAAAATATGATGCTTTCCTTCAGTTCTGTAAACTTTTCGAAAAATCAAAAAAATTGAAGTTTTTCCCCACCCCGGCCCTTGGGACATTTTTTGCGCATTTCACTCTTTGGCTCCTTTTTCATCCAAATGAGTGAATTTTGATATTTTACTTGTCCTAAAGTGAAAATGTGATGCTTTCCTTCAGTTTTGAAAACTTTTCGAAAAATCGAAAAAATTGAAGTTTTTCCCCACCCCGGCCCTAGGGACATTTTTTGCGCATTTCACTCTTTGGCTCCTTTTTCATCCAAATGAGTGAATTTTGATATTTTAGTTGTCCTAAAGTGAAAATATGATGCTTTCCATCAGTTCTGTAAACTTTTCGAAAAATCAAAAAAATTGAAGTTTTTCCCCACCCCGGCCCTTGGGACATTTTTTACGCATTTCACTCTTTGGCTCCTTTTTCATCCAAATGAGTGAATTTTGATATTTTACTTGTCCTAAAGTGAAAATGTGATGCTTTCCTTCAGTTTTGAAAACTTTTCGAAAAATCGAAAAAATTGAAGTTTTTCCCCACCCCGGCCCTTGGGACATTTTTTGCGCATTTCACTCTTTGGCTCCTTTTTCATCCAAATGAGTGAATTTTGATATTTTAGTTGTCCTAAAGTGAAAATATGATGCTTTCCTTCAGTTCTGTAAACTTTTCGAAAAATCAAAAAAATTGAAGTTTTTCCCCACCCCGGCCCTTGGGACATTTTTTACGCATTTCACTCTTTGGCTCCTTTTTCATCCAAATGAGTGAATTTTGATATTTTACTTGTCCTAAAGTGAAAATGTGATGCTTTCCTTCAGTTTTGAAAACTTTTCGAAAAATCGAAAAAATTGAAGTTTTTCCCCACCCCGGCCCTAGGGACATTTTTTGCGCATTTCACTCTTTGGCTCCTTTTTCATCCAAATGAGTGAATTTTGATATTTTAGTTGTCCTAAAGTGAAAATATGATGCTTTCCGTCAGTTCTGTAAACTTTTCGAAAAATCAAAAAAATTGAAGTTTTTCCCCACCCCGGCCCTTGGGACATTTTTTACGCATTTCACTCTTTGGCTCCTTTTTCATCCAAATGAGTGAATTTTGATATTTTACTTGTCCTAAAGTGAAAATGTGATGCTTTCCTTCAGTTTTGAAAACTTTTCGAAAAATCGAAAAAATTGAAGTTTTTCCCCACCCCGGCCCTAGGGACATTTTTTGCGCATTTCACTCTTTGGCTCCTTTTTCATCCAAATGAGTGAATTTTGATATTTTAGTTGTCCTAAAGTGAAAATATGATGCTTTCCTTCAGTTCTGTAAACTTTTCGAAAAATCAAAAAAATTGAAGTTTTTCCCCACCCCGGCCCTTGGGACATTTTTTGTGCATTTCACTCTTTGGCTCCTTTTTCATCCAAATGAGTGAATTTTGATATTTTACTTGTCCTAAAGTGAAAATGTGATGCTTTCCTTCAGTTTTGAAAACTTTTCGAAAAATCGAAAAAATTGAAGTTTTTCCCCACCCCGGCCCTAGGGACATTTTTTGCGCATTTCACTCTTTGGCTCCTTTTTCATCCAAATGAGTGAATTTTGATATTTTAGTTGTCCTAAAGTGAAAATATGATGCTTTCCTTCAGTTCTGTAAACTTTTCGAAAAATCAAAAAAATTGAAGTTTTTCCCCACCCCGGCCCTTGGGACATTTTTTGTGCATTTCACTCTTTGGCTCCTTTTTCATCCAAATGAGTGAATTTTGATATTTTACTTGTCCTAAAGTGAAAATGTGATGCTTTCCTTCAGTTTTGAAAACTTTTCGAAAAATCGAAAAAATTGAAGTTTTTCCCCACCCCGGCCCTAGGGACATTTTTTGCGCATTTCACTCTTTGGCTCCTTTTTCATCCAAATGAGTGAATTTTGATATTTTAGTTGTCCTAAAGTGAAAATATGATGCTTTCCTTCAGTTCTGTAAACTTTTCGAAAAATCAAAAAAATTGAAGTTTTTCCCCACCCCGGCCCTTGGGACATTTTTTACGCATTTCACTCTTTGGCTCCTTTTTCATCCAAATGAGTGAATTTTGATATTTTACTTGTCCTAAAGTGAAAATGTGATGCTTTCCTTCAGTTTTGAAAACTTTTCGAAAAATCGAAAAAATTGAAGTTTTTCCCCACCCCGGCCCTTGGGACATTTTTTGCGCATTTCACTCTTTGGCTCCTTTTTCATCCAAATGAGTGAATTTTGATATTTTACTTGTCCTAAAGTGAAAATGTGATGCTTTCCTTCAGTTTTGAAAACTTTTCGAAAAATCGAAAAAATTGAAGTTTTTCCCCACCCCGGCCCTAGGGACATTTTTTGCGCATTTCACTCTTTGGCTCCTTTTTCATCCAAATGAGTGAATTTTGATATTTTAGTTGTCCTAAAGTGAAAATATGATGCTTTCCTTCAGTCCTGTAAACTTTTCGAAAAATCAAAAAAATTGAAGTTTTTCCCCACCCCGGCCCTTGGGACATTTTTTACGCATTTCACTCTTTGGCTCCTTTTTCATCCAAATGAGTGAATTTTGATATTTTACTTGTCCTAAAGTGAAAATATGATGCTTTCCTTCAGTTCTGTAAACTTTTCGAAAAATCAAAAAAATTGAAGTTTTTCCCCACCCCGGCCCTTGGGACATTTTTTACGCATTTCACTCTTTGGCTCCTTTTTCATCCAAATGAGTGAATTTTGATATTTTACTTGTCCTAAAGTGAAAATGTGATGCTTTCCTTCAGTTTTGAAAACTTTTCGAAAAATCGAAAAAATTGAAGTTTTTCCCCACCCCGGCCCTAGGGACATTTTTTGCGCATTTCACTCTTTGGCTCCTTTTTCATCCAAATGAGTGAATTTTGATATTTTAGTTGTCCTAAAGTGAAAATATGATGCTTTCCGTCAGTTCTGTAAACTTTTCGAAAAATCAAAAAAATTGAAGTTTTTCCCCACCCCGGCCCTTGGGACATTTTTTACGCATTTCACTCTTTGGCTCCTTTTTCATCCAAATGAGTGAATTTTGATATTTTACTTGTCCTAAAGTGAAAATGTGATGCTTTCCTTCAGTTTTGAAAACTTTTCGAAAAATCGAAAAAATTGAAGTTTTTCCCCACCCCGGCCCTAGGGACATTTTTTGCGCATTTCACTCTTTGGCTCCTTTTTCATCCAAATGAGTGAATTTTGATATTTTAGTTGTCCTAAAGTGAAAATATGATGCTTTCCTTCAGTCCTGTAAACTTTTCGAAAAATCAAAAAAATTGAAGTTTTTCCCCACCCCGGCCCTTGGGACATTTTTTGCGCATTTCACTCTTTGGCTCCTTTTTCATCCAAATGAGTGAATTTTGATATTTTACTTGTCCTAAAGTGAAAATGTGATGCTTTCCTTCAGTTTTGAAAACTTTTCGAAAAATCGAAAAAATTGAAGTTTTTCCCCACCCCGGCCCTAGGGACATTTTTTGCGCATTTCACTCTTTGGCTCCTTTTTCATCCAAATGAGTGAATTTTGATATTTTAGTTGTCCTAAAGTGAAAATATGATGCTTTCCTTCAGTCCTGTAAACTTTTCGAAAAATCAAAAAAATTGAAGTTTTTCCCCACCCCGGCCCTTGGGACATTTTTTGCGCATTTCACTCTTTGGCTCCTTTTTCATCCAAATGAGTGAATTTTGATATTTTACTTGTCCTAAAGTGAAAATGTGATGCTTTCCTTCAGTTTTGAAAACTTTTCGAAAAATCGAAAAAATTGAAGTTTTTCCCCACCCCGGCCCTAGGGACATTTTTTGCGCATTTCACTCTTTGGCTCCTTTTTCATCCAAATGAGTGAATTTTGATATTTTAGTTGTCCTAAAGTGAAAATATGATGCTTTCCTTCAGTTCTGTAAACTTTTCGAAAAATCAAAAAAATTGAAGTTTTTCCCCACCCCGGCCCTTGGGACATTTTTTGCGCATTTCACTCTTTGGCTCCTTTTTCATCCAAATGAGTGAATTTTGATATTTTACTTGTCCTAAAGTGAAAATGTGATGCTTTCCTTCAGTTTTGAAAACTTTTCGAAAAATCGAAAAAATTGAAGTTTTTCCCCACCCCGGCCCTAGGGACATTTTTTGCGCATTTCACTCTTTGGCTCCTTTTTCATCCAAATGAGTGAATTTTGATATTTTAGTTGTCCTAAAGTGAAAATATGATGCTTTCCTTCAGTTCTGTAAACTTTTCGAAAAATCAAAAAAATTGAAGTTTTTCCCCACCCCGGCCCTTGGGACATTTTTTACGCATTTCACTCTTTGGCTCCTTTTTCATCCAAATGAGTGAATTTTGATATTTTACTTGTCCTAAAGTGAAAATGTGATGCTTTCCTTCAGTTCTGTAAACTTTTCGAAAAATCAAAAAAATTGAAGTTTTTCCCCACCCCGGCCCTTGGGACATTTTTTGCGCATTTCACTCTTTGGCTCCTTTTTCATCCAAATGAGTGAATTTTGATATTTTACTTGTCCTAAAGTGAAAATGTGATGCTTTCCTTCAGTTTTGAAAACTTTTCGAAAAATCGAAAAAATTGAAGTTTTTCCCCACCCCGGCCCTAGGGACATTTTTTGCGCATTTCACTCTTTGGCTCCTTTTTCATCCAAATGAGTGAATTTTGATATTTTAGTTGTCCTAAAGTGAAAATATGATGCTTTCCTTCAGTTCTGTAAACTTTTCGAAAAATCAAAAAAATTGAAGTTTTTCCCCACCCCGGCCCTTGGGACATTTTTTACGCATTTCACTCTTTGGCTCCTTTTTCATCCAAATGAGTGAATTTTGATATTTTACTTGTCCTAAAGTGAAAATATGATGCTTTCCTTCAGTTCTGTAAACTTTTCGAAAAATCAAAAAAATTGAAGTTTTTCCCCACCCCGGCCCTTGGGACATTTTTTGCGCATTTCACTCTTTGGCTCCTTTTTCATCCAAATGAGTGAATTTTGATATTTTACTTGTCCTAAAGTGAAAATGTGATGCTTTCCTTCAGTTTTGAAAACTTTTCGAAAAATCGAAAAAATTGAAGTTTTTCCCCACCCCGGCCCTAGGGACATTTTTTGCGCATTTCACTCTTTGGCTCCTTTTTCATCCAAATGAGTGAATTTTGATATTTTAGTTGTCCTAAAGTGAAAATATGATGCTTTCCGTCAGTTCTGTAAACTTTTCGAAAAATCAAAAAAATTGAAGTTTTTCCCCACCCCGGCCCTTGGGACATTTTTTACGCATTTCACTCTTTGGCTCCTTTTTCATCCAAATGAGTGAATTTTGATATTTTACTTGTCCTAAAGTGAAAATGTGATGCTTTCCTTCAGTTTTGAAAACTTTTCGAAAAATCGAAAAAATTGAAGTTTTTCCCCACCCCGGCCCTAGGGACATTTTTTGCGCATTTCACTCTTTGGCTCCTTTTTCATCCAAATGAGTGAATTTTGATATTTTAGTTGTCCTAAAGTGAAAATATGATGCTTTCCTTCAGTTCTGTAAACTTTTCGAAAAATCAAAAAAATTGAAGTTTTTCCCCACCCCGGCCCTTGGGACATTTTTTGCGCATTTCACTCTTTGGCTCCTTTTTCATCCAAATGAGTGAATTTTGATATTTTACTTGTCCTAAAGTGAAAATGTGATGCTTTCCTTCAGTTTTGAAAACTTTTCGAAAAATCGAAAAAATTGAAGTTTTTCCCCACCCCGGCCCTAGGGACATTTTTTGCGCATTTCACTCTTTGGCTCCTTTTTCATCCAAATGAGTGAATTTTGATATTTTAGTTGTCCTAAAGTGAAAATATGATGCTTTCCTTCAGTTCTGTAAACTTTTCGAAAAATCAAAAAAATTGAAGTTTTTCCCCACCCCGGCCCTTGGGACATTTTTTGCGCATTTCACTCTTTGGCTCCTTTTTCATCCAAATGAGTGAATTTTGATATTTTACTTGTCCTAAAGTGAAAATGTGATGCTTTCCTTCAGTTTTGAAAACTTTTCGAAAAATCGAAAAAATTGAAGTTTTTCCCCACCCCGGCCCTAGGGACATTTTTTGCGCATTTCACTCTTTGGCTCCTTTTTCATCCAAATGAGTGAATTTTGATATTTTAGTTGTCCTAAAGTGAAAATATGATGCTTTCCTTCAGTTCTGTAAACTTTTCGAAAAATCAAAAAAATTGAAGTTTTTCCCCACCCCGGCCCTTGGGACATTTTTTACGCATTTCACTCTTTGGCTCCTTTTTCATCCAAATGAGTGAATTTTGATATTTTACTTGTCCTAAAGTGAAAATGTGATGCTTTCCTTCAGTTTTGAAAACTTTTCGAAAAATCGAAAAAATTGAAGTTTTTCCCCACCCCGGCCCTTGGGACATTTTTTGTGCATTTCACTCTTTGGCTCCTTTTTCATCCAAATGAGTGAATTTTGATATTTTAGTTGTCCTAAAGTGAAAATATGATGCTTTCCTTCAGTTCTGTAAACTTTTCGAAAAATAAAAAAAATTGAAGTTTTTCCCCACCCCGGCCCTTGGGACATTTTTTGCGCATTTCACTCTTTGGCTCCTTTTTCATCCAAATGAGTGAATTTTGATATTTTACTTGTCCTAAAGTGAAAATCTGATGCTTTCCTTCAGTTTTGAAAACTTTTCGAAAAATCGAAAAAATTGAAGTTTTTCCCCACCCCGGCCCTAGGGACATTTTTTGCGCATTTCACTCTTTGGCTCCTTTTTCATCCAAATGAGTGAATTTTGATATTTTAGTTGTCCTAAAGTGAAAATATGATGCTTTCCTTCAGTTCTGTAAACTTTTCGAAAAATCAAAAAAATTGAAGTTTTTCCCCACCCCGGCCCTTGGGACATTTTTTGCGCATTTCACTCTTTGGCTCCTTTTTCATCCAAATGAGTGAATTTTGATATTTTACTTGTCCTAAAGTGAAAATGTGATGCTTTCCTTCAGTTTTGAAAACTTTTCGAAAAATCGAAAAAATTGAAGTTTTTCCCCACCCCGGCCCTAGGGACATTTTTTGCGCATTTCACTCTTTGGCTCCTTTTTCATCCAAATGAGTGAATTTTGATATTTTAGTTGTCCTAAAGTGAAAATATGATGCTTTCCTTCAGTTCTGTAAACTTTTCGAAAAATCAAAAAAATTGAAGTTTTTCCCCACCCCGGCCCTTGGGACATTTTTTACGCATTTCACTCTTTGGCTCCTTTTTCATCCAAATGAGTGAATTTTGATATTTTACTTGTCCTAAAGTGAAAATATGATGCTTTCCTTCAGTTCTGTAAACTTTTCGAAAAATCAAAAAAATTGAAGTTTTTCCCCACCCCGGCCCTTGGGACATTTTTTGCGCATTTCACTCTTTGGCTCCTTTTTCATCCAAATGAGTGAATTTTGATATTTTACTTGTCCTAAAGTGAAAATGTGATGCTTTCCTTCAGTTTTGAAAACTTTTCGAAAAATCGAAAAAATTGAAGTTTTTCCCCACCCCGGCCCTAGGGACATTTTTTGCGCATTTCACTCTTTGGCTCCTTTTTCATCCAAATGAGTGAATTTTGATATTTTAGTTGTCCTAAAGTGAAAATATGATGCTTTCCGTCAGTTCTGTAAACTTTTCGAAAAATCAAAAAAATTGAAGTTTTTCCCCACCCCGGCCCTTGGGACATTTTTTACGCATTTCACTCTTTGGCTCCTTTTTCATCCAAATGAGTGAATTTTGATATTTTACTTGTCCTAAAGTGAAAATGTGATGCTTTCCTTCAGTTTTGAAAACTTTTCGAAAAATCGAAAAAATTGAAGTTTTTCCCCACCCCGGCCCTAGGGACATTTTTTGCGCATTTCACTCTTTGGCTCCTTTTTCATCCAAATGAGTGAATTTTGATATTTTAGTTGTCCTAAAGTGAAAATATGATGCTTTCCTTCAGTTCTGTAAACTTTTCGAAAAATCAAAAAAATTGAAGTTTTTCCCCACCCCGGCCCTTGGGACATTTTTTGCGCATTTCACTCTTTGGCTCCTTTTTCATCCAAATGAGTGAATTTTGATATTTTACTTGTCCTAAAGTGAAAATGTGATGCTTTCCTTCAGTTTTGAAAACTTTTCGAAAAATCGAAAAAATTGAAGTTTTTCCCCACCCCGGCCCTAGGGACATTTTTTGCGCATTTCACTCTTTGGCTCCTTTTTCATCCAAATGAGTGAATTTTGATATTTTAGTTGTCCTAAAGTGAAAATATGATGCTTTCCTTCAGTTCTGTAAACTTTTCGAAAAATCAAAAAAATTGAAGTTTTTCCCCACCCCGGCCCTTGGGACATTTTTTGCGCATTTCACTCTTTGGCTCCTTTTTCATCCAAATGAGTGAATTTTGATATTTTAGTTGTCCTAAAGTGAAAATATGATGCTTTCCTTCAGTTCTGTAAACTTTTCGAAAAATCAAAAAAATTGAAGTTTTTCCCCACCCCGGCCCTTGGGACATTTTTTACGCATTTCACTCTTTGGCTCCTTTTTCATCCAAATGAGTGAATTTTGATATTTTACTTGTCCTAAAGTGAAAATGTGATGCTTTCCTTCAGTTTTGAAAACTTTTCGAAAAATCGAAAAAATTGAAGTTTTTCCCCACCCCGGCCCTAGGGACATTTTTTGCGCATTTCACTCTTTGGCTCCTTTTTCATCCAAATGAGTGAATTTTGATATTTTAGTTGTCCTAAAGTGAAAATATGATGCTTTCCTTCAGTTCTGTAAACTTTTCGAAAAATCAAAAAAATTGAAGTTTTTCCCCACCCCGGCCCTTGGGACATTTTTTACGCATTTCACTCTTTGGCTCCTTTTTCATCCAAATGAGTGAATTTTGATATTTTACTTGTCCTAAAGTGAAAATGTGATGCTTTCCTTCAGTTTTGAAAACTTTTCGAAAAATCAAAAAAATTGAAGTTTTTCCCCACCCCGGCCCTAGGGACATTTTTTGCGCATTTCACTCTTTGGCTCCTTTTTCATCCAAATGAGTGAATTTTGATATTTTAGTTGTCCTAAAGTGAAAATATGATGCTTTCCTTCAGTCCTGTAAACTTTTCGAAAAATCAAAAAAATTGAAGTTTTTCCCCACCCCGGCCCTTGGGACATTTTTTGCGCATTTCACTCTTTGGCTCCTTTTTCATCCAAATGAGTGAATTTTGATATTTTACTTGTCCTAAAGTGAAAATGTGATGCTTTCCTTCAGTTTTGAAAACTTTTCGAAAAATCGAAAAAATTGAAGTTTTTCCCCACCCCGGCCCTAGGGACATTTTTTGCGCATTTCACTCTTTGGCTCCTTTTTCATCCAAATGAGTGAATTTTGATATTTTAGTTGTCCTAAAGTGAAAATATGATGCTTTCCGTCAGTTCTGTAAACTTTTCGAAAAATCAAAAAAATTGAAGTTTTTCCCCACCCCGGCCCTTGGGACATTTTTTACGCATTTCACTCTTTGGCTCCTTTTTCATCCAAATGAGTGAATTTTGATATTTTACTTGTCCTAAAGTGAAAATGTGATGCTTTCCTTCAGTTTTGAAAACTTTTCGAAAAATCGAAAAAATTGAAGTTTTTCCCCACCCCGGCCCTAGGGACATTTTTTGCGCATTTCACTCTTTGGCTCCTTTTTCATCCAAATGAGTGAATTTTGATATTTTAGTTGTCCTAAAGTGAAAATATGATGCTTTCCTTCAGTTCTGTAAACTTTTCGAAAAATCAAAAAAAGTGAAGTTTTTCCCCACCCCGGCCCTTGGGACATTTTTTACGCATTTCACTCTTTGGCTCCTTTTTCATCCAAATGAGTGAATTTTGATATTTTACTTGTCCTAAAGTGAAAATGTGATGCTTTCCTTCAGTTTTGAAAACTTTTCGAAAAATCGAAAAAATTGAAGTTTTTCCCCACCCCGGCCCTAGGGACATTTTTTGCGCATTTCACTCTTTGGCTCCTTTTTCATCCAAATGAGTGAATTTTGATATTTTAGTTGTCCTAAAGTGAAAATATGATGCTTTCCTTCAGTTCTGTAAACTTTTCGAAAAATAAAAAAAATTGAAGTTTTTCCCCACCCCGGCCCTTTGGACATTTTTTACGCATTTCACTCTTTGGCTCCTTTTTCATCCAAATGAGTGAATTTTGATATTTTTCTTGTCCTAAAGTGAAAATGTGATGCTTTCCTTCAGTTTTGAAAACTTTTCGAAAAATCGAAAAAATTGAAGTTTTTCCCCACCCCTGCCCTAGGGACATTTTTTGCGCATTTCACTCTTTGGCTCCTTTTTCATCCAAATGAGTGAATTTTGATATTTTAGTTGTCCTAAAGTGAAAATATGATGCTTTCCTTCAGTTCTGTAAACTTTTCGAAAAATCAAAAAAATTGAAGTTTTTCCCCACCCCGGCCCTTGGGACATTTTTTACGCATTTCACTCTTTGGCTCCTTTTTCATCCAAATGAGTGAATTTTGATATTTTACTTGTCCTAAAGTGAAAATGTGATGCTTTCCTTCAGTTTTGAAAACTTTTCGAAAAATCGAAAAAATTGAAGTTTTTCCCCACCCCGGCCCTAGGGACATTTTTTGCGCATTTCACTCTTTGGCTCCTTTTTCATCCAAATGAGTGAATTTTGATATTTTAGTTGTCCTAAAGTGAAAATATGATGCTTTCCTTCAGTTCTGTAAACTTTTCGAAAAATCAAAAAAGTTGAAGGTTTTCCCCACCCCGGCCCTTGGGACATTTTTTACGCATTTCACTCTTTGGCTCCTTTTTCATCCAAATGAGTGAATTTTGATATTTTACTTGTCCTAAAGTGAAAATGTGATGCTTTCCTTCAGTTTTGAAAACTTTTCGAAAAATCGAAAAAATTGAAGTTTTTCCCCACCCCGGCCCTAGGGACATTTTTTGCGCATTTCACTCTTTGGCTCCTTTTTCATCCAAATGAGTGAATTTTGATATTTTAGTTGTCCTAAAGTGAAAATATGATGCTTTCCTTCAGTTCTGTAAACTTTTCGAAAAATCAAAAAAATTGAAGTTTTTCCCCACCCCGGCCCTTGGGACATTTTTTACGCATTTCACTCTTTGGCTCCTTTTTCATCCAAATGAGTGAATTTTGATATTTTACTTGTCCTAAAGTGAAAATGTGATGCTTTCCTTCAGTTTTGAAAACTTTTCGAAAAATCGAAAAAATTGAAGTTTTTCCCCACCCCGGCCCTAGGGACATTTTTTGCGCATTTCACTCTTTGGCTCCTTTTTCATCCAAATGAGTGAATTTTGATATTTTAGTTGTCCTAAAGTGAAAATATGATGCTTTCCTTCAGTTCTGTAAACTTTTCGAAAAATCAAAAAAATTGAAGTTTTTCCCCACCCCGGCCCTTGGGACATTTTTTACGCATTTCACTCTTTGGCTCCTTTTTCATCCAAATGAGTGAATTTTGATATTTTACTTGTCCTAAAGTGAAAATGTGATGCTTTCCTTCAGTTTTGAAAACTTTTCGAAAAATCGAAAAAATTGAAGTTTTTCCCCACCCCGGCCCTAGGGACATTTTTTGCGCATTTCACTCTTTGGCTCCTTTTTCATCCAAATGAGTGAATTTTGATATTTTAGTTGTCCTAAAGTGAAAATATGATGCTTTCCTTCAGTTCTGTAAACTTTTCGAAAAATCAAAAAAATTGAAGTTTTTCCCCACCCCGGCCCTTGGGACATTTTTTACGCATTTCACTCTTTGGCTCCTTTTTCATCCAAATGAGTGAATTTTGATATTTTACTTGTCCTAAAGTGAAAATGTGATGCTTTCCTTCAGTTTTGAAAACTTTTCGAAAAATCAAAAAAATTGAAGTTTTTCCCCACCCCGGCCCTAGGGACATTTTTTGCGCATTTCACTCTTTGGCTCCTTTTTCATCCAAATGAGTGAATTTTGATATTTTAGTTGTCCTAAAGTGAAAATATGATGCTTTCCTTCAGTTCTGTAAACTTTTCGAAAAATAAAAAAAATTGAAGTTTTTCCCCACCCCGGCCCTTGGGACATTTTTTACGCATTTCACTCTTTGGCTCCTTTTTCATCCAAATGAGTGAATTTTGATATTTTACTTGTCCTAAAGTGAAAATGTGATGCTTTCCTTCAGTTTTGAAAACTTTTCGAAAAATCGAAAAAATTGATGTTTTTCCCCACCCCGGCCCTAGGGACATTTTTTGCGCATTTCACTCTTTGGCTCCTTTTTCATCCAAATGAGTGAATTTTGATATTTTAGTTGTCCTAAAGTGAAAATATGATGCTTTCCTTCAGTTCTGTAAACTTTTCGAAAAATCAAAAAAATTGAAGTTTTTCCCCACCCTGGCCCTTGGGACATTTTTTACGCATTTCACTCTTTGGCTCCTTTTTCATCCAAATGAGTGAATTTTGATATTTTACTTGTCCTAAAGTGAAAATGTGATGCTTTCCTTCAGTTTTGAAAACTTTTCGAAAAATCGAAAAAATTGAAGTTTTTCCCCACCCCGGCCCTAGGGACATTTTTTGCGCATTTCACTCTTTGGTTCCTTTTTCATCCAAATGAGTGAATTTTGATATTTTAGTTGTCCTAAAGTGAAAATATGATGCTTTCCTTCAGTTCTGTAAACTTTTCGAAAAATCAAAAAAATTGAAGTTTTTCCCCACCCCGGCCCTTGGGACATTTTTTACGCATTTCACTCTTTGGCTCCTTTTTCATCCAAATGAGTGAATTTTGATATTTTACTTGTCCTAAAGTGAAAATGTGATGCTTTCCTTCAGTTTTGAAAACTTTTCGAAAAATCGAAAAAATTGAAGTTTTTCCCCACCCCGGCCCTAGGGACATTTTTTGCGCATTTCACTCTTTGGCTCCTTTTTCATCCAAATGAGTGAATTTTGATATTTTAGTTGTCCTAAAGTGAAAATATGATGCTTTCCTTCAGTTCTGTAAACTTTTCGAAAAATCAAAAAAATTGAAGTTTTTCCCCACCCCGGCCCTTGGGACATTTTTTACGCATTTCACTCTTTGGCTCCTTTTTCATCCAAATGAGTAAATTTTGATATTTTACTTGTCCTAAAGTGAAAATGTGATGCTTTCCTTCAGTTTTGAAAACTTTTCGAAAAATCGAAAAAATTGAAGTTTTTCCCCACCCCGGCCCTAGGGACATTTTTTGCGCATTTCACTCTTTGGCTCCTTTTTCATCCAAATGAGTGAATTTTGATATTTTAGTTGTCCTAAAGTGAAAATATGATGCTTTCCTTCAGTTCTGTAAACTTTTCGAAAAATCAAAAAAATTGAAGTTTTTCCCCACCCCGGCCCTTGGGACATTTTTTACGCATTTCACTCTTTGGCTCCTTTTTCATCCAAATGAGTGAATTTTGATATTTTACTTGTCCTAAAGTGAAAATGTGATGCTTTCCTTCAGTTTTGAAAACTTTTCGAAAAATCGAAAAAATTGAAGTTTTTCCCCACCCCGGCCCTAGGGACATTTTTTGCGCATTTCACTCTTTGGCTCCTTTTTCATCCAAATGAGTGAATTTTGATATTTTAGTTGTCCTAAAGTGAAAATATGATGCTTTCCTTCAGTTCTGTAAACTTTTCGAAAAATCAAAAAAATTGAAGTTTTTCCCCACCCCGGCCCTTGGGACATTTTTTACGCATTTCACTCTTTGGCTCCTTTTTCATCCAAATGAGTGAATTTTGATATTTTACTTGTCCTAAAGTGAAAATGTGATGCTTTCCTTCAGTTTTGAAAACTTTTCGAAAAATCAAAAAAATTGAAGTTTTTCCCCACCCCGGCCCTAGGGACATTTTTTGCGCATTTCACTCTTTGGCTCCTTTTTCATCCAAATGAGTGAATTTTGATATTTTAGTTGTCCTAAAGTGAAAATATGATGCTTTCCTTCAGTTCTGTAAACTTTTCGAAAAATCAAAAAAATTGAAGTTTTTTCCCACCCCGGCCCTTGGGACATTTTTTACGCATTTCACTCTTTGGCTCCTTTTTCATCCAAATGAGTGAATTTTGATATTTTACTTGTCCTAAAGTGAAAATGTGATGCTTTCCTTCAGTTTTGAAAACTTTTCGAAAAATCGAAAAAATTGAAGTTTTTCCCCACCCCGGCCCTAGGGACATTTTTTGCGCATTTCACTCTTTGGCTCCTTTTTCATCCAAATGAGTGAATTTTGATATTTTAGTTGTCCTAAAGTGAAAATATGATGCTTTCCTTCAGTTCTGTAAACTTTTCGAAAAATCAAAAAAATTGAAGTTTTTCCCCACCCCGGCCCTTGGGACATTTTTTGCGCATTTCACTCTTTGGCTCCTTTTTCATCCAAATGAGTGAATTTTGATATTTTACTTGTCCTAAAGTGAAAATGTGATGCTTTCCTTCAGTTTTGAAAACTTTTCGAAAAATCGAAAAAATTGAAGTTTTTCCCCACCCCGGCCCTAGGGACATTTTTTGCGCATTTCACTCTTTGGCTCCTTTTTCATCCAAATGAGTGAATTTTGATATTTTAGTTGTCCTAAAGTGAAAATATGATGCTTTCCTTCAGTTCTGTAAACTTTTCGAAAAATCAAAAAAATTGAAGTTTTTCCCCACCCCGGCCCTTGGGACATTTTTTGCGCATTTCACTCTTTGGCTCCTTTTTCATCCAAATGAGTGAATTTTGATATTTTAGTTGTCCTAAAGTGAAAATATGATGCTTTCCTTCAGTTCTGTAAACTTTTCGAAAAATCAAAAAAATTGAAGTTTTTCCCCACCCCGGCCCTTGGGACATTTTTTACGCATTTCACTCTTTGGCTCCTTTTTCATCCAAATGAGTGAATTTTGATATTTTACTTGTCCTAAAGTGAAAATGTGATGCTTTCCTTCAGTTTTGAAAACTTTTCGAAAAATCGAAAAAATTGAAGTTTTTCCCCACCCCGGCCCTAGGGACATTTTTTGCGCATTTCACTCTTTGGCTCCTTTTTCATCCAAATGAGTGAATTTTGATATTTTAGTTGTCCTAAAGTGAAAATATGATGCTTTCCTTCAGTTCTGTAAACTTTTCGAAAAATCAAAAAAATTGAAGTTTTTCCCCACCCCGGCCCTTGGGACATTTTTTACGCATTTCACTCTTTGGCTCCTTTTTCATCCAAATGAGTGAATTTTGATATTTTACTTGTCCTAAAGTGAAAATGTGATGCTTTCCTTCAGTTTTGAAAACTTTTCGAAAAATCGAAAAAATTGAAGTTTTTCCCCACCCCGGCCCTAGGGACATTTTTTGCGCATTTCACTCTTTGGCTCCTTTTTCATCCAAATGAGTTAATTTTGATATTTTAGTTGTCCTAAAGTGAAAATATGATGCTTTCCTTCAGTCCTGTAAACTTTTCGAAAAATCAAAAAAATTGAAGTTTTTCCCCACCCCGGCCCTTGGGACATTTTTTGCGCATTTCACTCTTTGGCTCCTTTTTCATCCAAATGAGTGAATTTTGATATTTTACTTGTCCTAAAGTGAAAATGTGATGCTTTCCTTCAGTTTTGAAAACTTTTCGAAAAATCGAAAAAATTGAAGTTTTTCCCCACCCCGGCCCTAGGGACATTTTTTGCGCATTTCACTCTTTGGCTCCTTTTTCATCCAAATGAGTGAATTTTGATATTTTAGTTGTCCTAAAGTGAAAATATGATGCTTTCCTTCAGTCCTGTAAACTTTTCGAAAAATCAAAAAAATTGAAGTTTTTCCCCACCCCGGCCCTTGGGACATTTTTTGCGCATTTCACTCTTTGGCTCCTTTTTCATCCAAATGAGTGAATTTTGATATTTTACTTGTCCTAAAGTGAAAATGTGATGCTTTCCTTCAGTTTTGAAAACTTTTCGAAAAATCGAAAAAATTGAAGTTTTTCCCCACCCCGGCCCTAGGGACATTTTTTGCGCATTTCACTCTTTGGCTCCTTTTTCATCCAAATGAGTGAATTTTGATATTTTAGTTGTCCTAAAGTGAAAATATGATGCTTTCCTTCAGTTCTGTAAACTTTTCGAAAAATCAAAAAAATTGAAGTTTTTCCCCACCCCGGCCCTTGGGACATTTTTTGCGCATTTCACTCTTTGGCTCCTTTTTCATCCAAATGAGTGAATTTTGATATTTTACTTGTCCTAAAGTGAAAATGTGATGCTTTCCTTCAGTTTTGAAAACTTTTCGAAAAATCGAAAAAATTGAAGTTTTTCCCCACCCCGGCCCTAGGGACATTTTTTGCGCATTTCACTCTTTGGCTCCTTTTTCATCCAAATGAGTGAATTTTGATATTTTAGTTGTCCTAAAGTGAAAATATGATGCTTTCCTTCAGTTCTGTAAACTTTTCGAAAAATCAAAAAAATTGAAGTTTTTCCCCACCCCGGCCCTTGGGACATTTTTTACGCATTTCACTCTTTGGCTCCTTTTTCATCCAAATGAGTGAATTTTGATATTTTACTTGTCCTAAAGTGAAAATATGATGCTTTCCTTCAGTTCTGTAAACTTTTCGAAAAATCAAAAAAATTGAAGTTTTTCCCCACCCCGGCCCTTGGGACATTTTTTGCGCATTTCACTCTTTGGCTCCTTTTTCATCCAAATGAGTGAATTTTGATATTTTACTTGTCCTAAAGTGAAAATGTGATGCTTTCCTTCAGTTTTGAAAACTTTTCGAAAAATCGAAAAAATTGAAGTTTTTCCCCACCCCGGCCCTAGGGACATTTTTTGCGCATTTCACTCTTTGGCTCCTTTTTCATCCAAATGAGTGAATTTTGATATTTTAGTTGTCCTAAAGTGAAAATATGATGCTTTCCGTCAGTTCTGTAAACTTTTCGAAAAATCAAAAAAATTGAAGTTTTTCCCCACCCCGGCCCTTGGGACATTTTTTACGCATTTCACTCTTTGGCTCCTTTTTCATCCAAATGAGTGAATTTTGATATTTTACTTGTCCTAAAGTGAAAATGTGATGCTTTCCTTCAGTTTTGAAAACTTTTCGAAAAATCGAAAAAATTGAAGTTTTTCCCCACCCCGGCCCTAGGGACATTTTTTGCGCATTTCACTCTTTGGCTCCTTTTTCATCCAAATGAGTGAATTTTGATATTTTAGTTGTCCTAAAGTGAAAATATGATGCTTTCCTTCAGTTCTGTAAACTTTTCGAAAAATCAAAAAAAGTGAAGTTTTTCCCCACCCCGGCCCTTGGGACATTTTTTACGCATTTCACTCTTTGGCTCCTTTTTCATCCAAATGAGTGAATTTTGATATTTTACTTGTCCTAAAGTGAAAATGTGATGCTTTCCTTCAGTTTTGAAAACTTTTCGAAAAATCGAAAAAATTGAAGTTTTTCCCCACCCCGGCCCTAGGGACATTTTTTGCGCATTTCACTCTTTGGCTCCTTTTTCATCCAAATGAGTGAATTTTGATATTTTAGTTGTCCTAAAGTGAAAATATGATGCTTTCCTTCAGCTCTGTAAACTTTTCGAAAAATCAAAAAAATTGAAGTTTTTCCCCACCCCGGCCCTTTGGACATTTTTTACGCATTTCACTCTTTGGCTCCTTTTTCATCCAAATGAGTGAATTTTGATATTTTTCTTGTCCTAAAGTGAAAATGTGATGCTTTCCTTCAGTTTTGAAAACTTTTCGAAAAATCGAAAAAATTGAAGTTTTTCCCCACCCCTGCCCTAGGGACATTTTTTGCGCATTTCACTCTTTGGCTCCTTTTTCATCCAAATGAGTGAATTTTGATATTTTAGTTGTCCTAAAGTGAAAATATGATGCTTTCCTTCAGTTCTGTAAACTTTTCGAAAAATCAAAAAAATTGAAGTTTTTCCCCACCCCGGCCCTTGGGACATTTTTTACGCATTTCACTCTTTGGCTCCTTTTTCATCCAAATGAGTGAATTTTGATATTTTACTTGTCCTAAAGTGAAAATGTGATGCTTTCCTTCAGTTTTGAAAACTTTTCGAAAAATCGAAAAAATTGAAGTTTTTCCCCACCCCGGCCCTAGGGACATTTTTTGCGCATTTCACTCTTTGGCTCCTTTTTCATCCAAATGAGTGAATTTTGATATTTTAGTTGTCCTAAAGTGAAAATATGATGCTTTCCTTCAGTTCTGTAAACTTTTCGAAAAATCAAAAAAGTTGAAGGTTTTCCCCACCCCGGCCCTTGGGACATTTTTTACGCATTTCACTCTTTGGCTCCTTTTTCATCCAAATGAGTGAATTTTGATATTTTACTTGTCCTAAAGTGAAAATGTGATGCTTTCCTTCAGTTTTGAAAACTTTTCGAAAAATCGAAAAAATTGAAGTTTTTCCCCACCCCGGCCCTAGGGACATTTTTTGCGCATTTCACTCTTTGGCTCCTTTTTCATCCAAATGAGTGAATTTTGATATTTTAGTTGTCCTAAAGTGAAAATATGATGCTTTCCTTCAGTTCTGTAAACTTTTCGAAAAATCAAAAAAATTGAAGTTTTTCCCCACCCCGGCCCTTGGGACATTTTTTACGCATTTCACTCTTTGGCTCCTTTTTCATCCAAATGAGTGAATTTTGATATTTTACTTGTCCTAAAGTGAAAATGTGATGCTTTCCTTCAGTTTTGAAAACTTTTCGAAAAATCGAAAAAATTGAAGTTTTTCCCCACCCCGGCCCTAGGGACATTTTTTGCGCATTTCACTCTTTGGCTCCTTTTTCATCCAAATGAGTGAATTTTGATATTTTAGTTGTCCTAAAGTGAAAATATGATGCTTTCCTTCAGTTCTGTAAACTTTTCGAAAAATCAAAAAAATTGAAGTTTTTCCCCACCCCGGCCCTTGGGACATTTTTTACGCATTTCACTCTTTGGCTCCTTTTTCATCCAAATGAGTGAATTTTGATATTTTACTTGTCCTAAAGTGAAAATGTGATGCTTTCCTTCAGTTTTGAAAACTTTTCGAAAAATCGAAAAAATTGAAGTTTTTCCCCACCCCGGCCCTAGGGACATTTTTTGCGCATTTCACTCTTTGGCTCCTTTTTCATCCAAATGAGTGAATTTTGATATTTTAGTTGTCCTAAAGTGAAAATATGATGCTTTCCTTCAGTTCTGTAAACTTTTCGAAAAATCAAAAAAATTGAAGTTTTTCCCCACCCCGGCCCTTGGGACATTTTTTACGCATTTCACTCTTTGGCTCCTTTTTCATCCAAATGAGTGAATTTTGATATTTTACTTGTCCTAAAGTGAAAATGTGATGCTTTCCTTCAGTTTTGAAAACTTTTCAAAAAATCAAAAAAATTGAAGTTTTTCCCCACCCCGGCCCTAGGGACATTTTTTGCGCATTTCACTCTTTGGCTCCTTTTTCATCCAAATGAGTGAATTTTGATATTTTAGTTGTCCTAAAGTGAAAATATGATGCTTTCCTTCAGTTCTGTAAACTTTTCGAAAAATAAAAAAAATTGAAGTTTTTCCCCACCCCGGCCCTTGGGACATTTTTTACGCATTTCACTCTTTGGCTCCTTTTTCATCCAAATGAGTGAATTTTGATATTTTACTTGTCCTAAAGTGAAAATGTGATGCTTTCCTTCAGTTTTGAAAACTTTTCGAAAAATCGAAAAAATTGATGTTTTTCCCCACCCCGGCCCTAGGGACATTTTTTGCGCATTTCACTCTTTGGCTCCTTTTTCATCCAAATGAGTGAATTTTGATATTTTAGTTGTCCTAAAGTGAAAATATGATGCTTTCCTTCAGTTCTGTAAACTTTTCGAAAAATCAAAAAAATTGAAGTTTTTCCCCACCCTGGCCCTTGGGACATTTTTTACGCATTTCACTCTTTGGCTCCTTTTTCATCCAAATGAGTGAATTTTGATATTTTACTTGTCCTAAAGTGAAAATGTGATGCTTTCCTTCAGTTTTGAAAACTTTTCGAAAAATCGAAAAAATTGAAGTTTTTCCCCACCCCGGCCCTAGGGACATTTTTTGCGCATTTCACTCTTTGGTTCCTTTTTCATCCAAATGAGTGAATTTTGATATTTTAGTTGTCCTAAAGTGAAAATATGATGCTTTCCTTCAGTTCTGTAAACTTTTCGAAAAATCAAAAAAATTGAAGTTTTTCCCCACCCCGGCCCTTGGGACATTTTTTACGCATTTCACTCTTTGGCTCCTTTTTCATCCAAATGAGTGAATTTTGATATTTTACTTGTCCTAAAGTGAAAATGTGATGCTTTCCTTCAGTTTTGAAAACTTTTCGAAAAATCGAAAAAATTGAAGTTTTTCCCCACCCCGGCCCTAGGGACATTTTTTGCGCATTTCACTCTTTGGCTCCTTTTTCATCCAAATGAGTGAATTTTGATATTTTAGTTGTCCTAAAGTGAAAATATGATGCTTTCCTTCAGTTCTGTAAACTTTTCGAAAAATCAAAAAAATTGAAGTTTTTCCCCACCCCGGCCCTTGGGACATTTTTTACGCATTTCACTCTTTGGCTCCTTTTTCATCCAAATGAGTAAATTTTGATATTTTACTTGTCCTAAAGTGAAAATGTGATGCTTTCCTTCAGTTTTGAAAACTTTTCGAAAAATCGAAAAAATTGAAGTTTTTCCCCACCCCGGCCCTAGGGACATTTTTTGCGCATTTCACTCTTTGGCTCCTTTTTCATCCAAATGAGTGAATTTTGATATTTTAGTTGTCCTAAAGTGAAAATATGATGCTTTCCTTCAGTTCTGTAAACTTTTCGAAAAATCAAAAAAATTGAAGTTTTTCCCCACCCCGGCCCTTGGGACATTTTTTACGCATTTCACTCTTTGGCTCCTTTTTCATCCAAATGAGTGAATTTTGATATTTTACTTGTCCTAAAGTGAAAATGTGATGCTTTCCTTCAGTTTTGAAAACTTTTCGAAAAATCGAAAAAATTGAAGTTTTTCCCCACCCCGGCCCTAGGGACATTTTTTGCGCATTTCACTCTTTGGCTCCTTTTTCATCCAAATGAGTGAATTTTGATATTTTAGTTGTCCTTAAGTGAAAATATGATGCTTTCCTTCAGTTCTGTAAACTTTTCGAAAAATCAAAAAAATTGAAGTTTTTCCCCACCCCGGCCCTTGGGACATTTTTTACGCATTTCACTCTTTGGCTCCTTTTTCATCCAAATGAGTGAATTTTGATATTTTACTTGTCCTAAAGTGAAAATGTGATGCTTTCCTTCAGTTTTGAAAACTTTTCGAAAAATCAAAAAAATTGAAGTTTTTCCCCACCCCGGCCCTAGGGACATTTTTTGCGCATTTCACTCTTTGGCTCCTTTTTCATCCAAATGAGTGAATTTTGATATTTTAGTTGTCCTAAAGTGAAAATATGATGCTTTCCTTCAGTTCTGTAAACTTTTCGAAAAATCAAAAAAATTGAAGTTTTTTCCCACCCCGGCCCTTGGGACATTTTTTACGCATTTCACTCTTTGGCTCCTTTTTCATCCAAATGAGTGAATTTTGATATTTTACTTGTCCTAAAGTGAAAATGTGATGCTTTCCTTCAGTTTTGAAAACTTTTCGAAAAATCGAAAAAATTGAAGTTTTTCCCCACCCCGGCCCTAGGGACATTTTTTGCGCATTTCACTCTTTGGCTCCTTTTTCATCCAAATGAGTGAATTTTGATATTTTAGTTGTCCTAAAGTGAAAATATGATGCTTTCCTTCAGTTCTGTAAACTTTTCGAAAAATCAAAAAAATTGAAGTTTTTCCCCACCCCGGCCCTTGGGACATTTTTTACGCATTTCACTCTTTGGCTCCTTTTTCATCCAAATGAGTGAATTTTGATATTTTACTTGTCCTAAAGTGAAAATGTGATGCTTTCCTTCAGTTTTGAAAACTTTTCGAAAAATCGAAAAAATTGAAGTTTTTCCCCACCCCGGCCCTAGGGACATTTTTTGCGCATTTCACTCTTTGGCTCCTTTTTCATCCAAATGAGTGAATTTTGATATTTTAGTTGTCCTAAAGTGAAAATATGATGCTTTCCTTCAGTTCTGTAAACTTTTCGAAAAATCAAAAAAATTGAAGTTTTTCCCCACCCCGGCCCTTGGGACATTTTTTACGCATTTCACTCTTTGGCTCCTTTTTCATCCAAATGAGTGAATTTTGATATTTTACTTGTCCTAAAGTGAAAATGTGATGCTTTCCTTCAGTTTTGAAAACTTTTCGAAAAATCGAAAAAATTGAAGTTTTTCCCGGCCCTAGGGACATTTTTTGCGCATTTCACTCTTTGGCTCCTTTTTCATCCAAATGAGTGAATTTTGATATTTTAGTTGTCCTAAAGTGAAAATATGATGCTTTCCTTCAGTTCTGTAAACTTTTCGAAAAATCAAAAAAATTGAAGTTTTTCCCCACCCCGGCCCTGTCGACATTTTTTACGCATTTCACTCTTTGGCTCCTTTTTCATCCAAATGAGTGAATTTTGATATTTTACTTGTCCTAAAGTGAAAATGTGATGCTTTCCTTCAGTTTTGAAAACTTTTCGAAAAATCGAAAAAATTGATGATTTTCCCCAACCCGGACATGTCGACATTTTTGTCTCAATTCACACATGTGCACAGATTTCATCCAAATGAGGAAATTTTTATATTTTAGTTGTCCTGAAGTGAGAGTATGATGATTTTCTTCAGTTTTGAAAACTTCTCGGAAAATCGAAAAAATTGAAGTTTTTCCCCAACACGGCCCTGTCGACATTTTTGTCTCAATTCACACATGTGCCAAGTTTTCATCCAAATGAGGGAATTTTTATATTTTAGTTGTCCTGAAGTGAGAATATGATGATTTTCTTCAGTTTTGAAAACTTTTCGAAAAATCGAAAAAATTGAAGATTTTCCCACCCCGACCCTGTCGACATTTTTGTCTCAATTCACACATGTGCACAGATTTCATCCAAATGAGTGAATTTTTATATTTTAGTTGTCCTGAAGTGAGAATATGATGATTTTCTTCAGTTTTGAAACTTTTTCGAAAAATCGAAATATTGAAGATTTTTCCCCACCCCGGCCCTGTCGACATTTTTGTCTCAATTCACAGGTGCACAGATTTCATCCAAATGAGGAATTTTTATATTTTAGTTGTCCTGAAGTGAGAATATGAAGATTTTCTTCAGTTTTGACAAGTTTTCGAAAAATCGAAGAAATTGAAGATTTCCCCCCAACCCGGCCCTGTCGACATTTTTGTCTCAATTCACGCATGTGCACAGATTTCATCCAAATGAGTGAATTTTTATATTTTAGTTGTCCTGAAGTGAGAATATGATGATTTTCTTCAGTTTTGAAAACTTTTCGAAAAATTGAAATATTGAAGATTTTCCCCCACCCCGGCCTTGTCGACATTTTTGTCTCAATTCACACATGTGCACAGATTTCATCCAAATGGGTGAATTTTTTATATTTTAGTTGTCCTGAAGTGAGAATATGATGATTTTCTTCAGTTTTGAAAACTTTTCGAAAAATCGAAATATTGAAGATTTTCCCCACCCCGGCCCTGTCGACATTTTTGTCTCAATTCACACATGTGCACAGATTTCATCCAAATGAATGAATTTTTATATTTTAGTTGTCCTGAAGTGAGAATATGATGATTTTCTTCAGTTTTGAAAACTTTTCGAAAAATCGAAAAAATTGAAGATTTTCCCCACCCCGGCCCTGTCGACATTTTTGTCTCAAATCACACATGTGCACAGATTTCATCGAAATGAGTGAATTTTTATATTTTAGTTGTCCTGGAGTGAGAATAAGAAGTGATATTCAACTCATATCCATTCATTCGATTCACAAAAAAATCTGAAATAAAACATTCAACTAATATCCATTCGTCAGATTTACATACATTCTGAAACAGAACATTCAACTGATATCCCACCATTAGATTCACAGAAAATCTGAATCAGAACATCCAACTTATATCTATTCATCAGATTCTCAGAACCTCTGATACAGAAAATTCAATTGACATCAATTGGTTTATTCACATAAAATCTTAAATAAAATAGTCTACTCGGGTTCATTCATCAGATTTACAGAAAATTTTAAACAGAAAATTCAACTAATATCCATTCGTTATATTCTCAGAAAATCTAAAATAAAACCGTGAACTAATATCCATTCATCAGAAAATCTAAAATAGAACAGAAAATCTGAAATAGAACATTCAACTAATATCCATTCATCAGATTCACAGTAAATCTGAAACAGATCATACATTAGATTCATAGAAAACCTGAAATAGAACATTCAACTCATATCCGTTCAGAAGATTCACAGAAAATCTGAAATGAAACATTCAACTAATATCCATTCGTTAGATTCAAAGAAAATCTGAAATAAGACATTCAACTAATATCCTTCATCAGATTCACAGAAAATCTGAAATAGAACAGTCAAATTATATCCATTCATCATATTTACAAAAAAAATCTGAAACAGAACAGTCAGATAATATCCATTCGTCAGATTCACAGAAAATCTGATATAGAATTATCAATTAATGTTCATTCGTCAGATTCGCCCCCAGTGGGCACAAAACGTTGACAACGTCGCATCGACGTCGATGACGTTGCATGCAACGTCCTACGAGAAACATGAAGAAAATATGAAATAGAAAATTCAACTAATATCCATTCAGCAGATTCACTGAAATTCTGAAAAGAACTTTCACTATGCTGATATCCATTCATCAGAATTCTGAAAACAATAGTCAGATGGACTAAGATCGCAGAAAAAATGGGCTTATGCTCTTAAAAGGAAATATTGTATTTAACCTAGGTATAGGGACACCTAAAAATCTTACTATACTTGTCCTAAAATTTGAACTAGTCCATTTTACTGCTTGTTGAGGCTGTCTAGAACCTGCTGGATAAATGTCAAAACAGAGTAGACCCTGTTCAAACGGCCGCGTTCTGTGGTCTATTCTGTTTGCTTAGGTATGTCTGTCCGAAAACTTAGGATAAATACGATAGCTTCAACTTATAACTGTTACCTTCCCCCATCTGCTTTGAAGTATGCTCTGAAAGACAATATGTCCCCTTTTTCTAGACCTGATGGAATTCTTTTAACACTGTTGTCCTGAAACAAAAAATGCAATAATACACTTTATACAGGTACAGTCAACCCTGTCTGAAAGACCACTTGTATTAAACAACCAAGGGCCAGTTGGCCAGGTCCCACAGAAGAAAAATAAGGGTAATGTTACCTGTATTAAACAAGCACCCATTCTAGGCAACCAAGTTTTGGCATATACTTAGGTGCTTGCTTAACACAGCTTTGACTTATTATGCAATCACCTGTCTTAAAATACCAGTATTTCAGATCCCATTAAGGAAGTAGAAATGTACCTGTATTAGGCAAACATTCGTCTTAAGTAATCATTTTTAGCTCACCTGAGCCGAAGGCTCAAGGTGAGGTATTGTGATCCCTCACCGTCCGTCGTCGTCGTCGTCCGTCTGTCCGTCCGTCCGTCCGTCCGTCCGTTCACAATCTTTAAACAACATCTCCTCCTAAACCACTGATTGGATTTTGACCAAATTTCACAGGAATGATCCTTGGTTGATCCTCTTTCAGAGTTGTTCAAATGGTTTCGGTCCATTGCATATCTAGGTCACAGGAGCTAAAAATAGATTTTTAACTAAAAACTCAAAAAATCTTCTCGTCAGAAACCACTGGACCGATTTCAATAAAATTTTGCAGAAATATTCCTTTGGTGATCCTCTACCAAGATTGTTCAAGCCATTTGGATTCGTCAAAAAACATGGCCGCCAGGGGGCGGGGCTTATTTTCCCTATATAGAAAACTTTAAAAATCTTCTCGTCAGAAACCACTGGACCAATTTCAGTATAATTTTGCAGAAATGTTCCTTTGGTGATCCTCTACCAAGATTGTTCTAGCCTTTTGGATTCGTCAAAAAACATGGCCGCCAGAGGGCGGGGCTTATTTTCCCTATATATCTGTATAGAAAACTTTAAAAATCTTCTTGTCAGAAACCACTGGACCAATTTCAATATAATTTTGCAGAAATGTTACTTTGGTGATCCTCTACCTAGATTGTTCAAGCTTTTTGGATTCGTCAGAAAACATGGCCGCCAGGGGGCGGGGCTTATTTTCCCTATATATCTGTATAGAAAACTTTAAAAATCTTCTTGTCAGAAACCACTAAACCGATTTCAATATAATTTTGCAGAAATGTTTCTTTGGTGATCCTCTATCAAGATTGTTCGAGACATTTGGATTCGTCAAAAAACATGGCCGCCAGGGGGCGGGGCTTATTTTCCCTATATATCTATATAGAAAACTTTAAAAATCTTCTCGTCAGTAACCACTGGACCAGTTTCAATATAATTTTGCAGAAATGTTCCTTTGGTGATCCTCTACCAAGATTGTTAAAGCCTTTTGGATTCGTCAAAAACATGGCCGCCAGGGGGGGGGGGTGGGGCGGGGCTTATTTTCCCTATATATCTGTATAGAAAACTTTAAAAATCTTCTTGTCAGAAACCACTGGACCGATTTCAATATAATTTTGCAGATATGTATCTTTGGTGATCTTCTACCAAGATTGTTCAAGACATTTGGATTGGTCAAAAACCATGTCCGTCAGGGGGCGGGGCTTATTTTCCCTATATATCTATATAGAAAACTTTAAAAATCTTCTTGTCAGAAACCACTGGACCGATTTCAATAAAATTTTGCAGAAATGTGCCTTTGTTGATCCTCTACCAAGATTGTTAAAGCCTTTTGGATTCGTCAAAAAACATGGCCGCCAGGGGGCGGGGCATATTTTCGCTATATATCTGTAAAGAAAACTTTAAAAATCTTCTTGTCAGAAACCACTGGACCGATTTCAATATAATTTTGCAGAAATGTATCTTTGGTGATCCTCTACCAAGATTGTTCAAGACATTTGGATTTGTCAAAAAACATGTCCGCCAGGTGGTGGGGCTTATTTACCCTATATATCTATATAGAAATCTTTAAAAATCTTCTTGTCAGATACCACTAGACCGATTTCAATATAATTTTTCAGAAATGTTCCTTTCGTGATCTTCTACCAATATTGTTCAAGACATTTGGATTCGTCAAAAAACATGGCCGCCAGGAGGCGGGGCTTATTTTCTCTTTACATCTATATAGAAAACTTTAAAAAATCTTCTTGTCAGAAACCACTGGACCGATTTCAATATAATTTTGCAGAAATGTTCCTTTGGTTATCCTCTACCAAGGTTGTTCAAGCCATTTGATTCGTCAAAAAACATGGCCGCCAGGAAGCGGGGCTTATTTTCCCTATATATCTATATAGAAAAGTTTAAAAATCTTCTTGTCCGAAACCACTGGACCGATTTCAATATAATTTTGCAGAAATGTTCCCTTGGTGATCCTGTACAAAGATTGTTCAAGCCATTTGGATTTGTCAAAAAACATGGCCGCCAGGGGGCGGGGCTTATTTTCACTATATATCTG
The DNA here is from genome assembly GCA_964016985.1 of Anodontia alba. NCBI lineage: Eukaryota > Metazoa > Mollusca > Bivalvia > Lucinida > Lucinidae > Anodontia > Anodontia alba. The sequence continues at coordinate 49,726,411 of OZ024823.1, read as the reverse complement.
TATAGAAAACTTTAAAAATCTTCTTGTCTGAAACCACTGGACCAATTTCCATATGATTTTGCAGAAATGTTCCTTTGGTTATCCTGTTGCAAGATTGTTCAAGCCATTTGGATTTGTCAAAAAACATGGCCGCCAGGGGGCGGGGCTTATTTTCCTTATATATCTATATAGAAAACTTTAAAAATCTTCTTGTCATAAAGCACTGGACGGATTTCAATATAATTTTACAGTTATGTTTCTTCGATGATCCTCTATCAAGATTGTTCAAGCCGCCATGATTCGTTAAAAAACATGGCCGCTAGGTGGCGGGGTTAATTTTTCATATATATCTGTATAGAAAACTTTAAAAATCTTCATGTCATAAACGACTAGACCGATTTCAATATAACTTGGCAGAAATGTTTCCTTAGTGACCCTCTATCAAGATTGTTCAAGCCGTCATGATTTGTCAAAAAACATGGCCTCCAGAGGGTGCGGGGCTTATTTTCTATATATATCTATATAGAAAACTTGAAAAAAATCTTGTCGTCAGAAACCGCAGGACTGATTTCAATATAACTTCACAGAAATGTTTCCTTGGTGACCCTTTACCAAGATTGTTCAAACCGTTATGATTTGTCAAAAAACATGGCCGCTAGGGGCGGGGCTTATTTTCCTATATATCTATATAGAAAATTTTAATAGTCTTTTCAGAAAACACTTGACCGATTTCAATGTAGCATTGCAGGAATGTTTCTTATGTAACCCTCTATCAAGATTGTTCAAGCCGTCATGATTCGTCAAAAAACATGGCCGCTAGGAGTCGGGGCTTATTTTCCTTATATATCTATAGAAAACTTTAAAACTCTTCTTGTCAGAAACCACTGAACTGATTTCATTATAACTTTGTAGAAATGTTTCCTTGGTGACCCTCTACTAAGATTGTTCAAATAATCATGCTTCGTCAAAAAACATGGCTGCCGGGGGCAGGGCTTATTTTCCCTATATATCTATATATAAAACTTTAAAAATCTTCTTTTCAGAAACCAATGGACCGATTCCAATACAACTTGGCAGGAATGTTTCTTTGGTGACCCTCTACAAAGATTGTTCAAGCCGTCATGATTCATCAAAAAACATAGCCGCTAGGGGGCGGGGCTTATTTTCCCTATATATCTATATAGAAAACTTTAAAAATCTTCTCGTAAGAAACAGTTGGACCGAGTTCAATGTAACTTGGCAGGAATGTTGCTTTGGTGACCTTCTACCAAGATTGTTCAAGCCTTCATGATATGTCAAAACCCATGGCCCCCAGGGGGGGGGGGGGGGGGGGGCGGGGCTTATTTTTCGTCTATATCTGCATAGAAAATTTTAAAATTCTTATTGCCACATACCCCATGACAGATTTCAATATTACTTGGCTGGAATGTTGCTTTGGTGAACCTCTATCAAGATTGTACAAGCAGTCATGATTCGTCAAAAAACATGGCTGCCATGGGGTGGGGCTTATTTTCCCTATATATCTAAATAGAAAACTTTAAAAATCTTCTTGTCAGAAACCACTGAACAGATTTCAATATAACTTGGCAGGAATGTTCCTTTGGTGACCCTCTACCAAGTTTGTTCAAGCTTTCATGATTCGTCAAAAAACATGGCCATTAGGGCGTAGGGCTTTATAGTTGTATAAAACTTTTTAAACCACTGGACCAATTTCAATATAACTTGGCAGAAATGTTCCTTTGGTGACCCTCTTTTAAGATTCAGTTCAAGTCGTCAAGATTTGAAAAAAAAAAAAAAAAATGGCCGGGGGTAGGTGGAGGGGGGTGGGGGTGGTTAGTGCTATAAAGTTTATACAAAAATCCTAGAGCAGTGAACTTGGCTGAAACTTCAACAGTAAATATGCAAATCTGTTTGGTCAGGTGAGCGATATAGGACCATGGTCCTCTTGTTTGACCTCCCATACATGCTTGCTTAACACAGGTTTAACTGTATATATAAATTATATACATGCATATGTAATCAGAAAAAAACATGTTGAATCACATAAAATATGTTTTTCAACTCAGATGTTCAGGTGATCGCTTGTTTGCTTTCTTGCTTGTTGTCTTTGCTGCTTTTTTTATTGTTGTTGTTTACGTTTGCTGTTGTTGTTGTTGTTATTGTGTGTGGGGTGGGTGGATGTTGGAGTGGGTGTGCATGTGTGCGTTGGTTCAATGTCGTCCTGTGATGGCGGGCGAGAGAAATATATTTTAAGTTTTATTTTCACGTTAATACATTTTGTACGGATAACTGTCATTCCTAGAAACATCCGAGGAGCATGTTTTGATATCTTTGGATAGCAGCACTTATATGACTGAAGTAATTGTCATTTTTACCCACTATATCGGTTGATCCACTTTTAGAATGGAAAAAAACAACAACAAAAAAACATACTAACACATACCTTAACCCATTTTAGTCTAGAGACCCTGAAAAGAGTAACTGGCAAACAGTGCAGACCCATATCAGACACCACTGTTTGCAAATAATTTACCCATTTTTCTCTACGAATATCTAAATCACATAGCCGAACATTTCTAAAATTGAAATTGGACTCTTCTGATATATAGTGTGGGGGAAGTTCATTCAGTTTAATATGGGTTAAAGTGAAAGAGGCCGTACTGGAAAAGAGTGTGTCGGACTTGCAAGATTATGACAAATCATGACTTTTTGGACAAATTTGATTTAATTTTAGCTTGCAGCGGGTTACCATAGCTCTAGGTAAGAAGGTATCAGGTCAATATTTTTCTTATTTCTCCATAAAAATGCCTGTTGTGGTACTCGTCGAGGCGCTTCTAATGAGTACCACAACATACGTTGTCATGGAGAAAATAAGAAAAAATATCTGTAGTTTCCGGTTGAAAATTGCCTTATCTGTAGTTATGGGTTATTTGTTCAGCTTACCATCGGCTCAAGGTACTGGACATCTACTATATCTACGTCTCCTCGAATATTGATGTACTTGGCGTCATTGACGTCACAGCGGTGGTTGAACGTTGTATACAGTTTCTCATTAACGTATACCTAAACGATAGAAAACTTAAAGTTTCATTGTTTTAAAATACTCACGCACTATGCATGCACTCAGACAACACAACACCAGACTAATTGGTTCATGTCTCTACTCAAAATTCATAAGTTTTGTCGAGCTTCAATGGCTGGAACATCTTTAGGACCATGCAAATTTGTTCTAGACATGGGTAGTTCGAGCCACTGAGGATTAATTATACCGCCATTTCAAGCGGTAAATAGGGATGATTGAGGGATGTCTTTTCGATCTTCTATAAAACAATGGTATGCTGTTTATAATGAGAATCGTCTCGAGGAGGCAATTCTAATGAGTATACATACCATACATTTTCATGATAAATAAGAAAAATTTCCTAAACATCCCTAAATAGTTGTTTTCTTGAGCAATCGGAAGAAGTTCCTAGGGATTCAAATATTAGTTCAAATTAGACACGGTAAACGACCGATCGGTGTTCGACTCACTGAGGTTTTTGTTTGTTTGTTTGTGTTGAGGTTTTACGGCCCAGTCAACCCAATGGAGTCATGTCGAGCGCGGTCAGTTTACCTAACCACACGTTTACTGGGCAGGCTTAGTCCTCTAAACAGTTAACCTGTATTGTACGCATACTTTCGCCAGAAACTGACAACTGCCCTTCTTGAATCAGCGGAAGGGAGAGAATGACCGTAGAAAATATTTCATGATCAATACTGAGGTTTTACACACAACATACATTTTCATAATAAAATAAGACTCTAAGATGTCGCTAAATATTTGTTTTCTTGAGCTATCGGAGGAATGTCCTCGGGACTCAAAAAAGAGTTTGAATCAGCCAAAGTAAATGAGCCATCGGTGTTCCAGTCATTGAAGTTTTACTGTATTAGGCAAGAAAAAGCTCTCCAAAGGTATCGAAAGAAGAAAATATGTGGAAACGAAACAACACAGCACATTTGCATACTTAAAATAACACATGGACAACCCTCAAATGGTCAACAGAAAAACCGGGGTGAATGCAGAGGCTGATCCAGGATGATTTCTGAGAGGGGTCGATTTAATTGAATTACCTTATCTTATTTGGACGGACAGGCTTGAACAAACAACGTAGGCCTTGATCAGATGCCGCAGAACGCCGCGTCTTATCAGGGATTACACTGTTTGCCACTCACCCAGTAGTTTTACACACGGTCACAGGTAGCAAAATGAACTTGTGGAAAAGAAGTATAAGGTAAAGAGTAAGAAGTGTGAATATTTAGGGTGTATACGGTGTGGCAAATTTGGGTGAATACGGTATCGCAAATCTGGGTATATATGGTATCGCAAATTTGGGTTATACGGTATCGCGAATTTGGGTGAATACGGTATCGCAAATTTGAGTGTATATATTCGGTATCGCAAATTTGGGTAATTACGATATCGCAAATTTGGGTGTATACGGTATCGCAAATTTGGGTTTATATGGTATCGCGAATTTTGGTGCATACGTAATTGCAAATTTGGGTGTATACAGCATCACAAATTTGGGTGTATACGTTATCGCAAATAAGGGTGTATACGGTATCGCAAATTTGGGTGTGTACGGTATCGCGAATTTTGGTGCATACGGTATCGCAAATTTGGGTGTATACGGTGTCGCAAATTTATAAAATTTATCCAAAATTTGCCATGAAAATGACTAAATCATTTGATGTCAAACTCAAACCCCCTCTGAATCTGCCACTATGAATGGATGGGGTTGGGGTGCGTGGGGTGGCAGGGGTTTACCTCAAAGTAAACTGAACGTTATGGATATTTCTAGCTCTGACATAAAGAGAATTCTCCCAAATGGAGCAAACTCTTTCCTTTAACAAGCTCCCTTTTTTGAAAGGCTCAAATACTGGTGGGGGAAGGGAGCAAGTTTCTTCCGCAAAAAAGGTCTCCTTTTTCAAAACTGCGGCAAATTTTTCAGATGTAGTCAGTCACCTTAACCTTTAAAACTTTCTGGATTAATTCAGCAGACAAAAAATTGATGATATTTTCTTATTTCCCCCGAAAAGCAGGACATGATATTTCATGCAAATTGTCTCCATTGGATACAATTTGCATGAAACGTCAAATCCTGTTTTCTGGAGAAAAAAAGAAAAATATTTCTATATATCGTCTGCTGAAAACTTTGTCCAGAGTGCTAAGTGTAAAATATAAAACATAGCTCTAAATAAGAGGGAGTGTCCGCATAATATCTTTCTTATTTCTCCATGAAAACATATGTTGTGGGTACCCATTAGAAGTGCCTTGGCGAGGCGCTTCTAATTAGTACCACAACATATGTGTTCGTGAAGAAATAAGAAAAATATCAATACTTTTCAGTTTGCCGTATCTGGAGCTATGGTAAACTCTATAAGGGGTTCGATTCAAAGTCTCGATTCAAATGAAAAATGGATTTTGCATGGTTGCATACGTACCCTAGCACCGGCTGAAGCAGACCTCGATTTTCCAATATACAGTAAAAATACCACCTTTGGTACTGCCTTAAATTATTAATGGAGCGGTCTTATATTATATATGAGATTGGCTAAAGCTGGTCTTAATAGTGAAGTCGTCTAATTTTGAGCGGTCTAATAGCGGAAATACAGAATGGGCAGAATGATTAGTATTTTTCATCAAAGCTAGTAGGGCTTTGGCAGAAATCAACCAATCAGAATATTGATAGCCGTGATCGATATTGTATGTTAGTAAATAAAAGCATATAAAATATGGCAAAACAAAAATAAAGAAAGAAAAACAGACAGTGTTTAAATATTTAACAATAAAACACGAGTAAGAAAAAATAATTTGCTGTGGTGTTATGAAGTGACACAGCAGGCACATGACGTCTACACAATGTCGTAACATCACGACGTTGCATCAACGTTAATGTGACGTTGTATAAACGTCATGTGCCCACAGGGGACAAGTAAGATAATAATCCGCCCATTCTTGGATAAAATTATCATGATGAACTTCGAGCGCGTATTTTACATCATGAAAACACTAATTTTGACCCCCTTAAACCCACTTTTATATAGTAAAACTGGAGTTTACATGGGTATACATTAATTTTATTTCTGCTCAAAAACAGATTGTGGGTACTCGTTAGAACCGCCACCGAGGCGGTTCTAACGAGTACCCACACTCTATGTTTTGAGCAGAAATATGAAAAATATCAAAACTTTTCGTTTTTGGTGGTCAAATTTCCAGTATATTTGAACAGGCTTGTTTTCATAATGAGACTGAAGACACCAAGGGAAAAAAATCACTATTTACCACATAACCATCATCTGTTGCCACAAAAACGCTATCAAAGTAATGTCCTGGCTCGAAAGAAAAGTCATCTTGGTCTCTTTCCTCCTCACCCCAACCCCCAAAGTTGGCATTCCAGACGACACACCCCTAGTTTGGACGGGGATTAAAATGGAATATATACTTGTCGCAGTCACAAATGTCCACAAAATTCATTGAAAATCTGTTAATACACATGTAATCCCCTTAGATACCATTCTACTAACATATTTTGTATTTACCCTAAGTAGTCGAACATTTAAAGTTAATACCAAACGTACTTTAAAACTTGAACAAAGTTCATTTGACCACTTGTTCATGTGTCAAAAAAGTGATTGTCAAACATTGTAGACCCTGATACGTTGCCGCGTGGAGCTGGATCTACGCTGTTTCCTCAGGCTGTTGGAATATATATACACATATATATTATTATTATTATTATTATTATTACTTTGTTTTGTTTTAGTATTTCTGCTCCAAACATAGATTCTGACAGCAAATAAGTAGAACCCTTCATTTCCTTGACATTTATGATGGTTAAGACACTCGTTCTACATGTACAATAACAAATCCGTAGGCATACTGCATTCTTTCATATCTCCAAAACGGTTATTTTTTCTAATGAAAAGTTCTGATATTTCCAAACATAGGCTGTGGGTTTTCGTTAGAACAGCCTCATTGAGGCTGTTCTAAAAATACCCACAATCTTTGTCCCAAATATAGGTTTTGGGCGCTCGTTAGAACCGCCTTTGATGTGGTTCTAACGAGCACCCACAACCTATGTCCCCAACATAGGACAGGTTGTGGGTGCTTTTTAGAACCGCCTCATTGAGGCGATTTTAACAAGTAACCACAATCTTTGTCTTGGAGCAGAATGACAAAAATAATGTATACCCCTGTGAACCCCAGTTTACTCTGTATAATGTGTGGTTATTATTTTTTTCTGATATTTTTCTTATTTATGTCCCAAACATAGGTTGTGGGTGCTCGTTAGAACCCCCTCTAAACCCCAGTTTTTTTCTATGTAATGTGTGGTTAATTTTCTGATATTTTTCTTATTAATGTCCCAAACATGGGTTGTGGATTCTCGTTAGAACAGCTTCATTGAGGCGCTTCTAGCAAATACGCACAATCTGTGTCCCAAACATAGGTTATGGGTGATCGTTAGAACCGCCTCATTGGTGCTGTTCTAACAAGCACCCACAATCTGTGTCTTGGGGCAAAAGTACGTAAACCTCTATATAATGTGAGGTTTAAAGGAGTGTTCATTGCTCGGACTTGTTAACATGATGGTAACTGATTCAGTCTTGAGGCAATAATCTGTTGGCTCTAGCCTGCACATCATGGCTTTCCATTGAAATACTGATAACTTTTATCTCTCGAGTCTTCCGTGAAAATACGATTTGGAATTTCTCCGGTGGCCTTCCCTTCAAAAGTACCACAGCTGGAGCGGCCTTAAAAATATGATCTGTGTATGTATTGCACAGTTCCACAGTCATCGTATTGTCCCAAAAGGCAGTTGCTATAAGCCCCGTACGAATAGCCTGTCGTGCGGCTCCGTACGATTAGCCTATATAACCTATATGCTAATGAATACATATTAGAATATATTTTGCCAATCTTAAATGTGTTTAATCATATTTTATTGCATATAACTAGTGCAAAGGGGTCGGACCTCAAGTTCTCACAACATTAGTTACGGCCCTTCCCCTACATCATAATATACACACATTATATATCTCACATGACAATGACATTAAACATAGAAGTTCAATCTTTTAGTACAAATGATGAGCTAACCAGTCAATATATCCTATATTTAAAATGTGTATTGGGCTGTATGGAACAGATTTTTTTTTATCTCTATATATTTTAAAACGTTTTCTTCCTATGAAATGGTATTTATAAAGCATTCAAAATATGAACCAGCAGATGAGGTTATAGAACTTATCACATATGCGACCGGTGAAGGATCAATCTTGCCTGCGCATACGCGCATTTTAAAAGTTTTTGAGTGAAAAAAATAATCATTGGTGGTCTGGCGACCAAGTCGAAGGAATTTCAGGCTAATTTTCATATTTTTACATCTCATTCCCCGAATAGCCTCGCATTAGACTTAATAATGGAATTATCTTGTCTCAGTCTCAACACCATCACAGATCCCATTTATACAGTCAACTACGAAGTTGACAAGCATTACGAACATATAACCCAGTCAGCATTCTACGTAAATCTATATCGGGCCGTCATCGGCCCGTCAGGGTAGCTGACGGGCCGATGACGGCCCGTATAGATTTACGTAGAATGCTAGCTGGGATATAACTAATCAAATATATTGAAAAAAAATATCCACCAGAAATTGAAAATTTTCTGATAAAAAAAATCTGAAATTTTAATTCACTGATCGCGTGAGCCTGCTGTCACCGCAGGAGTATAGAGAGATGTGAGAAAACCCTTGCCATACAGAGTAGATGCGCATGTTGATCTGAGTGCTTGCATGTTCTGCAACCAGCTTATTCGTCTCATGCCGTCAACGAAGACTGATCAGACTGCACGGATGCGCAGGCTGAACCGAGTCATCTCTGTCGTACGACACGCAAACACCTTGATCAATGTGCGTAGGCAAGTGTTTTTGCATTTATCCCTTGCTGCGAAACTGAGTGAGAATTCTAGGAATAGTCTGTCCGTCCGTTCACCCGACCGTCTGTCCTTTTGTAACACTTTCATGACGCAGAAAGATCAGTCTTCGCTGATCGCATGAGCCTTCTACCGCGAAAACATGCCTATATAGTTTTGACCCCCTTAAACCCCACTTTTATACAGAAAAACTGGGGTTTACAGGGGTATACATTATTTTTCCTATTTCTGCTCAAAACATAGATTGTGGGTACTCGTTAGAACCGCCTCGTTGAGGCGGTTCTCACGAGTACCCACAATCTATGTTTTGTGCAGAAATAGGAAAAATATGATTTTTTTTTTCTTTTATCTGAAATTTTTCATTTTATTTGGTGGTAAAATTTTTAGTATATTTAAATAGGCATGTTTTCGTAATGTGTCACCGCGGGGCTATCTAGAGATTTGCGAAAACCCTGGTAGTCATCGTTTTATCAGCAAATATGGAATTGTTAGGCCAATGTATGGTTTTTGTCGGGGATGTTTGTACTTAACTTGTTTATTATTTTCTCAAAAAGACAAGCAAATGCCGATTTAACACATCCAGATCTTTATGTGCGCCGTTTCCAACAAAACCAGACCTTAACGGCATACGCAACAAACGCGGGCCTATCTCAGCCTATGTACATGTATCCTTGTAGTATATGATTAGAATATAATCAACATTCCTGGTATCATAAACGTCTGATCGCAAAAAAGAAGATACTGCTAATTCTGTATGGCAGTGCATGCTGATCATGATCTTTTATTTGGCATACCTATGTTACCTTCGCTTTTCCGCCTCCTCAGGCACAAATGACATGGCTATGCATAACTTAAACATGGGTTTTGCGTTATGCAGGGTAAAAAGATAGTTACACTTTCGAATGCGCTATATATATATATATATATATATATATATATATATATATATATATATATATATATATATATATATATATATATGGGCACCGTTCCAGGAAAACCCGACTTAATGACAAATTTTTCGATATTTAGTTTTTTTGTAAAATATTATTCCCCTTCAAATTCTTAGTTTATAAGTGAAAACCGTTTTGTGATATTTCTCTGATTTTTAATTCTACAGCCGTTTGATTGATAGAGGTAATTCACACAACTTTAATGATTTGATCACGTCTGCATTTAATCAAATAATGTAAAACGTCACATACCTCAGCAAATAGTGTGCCGTTCAACAATATTAAACAAAAGCTACAAAGTGTTTTATACTCAAGGGACGCAGTGTGTGTGTGTGTGTGTGTGTGTGTGTGTGAGAGAGAGAGAAAGAGAGAGAGAGAGGACCTCGGGGGGGGGGGGGGGGGGGGGGGGCGGAGGGTAACTTAGGGCTAATTTTGTGGTACGGGTGTGCGAGCCAGTATTTCAAAACCTACCCCATTCATATACCTGGCCTTCGAAAAAACGGACCCATTCATATACTTGATCATCCAAAATGTTGACCTATCCATATACTGCCCTTTGATTTTTTGAACCCATTTTTTGCTGGTTATTACACAAATATCACAGTCAATTCATGTAATACCAAGAGGATAAGCAGCCTCGAAAAATCTCTGAGCGAAAAATATGTGCATATACCAGGATGTCAGAAAAATGGGGCCATTCACATAGGAATCCAGAAAAATCGGGCCATTCATATACTTTTTGTTGAAAACAAAGGGGGCCAATCATATACCTGGCAGCGCCGAAAAAGGGGGCTATTCGGCACGCACTTTCGTACTATCGCATATATAGGAAGTTACCCGCCCCCCACGAGGTGGGGACTATACCATGCGAAACTGTGGAAATGACCCGGGATTGTTGCGAAAAGGACCCGTTCAAATCGGTAATGTGTTGTCGTTTTCCATTTCGTCGTTCTGACAAAAAAAAAAAAAAAAAAAAAAAAAAAAAAGAAAACGGGAAAGGCTCAGCGTAAGCAGCAAGAAACCAGATATTTATGTTGGCAAACTGGATGCATAACTGTATTGAGAACACTCACGTGCAATTAATTTTTGCGAAAATCTAATCTTTTTCACTCTTTTGTATGAAGTAGATTTCCTCCACTCCCCCTCCCACTACCCCGCCACCTTGATACTAGAACCATAGTCAAGCAATCAAATAAATCCACTGGCAAGGGTAAGCCGGACACAAAACAGGTTTGGTAAAAGAGCCTATTGAACGGACGGAAGTTCTTTATAAATAATCCTGTCATCTTGATAATCCGTTCGGCTGAATAACGTGTGGCAGGACATTACGAACTGCATCACTATCTCGTTTGACGTGCATAACTACAGGGTTCGCGGAGATCCGAAAATACTAGTATTTTATGAAAACAGGACGTACGATAAATAACCATGGTTACAGCGAGAATTTATACTAAAACCGCTCCATGTAAACCATCCTGAATGCAGTGGACTCTGTGCGTTCAGATCAATCTTCTTGGCAGTTTAATCTGTATCTACACTTTTCGACAAGTAAACACATAGACATACATATTAACATTTAGATTTGACAACATCAATTAGGGTTAGTAGATGATAATGTCTTTGGATATAAAATGTTACCTTTTCTCCCCTGAGGTTCTGCTGGACTCTTCTGTCTTTGAATTTGGACATACCCATTGCTGCAAATGGGGGTAGCATCGAAAAAAAACAAAAAAAAAAAAAAAACAAAAAAAAAAAAAAAACGAAATTGCTTAGTAGACTCTGATGAGTCGGCTCGTTACGACCAGGGTTTTCCTTGTCACTCAAAAACGCGAGACTTGGTCCCTTTTTGACTATGATGTCCCCTAAACCTTCATTTTAGAGAGACATGAATGTCCCCTAAAAGTTGTATTCTTTTCTGTGAATTTCAGCTAGCAATCCTTGAAATTATCCCATATTTCCCCTAAAATATGGGACAAAAGAGACATACTCGTATGTCCCCTTAAATAAATTTCTGAGGGAAAACCCTGGTTACGAGCTGTCTCATCTTGATCCTCACTGTTTGCATAGGCAACTGTTTGGTCTACAGATTTAAGAGTTAATCGGAGGGATACATTGGCTAAAATAATTTGGTTAAATGATTTGACACATTTCTTATAATAATCTTAAATGCTAAACCGTTTAAAATGTATGGATATTTCTATTAGGAGACAATTTTCTGGAAAAAAATGTGTCTTCTGCTGAATTAGCCCAGAGTGATAAAGCTTAAGTTGAATTATTAACAATGTATCACTAATTTATTGATATACTGTCTAATACTTAGACTATTGTTAGGTACACCACAAAGAATGGGATCACACACACACACACACACACACACACACACACACACAGAGGGAAAAATCAATTGTATAAATACAACATTCAGTTGATGTTAATTAATATTTTGAAAACTTGTATCATCCAACATGCGTTCAAAATTAAATGATAAAAATGAAAAGCTTTTTGCAGATTATACAAATAGATAAAAACGGGTGAAAAAATATTGCTTTTACCCGGGATTGAATTCGGGTCGGGAGATGCATAACGCGGTATCGTAACCACTCGGCCATCAGATCTATTACTTTATGGTACTCATTTTAAATGTATTTATTATTTTTCAATATAATCCCCTTTTACTTCAATGCATTTGGCCCACTTTTCTTTTAAGCAGTCTATGCCTTTGAAATAAAAGTCGTCTATTTGTCCTCAAACCAAGCCTCTGTAGCAGCCTTGAGCTCATCATGGTCCCGAAATCTCGTTCCACGCAAGTGGGACTTCAAATTTCGAAACAGATAATAATTACTTGGGGCCAGGTCTGGACTGTATGGCGGGTGACAGCTAGCTTTCCCCTTCGTTTTTCTTTAATAGCAACCCTTAATTGTTTAATGACACTGGCATAGTATTCTCCTGCAATTGAAGTACCAGCAGGTTTGTAATCTATCAATATAATCCCTTTGGAATCCCAAAACACCGTGGCCATTACCTTGCCGGCTGATGGTTGGGAACTAAATTTCTTAGGTGGGGGTGAGCCAGGGCGCTTCCATTGCATGGACTCTTTTTTAGTATCTGGGTCCCAGTGGTGAAGCCAAGTTTCATCTCCTGTTACAAGACGAGTGTGAAAGACTTCTGGATTGGCATTGTACACTTCCAGAAGTTCTTGACTTGACTCCACCCTTTGCTGACGATCTTGCATGTTCAGGTTTCTGGGTACCCACCTGGCAGATACTTTTGACATGCCTAAATGTTCATGGATTATAGTGTAAACACTTCAATTAGAAATACCACATTCTGAAGCAAGTTCGGCAAATTTGATTCTGCGATTGTTTAGCACAAGTCTCTCAACACGGTCAATCATCTCCTGGCTGATGACATCAGCAGGGCGACCTGGCCTTGGGTCATCTTCTAAGGAGTCTCGCCCACGTTTAAATTCTGCTGACCACTTTGCCACTGTGGAATACTTTGGGCTACTATCACCATACACATCAGCCATGCGCCGATGGATTTCTTTGGTCCTTGCACCCTCCTTAGTGAGGAACTTTATGACTGCTCTGAACTCAATATTCTGACTTTCCATTTTTGACTATGGGTATAAGTTTTCAAACAAAAAGTAAGAGCAAAGAATGTACGTGTTGACTGAACGGCTGTTATCATTCAACTGACAAAGGTTTACACTGCACAAAAATGAAAAAAGAAATCTTGAATTGTATAGAAAAATACCGAGTTCTACGAACTTATTGAACTCCCCTCGTATTATGTTACGGGGTATGGCGTCCGTCCGTAAACTTTTTTCGTTTCCGGCTAATTCCTCCTACAGTTTACATCCGATCAAGCTGAAACTTGTTACAGAATTAGACTATGATGTGGAGCAGCGCATATTATTTCGGGGTTACAGTCCACCAAATGTTCGCAGAGTTATGCCCCTTTGAAAGTTTCTGTAAACTTTTCATTTCCGGTTAACTTCTCCTACATTTTTACATCCGATCAAGCTGAAACTTCGTTTATACTTAGACCATGATGTGGAGCAGCGCATATTGTTTCGAGGTTACAGTCCACCAAATATAAGCAGACTTATGCCTTGAAAATTTCTATAAATCTTTCGTTTCCAGCTAACTCCTCCTACAGTTTACATCCGATCAAGCTTAAACTTGATTTGTAGTTAGATCATGATGTGGAGCAGCGCATATTATTTCAAGGTTACAGTCCACCAAATATTAACAGAGTTATACCCCTTTGACAATGTCTATTAATTTTTCGTTTCTGGCTGAATCCTCCTACAGTTTACATCCGATCAAGCTGAAACTTCATAAATAGTTACACGATGGTTTGGAGCAGCGCATATTATTTCGAGGTGACTGTGCACAAAATATTGGCAGAGTTATGCCCCTTTGAAAATTTCTGTAAACTTTTCGTTTCCGGCTACAGTTTACATCCAATCAAGCTGAAACTTGATTTGTAGTTAGACCATGATGTGGAGCAGCGCATATTGTTTCAAGGGTAGTCCACCAAATATTAGCAGAATTAAACCCCTTTGAACATTTCTATTATTTTTTTCTTTTCCGGCCAAATCCTCCTACAGTTTATATCCGATCAAGCTGAAACTTCACAGTTACACAAGGATGTGGAGCAGCGCATATTATTTCAAGATTACAGTGCACCAAAATTTGCAGAGTTATGCCCCTTTGAAAGTTTTTGTGAACTCTTCGCAGCATATTGTTTAGAGGTAATAGTGTGCAAATTTTATTTTATAATAGGTCTATTTTTTGCTAATAACTAAAGTGATAGCCATATGAGCACGTTATTTATTTTATAATAGGTCTATTTTATGTAAGTAACTAAAGTTATGGCCATATGGGCACGTTATTTATTTATTTTTATTTTTTATTTATTTATTTTTTTTTTCATCTTCTTTTATTAGATTTGCAAGGACATGTTGCCATTATTAAATCTTTATAAATACATTTATCAAATGATACAGAATTAAGAAGCTTGACTAATATCAAACCTTAACATAATTCCTTTTTGGATTTTATATATACTCTTCTGAGTTGGCTCCCTTGAAGAACAAAAATAAAATTAGTATAAAACAAGTTAAGGGTTTACTAGTATTTTTTTTTTCTTTTTTTGGTTGTTTATTTTTGTTTTGTTATTGTTTGGTCCGATATTGAAGTATAGGAAAAACAAATCAACCAAAGGCTCATATGAGCTTATAATATAGCCATGCTTCTGTCGTGTATCCTCCGTCTGAAAGCACTTCTCCCTAGAAGCAGCAAACTTCTCCCTATTTTCCCAGGAGGGACAAGTCACCTCTCCCTTAATTACTGGGCCGGCTTGGACCCTTAGGTTACAGTTCACCAAATATCAGCAGAGCTATGCCCCAATGAAAATTATTATTATTATTTATTTATTTATTTATTTTATTTATTTATTTTTTTTTTTGTAATTCCACTTACAGTTTATATCCGGAGCACTGAATTATACAGGAGCCAGTTTATGTGCTACATCTTATAACTTGCCACGGGCGTATAATGCCTCGCCTGGCGGAGCTCTTGTTAAACACAATGACAGGACAATATAATTGATAAGGAGTTAAAATATCCAAAAATTAAGGCTAAACCCCCACAAAAAAATCAAAATAGGGCAGCTAATCTAAGCGTTATCATTTAATAATCAAAGCACTGACAGCACTAGTGGATCGATTGTCTCTGATTGTAGGCTGGGAAAATGGTCCTGAACAGGGACTTATGACTGTTTCATTCAACCTTTTAAGAAATTTCATCAAACATAAATAGTTTGTAACTTAGCTTGTTTGTTTTCTACCACGTGTCTGCTTTAACGACATTTTGAGGTACGAACTATGATTTCATTTGCACCCCGACGCGAAAACAAAAAAAAAAAAAAAAAAAAAAAAAAAAAAAAAAAAAAAAACATACAAAATGGCTTGTGCGCCAGTCGAAGGTTCAGTTCAGTCCGGGAATCCAATAAGCCTTCGTTTTTTGGTAGCTAGTCAATGACCTTACTTTACCTTTCTTTATGCGGATACCGAGACTCTGATTAGTCTGGGTGGATGGCCAGGCTTCTTAAAGTCGCATACGCCATTTGATGTGTATTGTTTTGTCGTGTTATTTGTCTGTTTTGTTGCTTGACGGCCCTGTCAATATCTAAGGTCATGTCTGCTCGGTCAGTTAGCTCCGTTGTTCCTGGACGGGTTCAGACTCTCTAAGCGTTTTACCAGTACTTAGTGAGAGTCCTCCCCCTCACCTCCCCCACCCTCCTTCACCAATACACACACACGCCCAACCACGCCAGTAACTGACTACAGGCGGTGGGTCAGTGGCCAAGTCCTGAAGCAAAAGTCCATCTAAAACCTTTCCAAGAGATGGGACATTAGAAAAATGAAAGATAGGATAGATCGTAAATAATTTGCAAATTGTCTTTGAAGTGCCTTTGA
The DNA here is from genome assembly GCA_964016985.1 of Anodontia alba. Classification (NCBI taxonomy): domain Eukaryota; kingdom Metazoa; phylum Mollusca; class Bivalvia; order Lucinida; family Lucinidae; genus Anodontia; species Anodontia alba. Next base: position 49,710,015 of record OZ024823.1, on the reverse strand, counting down.
AAACAGACCTCTCACCCTGCACCTGCTGCAAGCACCTACTTAAGCCAAAGCAGTAGAACGCTTCGGCACCGAAAGCTTCACAGCACTTTTATACCGACCCAACCTCCCACTTTGTCGTGTCGTGGCTCATCTGATTCATTTACATTCAGTACGAGATGTGCCACGTTTGAAGAAAACGTTTTCGGGGCTAGCGACATTTTAAAACTCAAACCGGCGTTTCCTGCTTCCGAAACGAACTAGAGTTTAAGTGTGTGTTTGAGTTTTATCTCGGACCCATCAATATTGATGGATCCGAGGTTTTATGCTTCACCAACAACTAAGGTCATATGGAGACCAACAAACCTAGATTGTAATTCTAGACTGCAGCTCAAACAGGCATCGATAAAAGGTCATTTAATTTTTTATGTTGTCCATATAACCTTATTAAGGTCATACCAGACAATTAATAAACACTTTCCTTCGCGAATTTCATAAGATTGCAAAGTAGCCGTACGGCAAGTCAACCACATAAGAATGGCTAGTCTTTCAAGGCCGTACTACCAGCCATTTTTTCTTACCACCAAATACACATTTCATATTCGCAAATATATTTTAATATATTCACTATCACATTCTTGTTACCAAACTAAAATAGCCGTACGATTAGCCAATATATGCTGTATATGCTAATCGTACGATTAGCCAATATAGGCTAATCGTACGGGGCCGTAAGATTAGCCAATATGGGTTGTTCGTAAGGGGCCGTACAAATATAGTCACTGCCTCAAAAAAAAACAATAACAAAAAAAAAAAAAAAACAACTGCCTTATTCTTATCTGCATCAGTATCCTGGCGGGGAAGTGGGGTGTAAGGAATTCAAACATGTGCAAAAAAATGTTATATGTAATATTTTACATTAGATATGCGTCTAAGGCCTTCTTGTCACCTCTTGTCACTTCTTGTCGGCGCTTGTCACCTTATTGTCGGCAAGGGAGACCGCCCTACCTGTATCTACAGTAGTGATTTCTCTATTCTACCCATATCTAAGTCGTTTATTTTTCACCTTCCCCCTCTCCACGCCTGTGATTTTGGTGATTTCCATAAGCATCTGTATCTATTTTGGGTAATTTTAAAGGTGATTTTGGTAGATTTCGTTGATTTCGGTTGATCGTGTTATCGGTTGCATTTGTAGCTAAGTGATCAGAGTTATTGCCCATTATTTTTCAGATAAAATTGTTTATATCAAAGACGTATAAAATTGTATTATTTACGTCCTTGTTTATATAAAACACGACGGTTGCTAAATTAAGGTTAGTATTCATGTTGAAAGTATCGAAGTATGTAGAGCCTAAAAGATTTGTCTGTATGTTGTTTATATGTCTGAGGCTTGTTTAGAGTATTTTGGGATACGGGATATTGGTCTTCATCACGGAAACATGTCTATATAATTTTGACCCCCTTAAACCCAACTTTTATATAGTAAAACTAGGGTTTACAAGGGTATATATTATTTTTCTTATTTCTGCTTAAAAACATAGATTGTGGGTACTCGTTAGAACCACCATCGTGAGGCGGTTCTAACGAGTACCCACTGTTTATGTTTTGCGTATACATATATGAAAAATATCAGTATTTTTTGTCTGAAAACTTTCAGTTTTTGGGTGGTGAAATTTTCTATATATTTGAATAGGCATGTTTTCGTAATGTTACTTTGATATATTAAAGGACAATGACAATGATTTACATTCACAATGAATAGTTATATCAAACCTGTAAACAAAAAATAAAAGAAACAAAACCAAGTACATGAAAAAGTGAGTTCAAATGAACTAATAATTAGGAGCAATGGTGATAATGCATTTTGAAACAATGGAAGCTATTTAAAGCAAGCTTTCACAAGTTTCAAAAAGAGATCTAATGTATTAAAGTAAACCTGCTAAGGTTACCTTTTCATAAGTCCTGTATTGTGCTGCTCCGGGATCCCTCAGAGCTTCCAAACACGTCCAACCAGCTGGGCGCTCAAAGTAGAAGTAGGCTGAAAAATAGGTTTGCACCGACGTCAGTGGCTTTCAAACTACCGGCATCGCCTGCCAATGGACCCACATGGATCTGCTGTTGTTGCTATCTAGCTGCTATCAGCGCACCACTACACTCCTCCCCACCTTATGAAAAAGGAGGGAAACTCATTCGGCAAAAAAGGACGTCGAAGCACTGGTAAATATACTTGACCAAAGCATAATATTTTTATATTACATAACCATGCCTTGTATGTGTTGAGTAGACATCCGATGCAAAAAAAAAGAACTTCAACGCTTAGTTCACTACATTCAACTTGTTGAACATCAGACACCGGTTTTGCAGCTATTTTTTCAAACTGATGTGTAATTATTGGACCATTTTTAGTTTTGTTAAATGGTATACATACATCATGCACAGTGTAAGTACCGTCTCACTTCATTTCACTGTTTTCTATCCTGGCACTATGACTGTTCACAATCAGCTGAATCATATCCCAGTGCCAATCTGACCACAGTACCATTTTCACACCACAGCCCACTGTACAGCACCACAATATCAATACCATACTGCAGTCAGGGCCGGTACCTAGATTTACAGAAACGAAACTGAAATACCGAAACGGACTATTAAAAATATAGGGATAATGCTGTTAGTTAGTAAATGCTGGGGAATAAATGGATAAGGAAGTATTTTCCTAAATAAATATAATATATAAACATACGTACAGTATTAAACCTGAACTCAGGAGAAAATTAATGACAAATGATTAAAACTCAATAATGTGGCGCCTCCCAAATACCGGAACGGGCCATTAAAAATATAGGGAATAATTTTGCGGTGATATGAATAACAAAGACGATCCCTATTGACAGGCGGCTGTCACTAGCGTAAGTTCGCTGGAGACAGCCAGCTGTATCCAGCGAACTTTCGCTGGTGACAGCCAGGCTAAAAATATATGAATGATATATTGACAAAAATAAATATTTAAGTAATTTACTGATTTTTATTTTATTGATATAAATATTTATATGTTTTTTAATATTATTGCATAACAAGACCTGTTGCCAGACAGGATAGCTTGCCTGATATTGCACATTTTGTTTCTGGAAAATTCTGTCCATGACCTTAATTTTGACATGACCTTGTGGGGTGGAGGGGAAGGGGGTGGGTTGCACTGTGCAAAATTTTCATCAAACCAAAGATGAATCAAATTGGTGCTAAGGTAGGAAATAATGAGGTCTTAAATACTTTAAAGAAAACTTTTAAATTCCAAGTCTGTGACCTCGACCTCAAGGTCAAGGTCATGAAAGCTGATGGTGCTGATAAAAACTTTGGACCAGTATATATCATGATACCAAATATAAATCAAATCCATCGTTAAGTTTAGAAGTAATGAGGTCATAAAAACTTTGACATAAAATTTTAACATGAAACATTTTTGACAAGACTGTGACCTGGACCTTAACATGTACAAGGGGATGGGGATGGAACTGGGGAAAATTTTTGACCAGTATGTATCATCATACAAAAGATGAATCAAATTGGTGATAAGGTTAGGAAATAATGAGGTTTTAAAAACTTTAATGAAAACTTAACATTTAAATTCTAAGTCTGTGACTTCGACCACAAGGTCACGGTCATGGGTATTGATGTTGCTGATAAAAACTTTTGACCAGTATCTATCATGATACCAAATAGGAATTAAATCCATCATTTGGTTTAGAAGTAATGAGATCCGAAAAATTTTGAAAATTTTAAGGCCGTGACCTTGAGCTTGAGCTGACCTTGGGGTGGGGAGGGGGAGTGGGGAATGGGGTACTGCACAAAATTTTAGACCAATATGAATCATCATACAAAAGATGAATCTAATCGTCTAATCTTTGATAAGGTTAGGAAATACATGTAATGAGGTTTTAAAAACTTTAATGAAAACTTTAACATTTAAATTCTAAGTCTGTGACCTCTACCACAAGGTCACGGTCATGAGTGTTGATGGTGCTGATAAAACTTTTGACCAGTATCTATCATGATACCAAATAGGAACTAAATCCAACATTTGGTTGGGAAGTAATGAGATCCTAAAAACTTTGAAAAATCTAAGTCCATGACCTTGACCGAACCTAGAGGGGTGGGATGATACTGGGCAAAATTTTGGACCAATATGTATCATCATATAAAAGATGAATCTAATCGGTGATTAGGTTAGGAAATAATGAGGTCTTAAAAACTTTAATGTAAACTTTAACATTTAAATTCTAAGTCTGTGACCTCGACCTCAAGGTCAGGTCATGAATGCTGATAAAACTTTTGACCAGTATCTATCATGATATATAAAACTGCAAAATTCTACCTGGTACAAATGCCTTAACCTGAGTCTAACAGGATCACGTACGTTTTTACGTACACACATTCATACAGAAGGACGTACATTCGTACGCACATACCCATGTACGCACATACGGAAAACCGAAAAACTATATGCCCCCGGCATCAATGATCATCTGATGCGGGGGCATAAAAAGTTTGCCTTTTATATGAAAATTCTAAGTCTGTGACTTTAACCTCCCTCAAGGTCACGCCCCGGGACAGGAATTTCTCCAAGTAAAACTTTCATCCTAAATCTACCATCCTGCCAAATATAAATGAAATTCATATATATATTCATGATGATATAGCTACATGTATATAAATTTAAGACAGACAGGTAAAATTATGACCATATCTTCAGTGATTACTAATCGATTATCAATCACATTGGTAGGACTGATAAGCGATTATCGTTTCAGCTCTGATGAACCAGCTTTAATATTTTTGCTGCCTGTCACAATATTCTAAATGAAGATACATGTACCGGTAATAAAGGTTATATAAATAAAAGAAAAAAAAAAAAAAAAAACAACAACAAAAAAACAATAAATCATAAATGACTTTATTATTTGTTGCTGGTCAATAAACCATATAGATAAATGAAAGAAAAAAACAACACAAAACAATAAATGACTTTATTATTTGTTGCTGGTCAATAAACCATCTATATATTTTTGCTGGCTGTCACCAGTGAATTTTCGCTGGTGACAGCCGGCTGTAAATAGCCACTTCCAATAACAAAATATTTTCTCAAATAAATATAATATATAAACATACACACAGTATAATAACCACACTGAAGAAGAAATTAATAGCAAATGAATAAGCCTAATTAATGGGGCGCCTCCGAAATACCGGAACAGATTATTAAAAATATAGGAAAAATACTGTTAGTCAATAGTTTTGCGGCGATATGAATAACAAAATATTTTCTCAAATAAATATAATATAAACATATATACAGTATAAAATCTGACTGAGGAGGAAAATAATACCAAATGATTATGCCTCATTTACTGTGACGCCTCCGAAATACCAGAACAGACCATTAAAATATAGGAAAATGCTGTTAGTCATTAATTTAGCGGAATATATTCTTAAATACCATTTAGAAAAGCCAAAATACATATGCATGTAGGACATTTTTTTTTTTTTTTTTTTTTTCAGTCTTGCCGTTTGTATGGAATAAATAAATAAATAAATAAATAAATAAATAAAGAAAAAAGTTACTTTGCAAAAAAAAAAAAAAAATAAAAAAATAAATAAAATAAAGCAGTTTAAGCACTAACAATCTCTTGATTGCGACTTAATTGCAATCCAATTAACCGATTATCTAGAGGACGACAGATTACATAGAGTAATTATTACTGATTAATACCACATTCCGTGGCTTAGATAAACTGTCTTGATCAGAACTTTAAAGGACCGCAAATAGATAGAATAACTTTTTTGATAAGAAGATTAAAGGAACGCAGACGGACTGACTGACGGACGGACGGATGGACAGACAGACAGATAGATAGATATAGATGTTTTACATAATAGTTACATGCTATTAAAACTTTTATTGTCTTTGCGCTTGTTAACGTAATTCTCTGTTTCATTCTATCAAAATTAGTCCTATTGTGTCTCTTTCATGCACATATGCGTTTCAGTTACTAAGAATACCAAAACGAAACCAGAAACCAGTGCCATAAATGTAAATTGGATTCTTTCCCTATATTTTTAATAGTCCATTTCGGTATTTCGGCTTCGTTTCGGCATCTCGGTTTCGTTTCGGTAAGTCTAGTTACCCAGTCAGGACTAACTTGGTACTGTATTGCTTCTGTGAGACATCAAGTAACAAGGTGTCTCGGATGTATGGATTTTAGTCAAAACTAAATACAGAGTGGTAATTCAAGTTGATTTGTAGAATGATTTAGGCTCGGTTTGATCAGGTTGTAATTGTAAGAGGCCAAGAGAGGGATTAGAGGGAACACTTTGTACAGACAATGATACGAAGTACCATATGATCTTGCATACCAAGTGGCCATCTATATTGCTGACAGCTGTTCTGTTTATTTTGGGCAATGCTACGAAGCATCATATGATCTAATTGACCAAATGGCCATCAACATTGCAAGCAGCTGTTCTCAGTTTGTTGATCGGTAGAATATTTCCTTCATCCTGTTGCAATGTGTAGAAGTACCATTTTATCACCTCTTTCATCTTGGAGCAATGAGAAGAACCATATGATCTCCATGTGACCAAGTGGCCATCTACACCCCCATTGTATCACTTTCATCATAGAGCAATGAGAAGAACCATATGATCGCCATATGACCAAGTGACCATCTACATTGCCATTGTATCACTTTCGTCATAGAGCAATGAGAAGAACCATATGATCGCCATATGACCAAGTGGCCGTCTACACCGCCATTGTATCACTTTCATCATAGAGCAATGAGAAGAACCATATGATCGCCATATGACCAAGTGGCCGTCTACACCGCCATTGTATCACTTTCATCATAGAGCAATGAGAAGAACCATATGATCGCCATATGACCAAGTGGCCATCTACATTGCGTGCATATCCTTCGTGAGCTTCAGATCAGTAAAAGTATCTTACATTTTGTAGCAATAAGAAGTACCCTGTGATCGCCAAATGACCAAGAGGCCATCTGTATTGCTTAGTGCAGTTTCCTGCTATTGTTGAGTTACTGATCAAAAGAATACTACTGATCTATGTTCTACTACCCTATGACCTATGACCTCATGAGTCTGTTTTCTTTCAGCCTCTACTACCTCCCTCCAGGACATCCCTCATGTTTGAAATATTATCTTTTACCTTTACTCTTAAGAGGGATACAGAGATCCTTCCCGTTGTAACGGCCAGTCCCTTCCAAAGTAGGGATAGTTTTATACATTTGCCTTTTAGCACCTGCCGCATCAAGCAGATACATTAGACCACCTCTGTAGGTTATATCTAGTATCTCTCCTCATGCGGCGAAGAGAGGTTTAAGTGTATTCCTGGCAAAGTCATGAGCTTTCTGGATGCTACCCGTGCATCCTGCAACCTAGTCCTCTACGTCCATTAGCCTAGTCGCAGAAGAGGAAACAAGAGGTGAGCTGGGAAATTTACGTCCCTACCTAATATCAGCCTGTAAGCCACTTACCGGCAATATGGCTAAAATGTGATCTTAGGGCTCCATCAATCTGTTGCAAATGAAGGTTTCACTAATTCCGCGACATGCCAGTAAAATACACAATGGCATCCATAAGCAATTTGTTTAATGTATAATTTTCGATTTGGCCGTTACAACCTAGAAGGTCCGTTTGTGAAGTCCTGGATTTATGGATCTGGAGCGCTTTCCACAAGGCGGCACACAATTTTGAAACTTGCAGCCTTGTTCTGAGAATATTTGGAACGGACTTCTGAATCTCGAAGTCATCCAGAGCTTCTTTTGCTATGACTTCCACTGTCTGTGATGGAAGTGTCACACATCCTACTGACACTGTGTACTGGTCCACCATCATGAGGAAACGTTCAAACTGATATGGAACTCGCCATGGGAGCTCCCGCCCGATACCCCCATGGGTATCCAAAATTCATCAAGACACCCACGAAGCAACATGTCCGGCAACAGCCCCCACACCCATCCCATACCAACAGAACACGGGCATTTGTTTGGGCACACTTTGGTGACTTGTAGATGACAGATCAAGGCTCAACCGTATAGCTTCTGCTCTCAATCCTTTGGGGGCGACGAGATCCTTATCGTCATAGTGGTCTCTATTCAGGTAGAATACTTCATCAATTTGTGTGAATTGTTCTTATTATGCCAGAACGCGTTTGCCGCTGGCCCAGCAAGGAACAATACACCTTTCCCCGGTTCGACAGCATCCGCCAGCTGGTCAAGTATTACTGAAAGATCTGCATCTTCTGCTTGTTTCTCTCTCAAATCAGTGAGAGGGAGGCCCCAGCATGATGGTCTCTCAGCCACAATAGCATAAATGGCCTGTGTCTCTCCATAACCATCCACAGACCTAATTCCTGTGCATAGTTTTGCTCCAAGTCTCACATTTCTTTTTGCATCAAGGGACAATTCAGTGACCTCTTCATGCGGGCTATTGCCTGTGACCTGCAACGGTTGTGACCCCAGGGGCAAGCCAAATTCACATACCCCAGGTCTTGTTGCTCCTTCGCTAACACTCTATGACCAGTTTCCTGGTCATTCTGTCCAAGTTTTTCGTTTCTGCAGGTCGAACTGACACCTGTGCTAGACTTGTGATGTCATCGTTGCTAGCCATGATCCTATGCAGCCCTTGTGATGCCATTGTTATTGTGCAGTTTACCACCCTGGCTAATCTGCCCCAAGTCCTGTCAGCCCTTGTGCAGTGTCACAGCCTCCACAAGGTAGATTACTAGGTTTCTCCTCAAGCTTAAAGGCCTTGCAATATTCTCTAGAGACAGGAATGCCATCCAGACTCAAATTATCCGCATTCCTGTGTCTAGCCCCGTACCTGCGCTCCAGTATCACGTTATACTGAGATAATTCTTCTAAAAAGATCCACCTAGCAAGCTGACCTTCTGGACTTTTCAACCGCAGTAGCCATGTGAGACCAGCCTGATCAGTTCTATCTGTAAACCATCGGGCGCCCTAACATAATACTGGTGCTGACGATCAAATCCCATAGCCATTCTTTCCCTGTAGTGCAGTACCGCCTCTGATCTGAGTCAGTGCAAAACTACCAATGACCTTTTCCTGGTCATTCTGTACCAGGATTAACGCGCTCCAATCGCCATGCATAACCTGAACCACTTCCTGTTGAAACAAGAGGTATTTTAACTTCGTAATACATTAACCTATAGATAATGTGCTATTCTATTCTGTTATTCACCCCCTCCACAGAAAAAACGACCTTTCAGTCGTGATAAAGTCTTAATTCAGAAGGTCCCTTTAAACAGTTACCTGTATGACGTAGTTCCTCCCGCTCAAATGATCACGTGTCAGTTTCTTTTCTGTGGACTTTGAATGTTCAAGGATTATTATTCTGTGTTAGAAAAAATGGATTAAAATTATTCTACACGGTTAAAATTTTTATATCCTTGACTTTCTCTGGTTCTATATTCACTCCTTCTACTATCTATGTACTTATTTTCGAAATATCGATTTTAGATTTCTTGTTTTCTCAATGTTAAATTTCTTCCTTTGTTTCCGCGTCAGTCGATGCATTTCGCCCGCGGCAACTGTGGCCATTTAAAAGCTAAATGGGATACACATTTATCTTGTTTAACTTGTAATTCTTGCACACGTATCTCTCCGTGTTATATTTGCAGTTCCTGGACAGAAAAAGTTTGGAACCTAGCAGAAAGAAGACGCCTTCATGCCACTAGAAAATCAGTTATGACGCAGAAGAGAAAACAGAAGAAATCAAAGAAATCCAAGAAGTCCCAGTCAGACATGTCTGACAACGGGACAGTTGATGGGAGCACCGCCCCTCACAGCTTTACTGCTCGGGGCAGGACCCATCAAGGTGGCAACCTGGCGGACTTAGAGTCTGACTGGGCACTAAGCCCACCAGTCACCGGTTATCCAGTCACCGGTCAACCAGTCACCAGTCAACCAGTCACCAGTCAACCAGTCACCCAGTCACTGGGCAACTTATCTCCGTTCATCCAGTCACCGGTCATCCAGTCACCGGTCAACCAGTCACCAGTCAACCAGTCACCAGTCAACCAGGCACCAGTCAACTAGGCTCCAGTCAACCAGGCATTGGTTTACAGTCATTCACGTATGACCTACAAACACAAATTCCGCCTGGTTATATACCTATAAATGTGCCTGTACAAAGCTACGCTCCGTCCATAAATAGCCATATTTCACATGGTAGTGTCCACAGACTATCCAATGTTTTAATTCCTGGATATGAACGTTCTGAAAGACTAGAACTTCCTTATCCAGCTTCTTCCTATAGACAGATTATTCCACTCGAACCTGATTTTTCGCAGGTCTCAGATCCGAGTGTAATGATTGAGCCTCCTAATTCAAATGATTTATCTATCTCCAGACCTTCAAGGAAGGATCAGTCAAAAAGAGAGCATAAATCTAAAAAGAGAAGAAGACATCGATCGTCCTCGTCTTCTATCTCTACTTCTAGATCAGACTCTTTGAGTTCTTCTCGGCGAAAGAAAAATTCAAAGAGATCTAAGCACTCTCATAAAAAGAGAAGAAGACGATCGATGACGCCTTCTTCTTCATCAAATTCCTCCCAATCTCAACTTGACATTGGTAGATACACAAGGGCTCATAAATCTCCCCAGGTTGTTCAAACGCCAACTCCAATACAACCTGAGGAGACTAATTTTAGTCCAATCACTAATCAACCTATTAATTATGATCAGTTTCAACCGAATCTCACTCAACAGGACAAGGAGTCAGATTCGGAAACTGAATCCGAAGTCAGGTCATTTGATCGAGCGATTAACGAGGTCTTCCGGCGTCTTCCTCCTGAGTTATGCCCCAAAACTCAGCAGGATCAAGCTCCATTAAAACCTCTCTCTGGGATCGAACAATTAATGGAGTCTCGATCCACTCCATTACTTGTCCTCCCACAATCCAAATTAGTAGAAAATACAACAAAATATATTCAAAATAGACTAGACTCGGACAAATGTTCAAGAGATTGGATTTGCCCGCAAAGCTTGGTTTCGGCTCTTGCTCCGACTAAATTCTACAAGAGTCAAAACCAATATTTGCCAACTGATAATATCCCTCAATTAGAAGCGGATGCGTCTCTCCTAGACATTTCTAATAAAGGAAGAGCTTCTATTCCGCTGAAGAATCTAGAAACATGGGAAAGGAAGGCTAGAAAACTAGTCTCCATTAATTCTCATGCTGATCTCTTTTCTTCAACTGCCCCTTTTCATTACAACAGGAATCGATGTCGGTTGCGGCCCTTTCCAGACTTCTGGAGGCTGTAGCCAAATCGATTAAACATGCTACTGCCATGTCTACACTTTTAACTACTGAATTATTCCAAGCTAGGAGGGACGCAGCCCTAGCTTCGTCTAAACTACTTCTCGACAATTCCACATACGAGTTAAGGAACGCTCCTATTAACTCAAAATCCTTATTTGACGGCAGGATAAAAGAAATAGCTAAATCAAACTTCGAAGCTCAACAGCAAAGGTTTCTACCTTCTACATCCATTCAGTCACAATCTCATTCTTATAAGCCTCCTTCGCAGAGCAGAGCTTTCAAGATACCTAAATATCCTGCTAAACAAACAACATCCAGACCTAGACCTACGCAGTCGTATAGGTCCAAAAATATTCCTCAAAGCTCATCTTCTCACACTAAGAAAGATAATATCAAGAGGACTGGTAACATCCGTCAGTTCCCCTCCTCTAAACCTGCTTCTTCCTCCGCAAGATTATGAAGGCCCGCCCTTTCCACTGCCTGCTCTTCCGCTCGCGGACATTCCAGTGGGAGGACGATTGGCCCATTTTGCGGAAAAATGGGAGGAAATAACAGACAATAAATGGGTCCTCTCTGTCGTAAGAAACTGATTCAGGATACCATTCATCAAAATTCCTCCTTTGTCATCTGTTCCGATCAGAATAAGTCAATCCTCCTCCCCGTTTCTCAGAGAAGAGATCGAAAACCTTCTCAACAAACGGGCAGTGGAAAGGGTACAGAATCCGGGAACTCCCGGCTTTTATTCCCGGATATTCCTTGTGCCAAAAAAGAACGGAAAGTTTCGTTTAATAATAGACCTGTCTTTATTAAACCGTTACATAGAGAAACAAGCATTCAAAATGGAAACAGTCAAATCGGTAAGACAAGCGATGAGACTCAACGATTGGGCTGTCTCCATAGATTTAACAGATGCATACCTACACGTGCCGATACATCATAAATCCAGGAAGTATCTTCGCTTCGTGCACGAAGATCAAGTATATCACTTTTCGGCCCTACCGTTCGGAATGTCCCTAAGTCCGTTAATTTTTTCGAAACTGATGGACGTTATAGCAGCTTTTCTACGCCAACGTGCCATATCAGTTTTTCCATACCTAGACGATTGGCTGATAAAAAATCTGATTCGCAACCGACTGATTACTCAGACAAAATTTTGCATTCAAACTATCCAAAGCCTAGGTATTCTGCCAAATCTCAATAAGTCAGATCTCTTTCCTGCTCAGAAATTCACCTTCATAGGTATGGAATTTCTGACGCAACAAAATTTAGTCAGGGTTCCAGCGGATCGTGTACAGAACCTAATTCTAACAATCAAGAAAATAATGTCAGCCAAACATGTATCGGCACGAACTTTCCTTTCTCTTTTGGGCAAACTCAGTGCTGCAGCAGACCTTGTTCTCCTAGGCAGACTGCACTTACGTCCTCTTCAGATGTGCCTGCTGTCTGTCTGGAAACCTCATATTCTTCCTCTCGATCACCCGATCTCGATAAACGGTATGATTCGATCTCATTTACAATGGTGGATAAACCCCATTCGATTCGAGATAGGGACTTCTATCCATCCTCCAGACCCCGAATTCTTCCTTTATACGGATGCCAGTCATTACGGATGGGGAGCTCATTTAGAGCCGACAACACTGTCCTTTCATGGTCGCTGGACAGAAAACCAATCCCAGCTCCATATCAATATGTTAGAAATGATGGCCATACGATTAGCACTGAAACAAGCCAAAACATTTATTCACCATTCTTGCATCATGATATCCACAGACAACACAACGGTGGTCTCATATATCAACAAACAGGGTGGCACTCATTCCCCCAGTCTTTGCATAGAAGTTTGGAAAATACTCAATTGGTGCCTGGAACAAGACATAGTTATCAGAGTACGTCACATCCCAGGCAAATTCAACATTCTTGCAGACCGCCTCTCAAGACTAGACAAACCTATCAAGACAGAATGGGCTCTGGATCAAACAGTTGCGAATTCAGTATTCCAGATGCTCAACTTCCCAAATGTAGATCTGTTTGCGACAAGATTCAACCACAGACTCCCATTATATGTCTCTCCAGTACAAGACTACAAAGCACTAGCGATAGATGCCCTGTCCATGGACTGGAATCATCTTCATGCATATGTTTTTCCTCCTTTTATTCTGATACCTGCTGTTCTAGAGAAAATCCGACAACATCAGTGCAGAATAGTTCTCATAGCTCCGTTCTGGCCACAACAACAGTGGTTCTCAGAACTTCTTCTTCTATTAGTGTCAGCTCCGATTCGTCTGCCACTAATGCCAAGACCTTTGACTCAATCCAAAGGAAGATTTGTCCATCAAAACCTCCCAATTCTCGACCTTCACGCTTGGAAGTTATCAAACAATCAATCAGAGCTAAGAAATTTTCACAAAACGTTGCAGATTTTGTCTCCAGATCAAGAAAAGCATCTACACAAAAAGTCTACGATGCAAAATGGACCATCTTCTCTAATTGGTGTCATACAAAAAAGGTTAATCCGATCTCGGCCCCTTATTACAGTTATAGCCGATTTCTTAATCTTTCTCTTTTCGGAAAAGAAATGTCAGATTAGTACTATTAAAGGTTATAGATCTATGATCTCTAACACTCTAAAATTCAAAACTGGTAATAGAATCGGATCTAATCCAGTTTTATCTGAACTTATCAGATCTTTTGAACTTCAACGACCAGTACAAAGATCTCTTACACCTAAATGGGACTTATCGTGGGTTTTAGTATGTCTACAAAAACCACCTTTTGAACCTCTTGATAAGGCTTCTAAATTTCACGTTACTATTAAGACAGCCTTTCTCTTAGCTCTTGCCACTGCTAAAAGGTGTAGTGAAATACATGCTCTAGCTATGGATTCACAACATTTAAGATTTAATCAATCTGATGGTTCAGTTTCCTTGATTCTTAAATCTGGCTTTTTAGCAAAAAACCAGCTTCCTTCTGTTAAACCAGATCCTATTGTTGTTCCTAGTCTTGCTCGAATATGTAAATGGGAACATACTGACAGACTTCTTTGCCCCGTTAGGGCTCTGAAATTCTATCTCAAAATGACTAGCTCTTATCGCCAGAATAGAACTAGACTCTTTCTTCCTATTAAAGGCAATAAGGATATTTCTAAAGAAACTATCTCGAGATGGATATCTTACACTGTTAAACTTGCCTATAGGAAACTCACTAAACGAGACATCTCTTTCCTTAAAATCAAAGCTCATGAAGTTAGAGCTCTTTCCTCTTCTTGGGCTTTCTTCGACAAAGTTCCTCTCAGTGATATACTTCAAGCAGCGGTTTGGAATAGTTCATCAGCTTTTGCTAAATTCTATCTCAGAGACATGTCTCAACAAGCACAGAATCTCCAAAGTTTGGGCCCCATTGTAGTGGCCCAAAAAGTGGTGGGGGGCCAACAGCAATCAGCTATGGATGTGTAGACAACGTCAACAGCCCCCCCCTAGACCTGATGCTATACTAGAGAGGTACTAAATATATTATACCTTTATTATATATATATCTTAACCCTGGATTACTTTATCCTTGGTTAAAGGATCTTATTATTGCCTTAAGCACTAATTATGTCCTCATTATATATATATAAAAATAAATCTTTTTACTAAGTCTTAATTCAGAAGTTGGGACTAACATATTAGGAGAAATCCTCCCTCCTATTCTAGCATATCATCTATAGGTTAATGTATTACGAAGTTAAAATGAAGTTTTTTAAAAGTAAAACATATTTTAACGAGTAATACTTAACCTATAGATAAGTATTTATCGTCCCACCTCCCTTCCCTCGCTCTTTTCTCCTAATTGTGTATTGTTTTACACATAAAAGAAACTGACACGTGATCATTTGAGCGGGAGGAACTACGTCATACAGGTAACTGTTTAAAGGGACCTTCTGAATTAAGACTTTATTACGACTGAAAGGTCGTTTTTTCTGTGGATGAGGTGAATAACAGAATAGAATAGCACATTATCTATAGGTTAAGTATTACTCGTTAAAATATGTTTTACTTTTAAAAAACTTCATTTCTTTGGCTTCAGTTTAGACCATACTCTCTTTTCTCTAAGACGAGTACGTCATCTAGGAAGGCCAAAACCGTTTTCCATGTGAGAGCCCTAATGCAAGGTTCATAACTTGTAAATGTTGTAGGTATCATTTACCGCATTGATCCGGCCATGAGACGGGGATTAAAATACGAGCATTTTTCTGCGAACATCTGTCCTAGACAATGTTTACTGACACTTTTTAAGATTCTCATACAAGGGGTAAACTTGTTATAAACAGTTCCAAGCAATATACCATCCCAGAGAAGTCTTTAATACCACCGTCTTTCAATCAAATTATCAGCCACATCAATACGTTAATAAATTACAGAGCCCAAACCAAATAAGCCATGCTTGGAAATGAAGGCTGTCCTCCTCCTTTATTCCTCCTGCCAGCATGCAGAATTCTCATCCAGCTTTGAACACCACATACTGCCAGTCAGTGTATCTAAACAGTGTAAAGGAAGACTAAACATATTTTAAACAGCGACTTCATCTAGCAGTGATTTTTTTTTTACCTGCGATTCCCGTTTCATATACTCACAACCTTGTCTCTGGGACTCACAAAATTTATACATGTGAGTCCCTAAACTCACAAAATATAATAGAACTCTGCTCGAAATATGTTAAGGACTCCTGATTTTATCCTGGGACTCAGTAAATACCAATCATGTGAGTCCCTTGGACTCAGTAAAACCAAAAGGTAAATAAATCACTGATCTAGTACTCTGTAAGCCATACACCACCTCACTGATCCATCCCCGGGGATCCATCTCTCTTCCAGACCAGTACAGGTGCCAAAGTCAACTCCGTAGGGCCTGCTATCCCCCACTAATAAGTTGGGGTTCGTCTCGTGTTGTTTCACAGGTTTAGCATTGGCTGTATTGATTCCATGTTGTTTGTCATGGAATGTGCCCGAGTCAAATTCTGATTTGGCAAAGACATCTAGGAACATCATCAATAATTGTGCCAATCTACTACTATATTGATTAATGAGAGATGCGCTTTTTACTTATGTAACAGCTGTTGAAGCTGCTCCTGCATTTCCTGTTCATGGCTGAAATTACCACTATCATCAATTTTGTGGTCTGTACTTCCTTTACTTTTTATGCCTCTTCTGCCATGTTTTCATTTTTCATCAGTCCCTACTTGTCTGGGGAACACGGATCTGACCCTGCTTCCCTCAATAATCTAGGTATGAGCATCTTCACATCCTCTGATTTAGCATCTCTCCCTGCATGTGGCACTTCACACTTCACACGCATCACTGTTTGGGTGATCTTCTCTGCTATTTCTGGTGCACCATGACTGTCCTCCTTATTAAGTTTAAGATTCTGGTCATCAAGCAAAAGAGTACCTAGGGCCTTGTCCATAATCGATTTCCCTCGGTGAACAAGAATAACTGTTAAACTTTTGCAATCTCGTTGAATAGTAGCCACGTGGAATTCTTCTGTGTACAACTGTTTGCCTATCTTATCTTGACTGGCCCGATAATTGTGACCTGGGCTCCTGAATCTTCCATGGCATTCATAAAAAAAAAGGTAAGAGAAAAGTCCAGGGAGTGCCATAATCACAAACCGCAGCCCTTCCCAGACCCCAAGAGGAAGAGGAAACCGACAAATGTAAACAAGCACAAACCTAATCTGACGCTGTAATTTTCTAACAAGGCACTGTGTCTGCGATAAATTTTCGAAAACGCCTTACGAAGTTTAAAATAACGATAACCCTGCCTCAGAAGTTTGGCAGTAAGGGCTTTATTACGGTAGTTAAAGTCATTAAGATTTGAAGAAGCTCTTGCGAATCTTATAAGTTGAGATACGTATACCCCATATGAGGTACGCCGGGGGACTTTACCATCCAGAAAGGGAAAATTGACTATATCAAAATCAAAATCGTCCCGTTTATCATAAATTTTGGTGGAAACTGTACCATTAGATATACTTAGAATCAAATCCAAAAAAGGTGCCTCGGTATCGGAAGAATTTGCTCTATTTAATTAGAGTTCTGTAGGGTATATCCGGTCCACCATTTGGTCAAAGTAAATATTGTCAATATTTAATAAATCGTCAAGGTATCTTGAAGTTGAATTGAAAGCCTCAATAATGTCAGCCTGATTTTCACGTGAGAGAGACTTCATGAAATCTCTCTCATAACAAAAAAATAAACAAATCTGCAACAAGAGGAGCACAAGTAGGCCGAAAAATAGGTTCGCACCGGTGACGTCAGTGGCTTTCAAACTTCCGGCATCGCCTGCCAATGGACCCACGTGGATCTGCCATCTCGCTGCTATCGGTGCACCACTACAGTATTTAACTGTCATTTTGATAACTGGGATTTTTACTATTTAAGAGGAAATTCCAATTACTGGAAGCTCTTGCACAGTTCGTATTAATAATGAAAGTTCCTATTCCATTTAGCTTCTGGAAGAAGTCTCACAAAGCAGTCTATATGCAGTACATTCCAGCAAGCAATGGTCTTTATTTTCCACTGAACCCAAGCTACAAACAGGACATGTCCTATTTAGTCTAGAAATATCGTTATGTCTGCCTTTTTCTGTGGCAAGATTGTGAGCGCTTATTCGGAATTTGGCCAAAACAGACTTTTCAGATCTTAAATTTATTTGATCTACATAGGGTGCACGTGCTTGGATGTCGTACACTCTTTTTATAATAGTCCATTTTTGAATTCTTTAAATTAAGTGAGTCTTGTTCTTGCAGCGCTTGATCTTTAATACGATCTCGCATCTGCTTGACAGAAGCATGCATTTATGTGGTAGGATTTAATAAGACCTGAGAAAATCCTAGCCCATTGATTATATTTTTAATTTTTTAGTTCCATATATTCGTATTTTCAGTGGCAAAATAAATTTTCTTTACAAGCGTTTTGTAAGAACAAAGAATATGTTCTAAAAACTTTAAAACTGAGATTTGAGTTCTGACTTTTAAAGGTAGTCTGTTTAATTAATCTACATACAGTATTAGTTGCTTTGCAGTGTACACCAATGATTTCCTTTATAAATTTCAAGTGAAGATATTCATAAATTTCAAGTGAAGATATTCAAAAGGTATGTCTTTGAAAGCTGTGGTGATGCCCCAAATTTCACTGCAATATAGCATAATAGGGGACACTAATGAGTCAAATAGTTTTTTTCTAATAGTAAGCAGGGACTATTGAACCCAACACACTGTTTAATTTTGAAGATTGCTTTTCTTCCTTTTTCCATCAAACATCAAATGTGAAGCTGGTGAATTAATATTACCTGTATAGCTTTTTGTTATTCCAAGGTAACAGAAAGATTTGACAGTTTCTAATGTTTTGTTTTGAAATCTGAAGTTATTGATATGGGGTTTTCCATTCGAGTTAAGTATCATTATTTTTTATTTCTCATGATTAACATTCAGCTTCCATTTTGCACAGAAGTCATACAAGCAACAGGGATCAGAGAACCATGGTTTTCTTCTGACTCTAAATTTCCGTTGCTGGGCATGACCCTTAAACTTTGTGAATGCAAAAGCTGTCTCGCATAGCAGAGATGAGAACTTGTCTACTGCTTCATTACAGTCATCAAATTCTTGATTTAGGAAAAAAATGTAATTTCTGTCTAGTGCTTGTACTCTGCATATTGTTAGTAAATACATTTATAGATTCAGCAGTCCATAAAAAATTACCTGGAATAGGGTCAAGGCATACCTGTGTGGTGTGGTTACCATTACTACCAGGGCATCTTATACTACATATAATTGCACAATGGTTGGAAAGTGCTATTAGAGTATGGACTTTAAATTGGGTCATTTTACGGAAAATCTCCGGAGAAGCAACCGCGTAATCAGCTAGGCTGCAACCATTATAGGTAAAACATGTGAAGTTACCAAATATATCTCCCATAGTTCATCCATTTACTAACCTCAGGCCAGTTTCTTTGCAAGTGTCTAAAAGCAGTTTGCCACTTCTATTTGGTCTTTTGGTATCCATACTATTCCTTGGTATATCTGAATCTACCAAATAATAATCATCTACCTCAAGATAACTATTATCATTTGAAGTGATGTAATCTGCACTATCACTAGTATAAGCATTAAAATCTCCTTGTAGAAGCACATCACCATATTGAGTGTATTGCTGTTTATTCTCTAAAAATGAAGCATATACTGACTCAGTATCTGGCACATCACCTG
This sequence comes from Anodontia alba, assembly GCA_964016985.1. Taxonomy (NCBI): domain Eukaryota; kingdom Metazoa; phylum Mollusca; class Bivalvia; order Lucinida; family Lucinidae; genus Anodontia; species Anodontia alba. The sequence goes on along the minus strand of OZ024823.1, from coordinate 49,690,439 downwards.
TTGTATTTTCAGGTGAAATATATACAGATGCAAGATATACGTCTATTGAAAATTTGAAAAAAAAACTGTATATCAGTATGTGTATTTTTAAGTCTGGTCATACCTTTTAAGAGGGATTGTTTAACATAGATAGCTATTCCACCAGAACTACGTCTGTCCTTTTTATGTTTTTTTTTCTACAACTACTACACAATAATACATAACCTGGAATGCTTAATTGAATATCACCATTGCTCCAAGTTTCTATTAGGCACAAAATACTTAAACCTGAGATAACATTTAAAAACCGTGTATCATTGATTTTGTCTGCAGACAAACCTTCAATATTCCATGTTCCGATTTTTCAAGTTAGAGTCGTGAGTATTCTGAATTAGCATTGGAATATAATCATATATAATTGGATGTTGGGAGCATATGTAAATCAGTGTATCATTACTCATGCAGTATATATAATGAGTAAATTAATTATGCAAATTATTTGTAGACCTTTGCACAGCATGTAGCCACCATCTCCTTGTCATGAACACCCAGCAAACCTCACTCCATAGAAAACCGGGGCCCACAAGGGGTATACATGACGATCTCCGACCCAAAACACAGGCCGCGTGTATCCGTCAGGACCGCCTCATGGCAGAAGACCTGACAAGCACCCACAATTCATGCCTGTAGCAGAAACGAGAACAATATTACAAATTTTCATTATAAAATAAAAATAAATAAATAAAAAAAATATCAGTGTTGGAGATAAGATATGATGCACCATGTCACATGGGTGTGTTATCCTAATGATCTTAGCACTACAACATTTATTAAATCCATAAGAAAAAGACAAGGCGCTTGACACAGCCTTGCATCTTATCAGATTACCACTTTGACAAAAGCACCAGTTTATGAGTATATAAGTTTATATCTTATCAACAAGCTATAATTTTTGCCACTATTCTAGTATTAGAGTTTCATTGTAAAGTATATGCTATGGCAAATAGTTTGAAAATGGTACTATTGTATGTGAATATATTGATAATTCTAGCTCAGAATAACAGAGAAAATCTCTCATTCATCCAAAGCTGGCGAGAAAATAAGGATTTTCACTGTTTTTCAGTGAGAAATTTGAGCCTAATCTTCATCTAAATTAGAAATCTGACAAATAGTTTGAGATATCATGACTAGAAGTACAAATTAACAAAACAAAGTGGAGGGTCATCTTTCGTGACAATTTAGGCTAGTAGAAATTCTCAAACTGGAGTAGCTATCACTTTTATTCAAAGAAACAGATAAGGTGGGTCTCCGGTGACAACCAAGCAAAACCCCCACAAGATCCATGAAGTGGGCACTCATCGGGACCGCCTCACCAAGGAGGCCCCGATGAGCACCCACAGCACAGGCTCATACAGAGGACCATGAAAAACCGTCCTCAAAACATTACCGAACAGTATCCAGCGACAACCGATCAACGACCCCAAACAGTCCTCCACAGCCCATGGCGCAAGTACCCATTAGAACGGCCTCTCTGAGGCCGCCCCAATGAACAGCCACAACACTTGCCCATACGAAATAGTATGGAAAAAAGTCCCCAAAACATTACCAAAAGGTATTCGGCGATAACCGGAAGACACCCAGTAAAACCCTCATAAAAAAGCCATGATGTGGGTACCCACCAGAACCGCCTCACTCGCCAACGTGACCCCAATGAACACCACAACATGGGCCTATACAGGGAAACAGTGCATCACAAAACAGTATTCAGCGAACAACAACCTCCCATTAATCCCCCCCCCCCCCCAAAAAAAAAAGCCCATGACGGGTACCCCCACCAGAGCTACCTCACTGAGGCGGCCCAAATGAGCACCCATAACACAGGCCCACATGGAGAGACAAGAAAAACTGTCCCCCAAACATCACCAAACAGCCACCCCATTCCCTGCCATGTCATTGAGAAAAACAGACAAGATGTCTAGTAAAGCCCAACATCCTATCAGCCCCTCCCAATTATTTGACAACTGTTACAGCAGCTTAAAATGACTAAATATTTCTTGTTCATGAATATTTTTTCAGCTTTTTTAAGCTGCATTATGTCCATAAGTGCCATGGATTAATCCACGGAACATGTATATTCTGGGGTGGAGGAGGAAAGTTAAACCTATAAGGCAAACTCCAAGAATTCAATGGCACATTAACCTGGTCGGTTAAGCACTTGATTGTCTTGTGAAAACACTGATGTTGTGTTTGGCTCTTGCACAAGTGTGTTACGAATTGGATTGTGTTGTGAAAACACTGGTGTTGTGTTTGGCTGTTGCAAAAGTGTGTTGTGTTGAGTTGATGGGGTATTAGTATTTACTGTACTTGAGTTAGGTCTATCATCTGTGCTATTCCTAGAAAGTCTTAGTCTGTAATAATAAGTGCCAAGATTCATACCAATTTTGATGTGTCTGATCAATGTAGGCAAGCCAACTTTATCATTTAAGTGTACATTGTCATAATACATGTTTGTTTCTGGCACAAATGGCTTCAATGCCACTACTTTATATGTTGAACAGACTGCATTAATGATATGATTTGAGGAATTTACTGTTTCTTCTGAGACATCTCTCCTCCGCATGATAGGTAAAATAAAAAATTCCGCCTCTTTCCAAGCTGATACTGCAGACTGAACCATTTCGGCAAATATTTCTTGGCTGAAATTGTTTTGGGCCAAGTCCCGTGTTCCTATGTGGATCAAAACTTTTTAGGTATCAATTTTTTGTCCAGACTCTTTTATGAAATTTACAAATGCTTTAGCCGGCCTCGGTGGCTCAGTTGGATGCGCCGTCCGACTGGAGACCAGGAGGTCGCGGGTTCAACCCCCGCCGAGATCGGCAACATTCTTTCTTGGAGATTGATCATGAAATATTTTCTACGGTCATTCTCTCCCTTCCGCTGATTCATGAAGGGCAGTTGTCATTTTCTGGCGAAAGAATATGCACAATACTGGTTAACCGCTTAGAGGACTAAGCCTGTCCAGTAAGCGTGTGGTTAGGTAAACTGACCGCGCTCGACATGACCCCATTGGGTTTACTGGGCCGTAAAACCTCAACACAAACAAACAAAACAAATGCTTTAGTTATTCCGCTTATGTTTTTTTTTTCACTGTTTCCTGTTTTGTGGTGAATCTTTTGGCAGGATTCTTTTTAGCATTGAGCCGGATAAAATAAGATTATCACATTGGCTCATACTAGATTGCGCTTCTTAGTTTGCGTTTTCAACATGTTCAGTCAGTGTTGTGTTTTGAAGAACTTCCTCTTGTTGTTGAGGATCTAAATGTTCTGACTCTTGTATGGTTAATGAGAATGTTTGCTCAGCACCAAGTGTATGTGTACTAAGGCGCCTCGCCAGAATTTCGTCAGATATTTCATCATTTGGACTATTTCCCATTGCCTCCACCTTTTCATTCAAGGTCATTATCATATCAAACATTTTCAATACTGTTTCATTCATTGCATTTTGTTGAGAATTGTTCTCATTCATTTGTGCAGCCAGTAGATTTATTTTGGTGTGCACAGAATCAAATGAACCTGACTGGTATTTTAATTTTGATTCTAAATCAGTAAATGTGTTGTTGATCTTTTTCTTAACTGAGACAAGTGAGTCTGCAATTAATGGTGGAATATTGGTTGACATAGTTTGTAAATCAGATATTGACTCAGAGAGGGTAATGATAGCATCATTAATGCTTTGCAATGCAGTATGAACAGCAGATAGTCTGTTATCTAAAGATTTAGAGTGCAGGTTAACTCTTCCTTGTGGAGTGAGTTTTTTATCTGAGCTACTAGTTTGAACTGTCACAGGAGTCTTGCACTTAGAATTTGATACTGCGCCACTGTCACACAATTCCCTGGGTATAATTGTGGAGACTTATCAACAGATTTGGGAATGGTTTGATCTGAATCTGATCATCTGATTTAGTTAGTGCTACACCACCCACAATAAATTTCAGCATGTCAAAGTACAGATATTTGAAAACTGAGTATTTTGGCCCTTGTATCACAACAGAGCCAGATTTATAAAAGTTTATTTTTACATTGCATTATTTGTCTTCTTCTGTTTGAAGTGATACTTTTAATGTAGCAGCTGACTTCAAACTGCTTATATTTGACTCATCAAAATAAGTGAATACTGCTTGTTTCCATTTGTCAACCCTTTCTGTCCGTGTCTTAAAAGACACATTATTGGTCTTTCCATCAGCTTGGATATGTTCTGTTGGAACCTCCATGCCATAATTAGCAGATACCTCATGATTATGTCTACTAAGTTCATCTAATTCTTCCCCCAAAATACAGTCACTGAATTTTGATGGGGTTCTTAGTTGTCGCCTTGGTGTGACTGCCATAATGACAACAAAATATTCTATAGGTCATTAAGTCTACATAATATTTCCTATTTTCTTCTTTCATTACACATGATTATTGATATATGCTTCCCAACATCACTGGAATAACCGGTAAACAGATTAAATTTTCATGTCCGAACTTGTGTCCGCCTAGTTTTTAGAGAACCTTCAGATTATCGAGTTGTTTTAATTGAAAGTTGGTAGAGTGACTAACTTCCCATATCGTAGGTCCTGAAGAATGAATATCATTAGACGTATCACCAGTAAAAATCCTGATTCAAAGGAAAATTCTGAACATCATCCAGCAGATAGCAACATTAAATTTTAGAATAAACAGAAGAAACCATTTTCCAATAATTTGTTTATTTATTTATTTTTGTTCATTGGAAATTTGCATAACCCGCGTTTTTACTATACCTGTCAAACTCTACCCTTGTTTCTTAGACTGTACACGGTAAAAGCCAATTTATTGCTCCAAAATGTTAATTATTCTTTACGAAATTCAAGTATTGTCACTTTTTTTTTATTTCAGTCACAAAATATTAGTTTGATAATCCTTAGCATACTTAGTGGCTATCTACCGTACACATTAACTTCCATGCCTCTATTTTGGTGAAAACCCTCATTGTAGACAAGACAGGGAAATTCCTGATTTTCATAATAGGAGTTACTCTGATGTTAGTGGCAAATATCAATACAAAGAAAAGCCACTAAAGCATCAGAGAAGGCTTGGATTAGGAATAAAAATGCTATTTTAATGCCCGCAACCCCGCTCCCCCCCCCCCCGCCCCCCCGCCATTTGAAGAATGGTGCCGCCATTCGAAAAATGGTGGAAACGGTAGATAGTGTTACCCCTGGCCGTCCGTCCGCGTCCGAGATGGCGTAAAAAATTAGCATTCAAGTTTTTTTTCAGGCGTTAGCAGTTTGTTTTCAAGTTTTTCAGGCGAGGGTATCAGTATCCTTTGGACTTATTTCTAGTTATCATTGGTTATTCACTGGTACGGAATGTTGAAAATTTAGAGGTTGAAGAGGCCAAAGTTTGCAAGGTTACTCTCCCTTGATCCACATTCCATATTCACTGATATGTTTTTGTGGAGAAATAAGATGAACATTAATACTTTGGATTTAGACAAGCATGTTATAAAGAGCTATGTTAGGGTATATTAAAAATAAAATAACAAAGCTTCCATAATTTGCCAACATACAAGGAAAATACTTGTGTGAATTTTTTTGGGAGATAGAATATTGCTTAAGCGTTGGTATCAGGTAACTATTTTTATTATTTCTCCACCAAAACATATGTTGTGAGTACTCATTAAAAGTGCCTCGCTGAGGTGCTTGATAATGAGTACCCACAACATAATTATGTTTTAGTGGAGAAATAAGACAACTATCACTACTTTGGATTGAGAAAAGCATGTTATAAAGAGCTATGTTAAGGTATATGAAAAATAGAATAACTCTGGTTCCATAATTTGTCAAGATACAAGGAAAATACTAGTGTGAAATGTTTTAGGGAGATGGAATATTGCTTACAACCCTTTACAAGCCTCGTTTCTCTACAGATTCATTGTGCCACTTCAAGTCATCCAGAGGACAGACGTGTTTTATCGATAAAAGTTGTCGGACTTAAAGGTAGTGGAAAGGAGATAGCTCCAAGGAAGTTAGATTGAATGGTTACAGATTCGTACAGGTTACAGGTTCGTATACATAAAGTTGTAAGATTTTGATTTTGAGTAAAATTTCCTTTCACAAATACAATCGAGTCCGGTAACAATGCTTGGTCGTTAACATTGTGCGACCAGTAACAGAAGGCTGTCCTTTAGAAGACCTCTGTGCTAAGTATTTTGATTTCGGAAATGTGTGCATTCCTATTTATTCAACAGAGTTAAAATGTGAATGCATGTGCAAAGTATCCACTTTTGTGTGCTTTTTGAATATCAGGGCCCAGTTGTTCAAAGCGTCATTAGCTTAACGAGCTCGTTAAGGGTCATTCCGTTAACTGTTTTAGAGGATTCAATATACAATATTCTGATATTTTTTGCTGAAAAAATGTGAGTGCTAAAAGCTACTCACATTTTTTTTCACCAAAAAATTTCAGCATATTTGCGTATCACTCGATGTAAATTTTAACGAATCGTTAACTAACCACATCATTACCTTTGAACAACTGGGCCCTGATCATCGCTTCTTTCTTGCGCAGCAGTTTGCTGTTTACATCACGTAAACATGTCTATTGAAATATGTAGAAAATTTCACCTCCAAAAACTGAAAATTTTCAGATAAAAAACTCTGATACCCATAATTTATGTTTTCAAGCAGACATAAGAAAAATAGTGTATACCCCTGTAAACCCAAATTGTACTGTATAAAAGTGGGGTTTAAGGGGGTCAAAATTATATAGACGTGTTTTCGTGATGAAATGTCCGAAATGCATTTGAGATAATCAATGCCTAATAAGAAAACCTAGGAAAAAAATATATGTAACATAATGTATGATTCAGAAGTTGACCTGCGCAATGCTAGGTGATGAAACTGACAAAGAAATTCAGCAGGATAGCCAGATCAAACTGTAATTGTTGCAAATAAGAACAGATTTATATTTCATAAATTATTTTGTTTGCATGAGCACTTATCTATTTAACTTTTAAAAATAGTTTTTTTTCCAGGTAAGATTTTATTTCAAGCAAAAGAACAGCAAAGTATTCCTTAAGTATGCAATGTTATTAGATTATATCATATGTAGATATACTCTCCCTATGGCTACATTTGTGTAAAATATCACACATATAAATTTTGCACTTTCCTGAGCTGGCTTCACTGAGATCTGTTTTTGACATCTCCTGAACCAGAGGGTGATTATATTGTCATGTTTTACCATCTACATTTTACACCGTCTATCATCGCATCCAGAAATAGAAAACCGCTGTTGTGCAGGTACATGTAAGGGAATGCCTCCTGTAAATTGTATAGTTTACTGCTTGAAAGCTTCAGATTAAAAAAAAACAACAGTTGTGAGACATCAGTAGTGGATATAATCATCTTATGCCGTGAATAGCGATTTTTTTTACACTTTTATACTTACAGACTGAACATGCAATAGCTGTACCGAGAAATAAATAAATTTTGACCTGTTCGTTGCTATTTTTCGATTGTTTATGCATTTCTACCGAAGTTTCTGGCCTAATCAAAATATACAATAAAGGGAAGGGAAAATAATGTTGATTATTAAACTATACGATTAACGGGACTGTTTTGTCTAGATGTAAATCATTTTCTGTACGGCGAATATCAGCTACGTGTTAGGCTTGTCGCGAAATAGCGTGAAACAAAGTATACGGCGAGAAGTTCTGTGATTCATGGATAAAATCGTGTAAAGAGTAAATCGTTCCGCGTTCCGTCGTATTTCTCCACATCAGTGGAGATCGCACTTCTTTGTATGTATGCTGAAACATGCTTTTTGCCAAATACGGTTTTATATCTTCTCGGACATGCTGCCCGTATCGAAATCCAATATGTCATTAAGATCGCTGCTCATAGGTAACAAAATCTGAATAACATTCGCATTGAATTGTAGCTAAAACGATTGATTCAGCTGTTAGAATATCTTGATCCAAAGTGATCAAGAATTATCAACCTATATTTCGAAATAAAATATATTAAAACAAATTTCTTATCAATTCTCCGTCACAAGTAAACACTAGTATTGTTACTTAGTAACTAATGACTCAGGTATATGTATAATTTAAAATCAATATTTTGCAGGAGCTTTATTTTGAGATAAGAAGCAGCATGCGCTTTTTGCAAATGCATGTATATTGTATATTTCTACCGGTATTTTAAAAGAGGTACAAAGGAACACCTGTGGTGTTTCTTTAATTACTCAGAATATGTGAAAAACAGTGTTCAGAAGATTTCCTGTTTGAGATTTACTGTCCGCGCCACATTTGGAGTTTTAGGCCAAATAATCAATTTTGTTATCAGTTTAATTACACCGAAAAAAAAACAACTTTCCCTATGAGTACACATGTGAAATGGACCACTTATCTGCACTCCTATTATGATTTGAAAATATTATTTATATTTATTTTGGATAGTTAAAGTTTGGCTGGCGCGAAGCTGCATGCGGCGTTGTTTACCTGCACATCGTTGTCATTATTGATATCCTGGAAACAAGACGTCATAAAATACATGGAATCAGCAAAGCCAAGAAGTAGTTTCGTGTATCTTGCAATAGTGCAATATTTTCCGCCGCAGAAATGTTTAGAACTTATAAAGAAAATTGCAAAGCAAAGGTTCAAGTGCGTTCCACTAGTATTGTTTCATTGATTTCGACAAACTCTTCGAAAAACCACTTGCAGAATATGGTTGCGCTGGGAGTAGTTTTCAGATTTGTTTTTGGTAACTGGAACTCGTATCACGGTATCTTATTGCAGAGAAAAAAAATGAGCGCATACAGATGCTATTACTGCCAAAAAAAAAAAGCCGATCGAAAATCAACACGTACTCGACAATTGATAAACATGCAAGGATCAGGAACCGATACAATCAAATTATAAATCACCAAAAGGGAAAGAGATAAAAAGTTTAAAACACGTAGTGGTAAAGCGAGTCTGCAACTCTTTCTCAAAAAGGTGTTGACTCTTGAATCAGAACGTAACTGAAAAATAGTAACACATTTAATAGGAAAATTGAATGATAACCTGGACGAACAAATGTAGAAAGGCAGGGAACCTTGACGAACAAATGTAGACAGGCAAGGAACCACTGTGATAACAAACGTTCTGTCTTGGCATAGCTAGTAATATTTTGGTGAGTATAAATTGATGCAATGTGATTCATTCGGACCTTCACCTATACATTCATTGTGGACTTGTAGACTTTCACCCACACTTTATTTTTTTTCGATTTGCACTAAGGGTTTATAACTTACCATTAAATCAACACGTGTAGCAAAGGTTCGTAGGTCTAACAAACAAATCACAGATAAAAGTCATGATGACTCAAGGATAAGAGCTAATGCATCTGGAGCAACAGAAAACTACAGGCTGAAGACCGTTGGACAAAGCAACAGACATAGATTTACACTGCAGCCATTCCGTTAGCTCCAAATGCTTCGTACCGTGGTAGAAAAAGGTGAATAAAACCGTAAAGTTAAGAAAATTTGGGGGCTACCGGACCATCATTGTCTTTTAACAATAAATAACAAAGGAGAAACCGCTCCTGTACGCTGTACATATTTTTAGCTGTTGTCCGTACAACTACCTGGTTGTCAACAACTAAATGCCGTACACATCAGTGTTTGATTAAGATATGGCCAAAAAGTTTACAGATACTGCCAGTCATTGACAGAAACACATAAAACAAAGTAGGCGTGGAAACAAAATATGAAATCATATAATCTGAAGCGATTTACGAAGATGCTGATCTTCGGTCGGTACCAACCATCGATAAACTCGTGTTCCTGGCTTTAAATTGACACATACACCTAATAAAAACACATAAAATGTTGCGAAAAGGCCTTTGTTGTTTTAGGGAAATAAATTCACCCTTCAAAAAATAGAAGATAGATTGGAAATAGTGAGTTTTTAGTGGCTTAACTCACCGCGTTTCATTTTGTAAATTTTCACTTTCAACTAAGTGGCTTTCTGTTTCCGGTGGTGATGATAGATGGTGTTTTTAATATACCTTTTTTATGAAACAAAATGTACAAAAAGTATAAAAATCTATGACAAGTTTGAAATTTGACCCTTTGGAATCAAATAGTCTATAAAATATGCCTCAGATTGGTGCTAGGAGGTGCAAGTAGTGGAGCAAATTACATAACTGTTCATGAACAGGCACAGTGGAACTTACATTACGAAAACCTGCCAACTCAAATATACTGAAAATTTTACCACCAAAAAAATGAAAGTTTTCTGATAAAAAAAAATCTGATTTTTTTTTCATATTTCTTCTCAAAACATAGATCTTGGGTACTTGTTAGAACTGCCTCGGCGAGGTTGTTCTAACGAGTACCCACAATCTGTTTTTTTTTCTTTTTTCTTTTTTTTTTTATTTGAGTTTTTTTTTTTTTTTTGCAAAATAAGAAAAATAATGTATACCCCTGTTAACCCCAGTTTTACTGTATAAAAATGGGTTTTTTGGGGATCACAATTTGTGGGTACCCGATAGAAATGTCTCCCTAAGGTGCTTTTAATGAGTACCCACAACAGATGATTTACGGAAAAATAAGAAAAAAGTATCCCAGAATTATCATCAAATACAGTACTTCCCTTTAACCCTTTCAGACCGGCAGACTAAAACAGATACCTGTACAAACAACTTAGCTCAATATGAGATGACTCATATTGAGCTATCTCATCAGGATCTACACTGTTTGCCATTCTGTTTTGATTTTGCAGTTGCTGTTTAGAACAATGCTTCTTATCAGATTCAAAGATGGATGAGTCCACTTCAGAGTCTCAGGGACGAAAGGGTTAGCAGGTCCTATGTTGCAACTTTTCAGCTGATGCTCTTTCAAATGCCCAGCCCTCACAACTACCACAAAGTAACGACTTTGTATATGATGTGAAGACAGTACATAAAGAATTCAACAAGATGAGTTTGTGGAACTATAACAAGATCATATAAAAGAGAGAAAATTGCCGACTTTTTGACATGGAACAAATTCACAGCTAATTAATAGAAGGAAACTGGTGCTAACCAGAGAAAACTTACTCTTTCTACAATTCTGGCAAAACATGCCACGGGTTTATGATCTTTATGTTAAAGGTCTCTGGCATCAACGGCCTTCAGAACACATACATACATGTAACCACTCGTCAAAACAATAAAATCATATGTGAATACCTTTAGATGTGTCTAAAATTCTGTTTATACATAGGTTAAGTAGGATATATGAGTCGATGGGTGATGAAGCCTTGTATTGTGATTAGGAAGGGCGCACGTTGACAAACAGGAAAGAGTACTGGTGACTTTTTTTCTGATTACAGATAATCATTTCATATCGGATAAGGTTTGTGGCATAGTGTTATCTGTTCTTGTTATTCGCACATGGAGAGACACTAGTTAGATCCTACATGTGGGAATATGCAGCTTGTGATATCTGTGGTCAGTAGTCTTTTTAACAGGGATCAAAACTGCAGACTCGCATAATGCTATGTCGTATAAGGGATGAGACATATGCTTGTGGTAACTGTAGTAAATGTTTTCGTCAGGCAGTCCAGCTGGAATCTCATGTGTTGACTCATACAAAGGAGAAGGGAACTCCTACAGAGAAGAAGGGAACTCATACAGAGAAGAACGGAACTCATACAGAGAAGAAGGGAACTCATACAGAGGAGAATGGAACTCATACAGAGAATGTCTGTACTTATGATGACAGTGATAAATGTTTTGCACAGGCGTCAAATTTCAAGACACATATGTTAATTCATAAAGGGGAGAAGGCACATTCTTGCGTTGTCTGTGGTAAATGTTTTTCACATGCATCACGTCTCAATAGGCATATGTCAATTCATACAGGGGAGAAGGCGTTTGCTTGTGATGTCTGTGGTAAATCTTTTGCACAGGCGTCAAGTCTCAAGACACATATGTTAATTCATAAAGGGGAGAAGGCACATTCTTGCGTTGTCTGTGGTAAATGTTTTTCACGGGCATCACGTCTCGATATGCATATGTCAATTCATACAGGGGAGAAGGCGTTTGCTTGTGATATCTGTGGTAAATGTTTTGCACAGGCATCATATCTCAAGAAACATCTGTTAATTCATACAGGAGAAAAGAAATATTCTTGCGATGCCTGTGGTAAATGTTTTTCACAGGGATCATCTCTTAAGAGTCATATGTTCATCCATACGGGAGAGAAGACGTGTTCTTGCAATATCTGTGGTAAATGTTTTGCAACAGCAAAATACTTAAAGAGGCATATGTTAGTTCATACAGGAGAGAAAGCACATGCTTGTGACATCTGTAATAAGTCTTTTGTTTGTCCACGTTCTCTTAAGGCCCATATGTCAGTTCATAAAAAGGAGACACCGTATTCTTGCAAAATCTGTGGCAAATGCTTTTTTTATATGCCATCTATGAAGAAACACATGTTAATTCATACAAGAGAAAAGACATTTGCTTGTGGTACCTGTGGTAAATGTTTTGCGTATGGATCATACCTGAAGACTCACATGTTCATTCATACAGGAGAGAAGCCACATGTTTGCCAGGTTTGTGGTAAAGGTTTTTTTCAGGCATCAAGTTTGAAGGCTCACGAGTTAAATCATACAGGAGAGAAGTCACATGTTTGCCAGGTTTGTGGTAAAAGTTTTTTTCAGGCATCAGGTTTGAAGGTTCACGAGTTAACTCATACAGGAGAGAGAGCCTATTTCTGTGGTACCTGTGGAAAATGTTTCAAATTAGCATCTAATCTAAAGAGACACATATCAGTTCATATAACAGAGAAGCCATATGTTTGCGGCGTCTGTGGTGAACGTGCTGCAAGTTCGACTGACCTGGTGAAACATATGTTAATTCATGTAGGGAAGTTTTATGTTAGCGAAATTTGTGATTAACGTTTTTACAGGCATCTAGCCTGAAAGGAGTGCATGTTGTTTCATACGAACAGGGGAGAAGGCTACATTTCAAAAGTCTGATGAGATAATGTAACCAGTCTGTGGTAAATGTTCTAAAATTTCAAACACTACTACTTATTACTTTGGCTTAGAAATGCTTTTTATGCAGTTGTTTCTTCAAGGCAAATAGTGTTGACCCTGATCAGACTGCTCTTGATCTGATTCTGCACTGTTTGCATATGCCATTTTGTCGGCAGCTTTGGTGTATGCGATATCAGTATGCGGGTCATTTCGTAAACTGTGAAATACATGGTTAGTGTTATCCTGATAATTGATCTCAGTCACTTTTGCCAATTGTGATTGATGATTAGTAAGAATTTTCATATACATTAATTGGAAAATTCTCTTTTTAGGAACATATTTTTCCCACTTTTTATTGTTGTAATAAATGAAATACAGTTTATTTGCATCATTTTTAGTTATTATGATTAAAGGTAAAGACATTTGAATTATAGCTTAAATGAGGCACGTTTTACCACCATAAATACTGGCCCAGCTAGCATTCTTTATAAATCTACAGCGGAACGTTCTCAGCCCGTCAGCAACCCTGACGGGCCGATAACGTCCCGCAAAAGATTTTTGTAGAATGCTTCCTGGGGGTAATTTTCTTATTTCTCCAGGAAAACAAGTCGTGCATCTAGGTGATCTGTACCGTTTTCTCCTGTACTGGCTCAAAAGTGACTTTTGTTGAGCTTTTCTTCCCAGCAACTACAGTTGACTCGTTATCTCGACCTCGCTTATCTCGAATAACTGCTTATCTCGAAGTGAAAATCTTGTCCCTGACTAAACATGAAAATCTTACAACAGGTTAAAAAATATTGTGGGAAAGAGGAGAAATTGCTCCTCTGGAGCAAATTCTCCTCTTTTCCACAATATTTACGATATATCTCTAAATTCAAGAGTCCAGTTTGATGTAAAATTGTTAAATGTGGTTGTTCGAATTATTTTTTCCTCACTTCTGCAAATCTGATATGTCGAGGTACGGATATCTCGGTTTGGTTGCCATGGTAACAGAAAGCTCCCATAGACTTATAATAGGAAAGGATTAAATTGTATTTTCTCCATAACCAGTGAGGTGATGTGAACCATATTTGGCATTTATGATCATTTGCTGATTGTCTATCCAGTTTGAGTTTTATGACCAGCGGCCATTTTGTTTGGTTGCCATGGCAACATTAAAATTTAAAAAGGATTCTTTTAATGACACTTTCTAAACCATTGAAGCAATATGACTCTTATTTAGTACAAATGTGGCTAAGGTAAGGGCAATTCAAAATAGCTAAAATTGTGGTGATCTGTCTCTTTGTTTGGTTACCATGGCAACAGAAATCTCCCATAGACTTGTAATGGGAAAATGATTTACATGCATTTTCTCCATAACCACTGAAGTGATGTGAACCATATTTGGCATTTATGATCATAAGGTTATTGTCTATCCAGTTTGTGTTTTTGATGGCAAGTGGTCATCTTGTTTGGTTGCCACGGCAATATAAAAATTAAAAAATGGATTTTTTTCAATGAAAATTCTCCAAAACCAATGAACAGTTGGACTCTAATTTGAAACAAATGTTGCTTGGCATAGGACTATTCAAAATAGCCAAAATTAAAAAAATAGCCTCTTGATTTGGTTGCCATGGCAACAGAAAGCTCCCATAGACCTATAATAGAAAAATAGCATTTCTCCATAACCACTGAAGTGAAGTGAACCACATTTGGTAACAATGATCATCTGATGATTGTCTACCCAGTTTATGTGTTTGATGACCAGCGACCATTCTGTTTGGTTGCCATGGCAACATTAAACTTCAAAAAAGGATTTTTTTAAATGACAACTTTTTCAAAACCACTGAAGCAGTACGAATTTAAATTTGTTCAAATGTTGTTTGGGAAAGGGCTATTCAAAATCATGGTGATCTTCCTCTTGGTTTGGTTGCCATGGCAACAGAAAGCTCCCATAGACTTAAAATGGGAAAAGGGTTTAGTTGTATTTTCTCCATAACCAGTGAGGTGATGTTAACCATATTTGGCATTTTTAATCATTTGATGATTGTCTATTCAGTTTATGAGTTTTATAACCAGCGGCAACATTAAAAAAAAAGGATTTTTTAAATGACAACTTCAAAGTTGAAGTAGTATGACTCTAATTTGGTTTTTGTGTTGAGGTTTTATGGTCCAGCCAACCCAGTGGGTCATGTCAAGCGGTCAGTTTACCTAACCACAGTTTAATGGGCAGGCTTAGTCCTCTAAGCGGTTAACCAGTATTGTGCACATTCTTTCGCCAGAAACTGACAACTGCCCTTCTTGAATCAGCGGAAGGGAGAGAATGGCCGTAGAAAATATTTCATGATCAATCTCCACAAAAGAATGTTGCCGACCTCGGCGGGGGTTGAACCCGTGACCTCCTGGTTTCCAGACGGACGGCGCATCTAACTGAGCTACAGAGGCCGTCCTCTCTTTGGTACAATTGTTGCCTAGGTAAGGGCAATTCAAAATAGCTAAAATTAAGGTGATCTGTCTCTTAGTTGGTTGCCATGGCAACAGAAATCTCCCATAGACTTATAATGGGAAAATGATTTAACTGCATTTTCTCCATAACCACTGAAGTGATGTGAACCATATTTGCCAGTTGTGATCATAAGATGATTTTCTTTCCACTTTGTGTGTTTGATGACTAGTGGCCATTTTGTTTGGTTGCTATGGCAACATTAAATTTAATAAAAAAATGATTTTTTTAATGAAAATTCCTCCAAAGCCACTGAAGCAGTTGGACTTAAATGTTGCTTGGCATAGGAAGTTCAAAATAGCCAAAAGTTTGGCGGTTTGCCTCTTAATTTGGTTACCATGGCAACAGAAAGCTCCCATAGACTTATGATGGAAAAATGGTGAAATTGCACTTTCTCCGTAACCATTGTCTAGCCAGACATATATTTTTTATGACCAGTTGTCATGTGCTTTGGTTGCCACGGCAACATTCAATTTTGAAAAAGGACTTTTTCAAAAGACAGCTTGGAAACCACTGAAGCAGTATGACTAATTTGCTACAAAAGTTGCTTTGGTAAGCGCAATTCAGAATAGCTATAATTATGGTCGTCTGTCTCTTAGTTTGGTTGCCATGGCAACAGAAAGCTAGCATTTATTTATAATGGGAAAATGGTTTAATTGCATTTTATGCCCTTGCCACAAAAATGGCAAGTGTATTATACTGTCCGAATTTTTGAGTATCCGTTCATCTTTACGGATAAACATCCAAGGTTTAGGGGTTATTTTTGGGCTGTTTTGGACATAATTATGAGGTCTTTTGAGGTTAATTCCGTTTAAATTGCATTAGCTAGCCCCTAAACCAAATCCTTTCATCAGTTACAGTGGCAGAATTGAAAAAAAAATGTTGTATAACAAATGCATATCTGTAGTGGCTATTTCACTCAGGTAAGCGGGCCTTGGCCCTTGGGCCTCTTGTTGTGTACAAGCTGCTGTTGTCTGATTGGTCAGTTTTAAACTTTAGTTAATTTAGTCTCAAAGCATGAAGTCACATGGGGCACTGGAGTTATAAAATGTTCTTATTTAAAAAGATATTCCTATAAAATACTTGAACACAGGAGGATAGCTTATACAATAAATGTGAGTTAATACTTTCTCAGTATTCCATTTTAATGCATTTTAAACTGACATCAAACGGCAGCTTAGCTCTTGTGGTAGTTTCTTATTTGCATGTGGTGGGTGGGGTAGAATGGTTTTCCTTTGAATTTCATCCAAAAATATTCTGCTCCTTGGTGTCTGATATGTCTTGTTTTCAGTCGAAAATATTTACATTTTTTAATACTGCTTATTAATTATTTGAAAAACAAAAATGATAATTTATTCAAGGTCTATGGCTTGTAGATAATTTTAATTTACTCTTAAAAATAGGACACCACAAATGTAAAAAAAATAGGTTGAGCAAACAATGTGTATCTAGATGAGGATGCGCTATTGTGAACACATGGTTCTTCAAAGATTTACCCTAGTGATCTAGTCTTTGACCTGACATGATTCAGTATGGAACTTGACGTAGATATTGTCAAAACAAACTTTGTTACAAAGTTTCATGAAGATCCATTGAAAAATGAAGCCCCTATCGTGTACACAAAGCTTTTCAATGATTTGACCTAGTGACCTAGTCTTTGAACCAACATAACCTATATTAGACCTTGTCCTAGATATCGTTCAAAAATATTTGAATGAAGTTTCAATATAAAATGGAAAATGAAGCCTCTATTGTGTTCACATGTTTTTCTTAGATTTGACCTACTTAGTTTTTTACCCGAAGTGGCCCATATTCGAATTTGGCCTAAACAGTGTCAAAACAAACATTCTGACAAACCTTTGCAAACATTTCTTGAAAAATGAAGCTTCTGTTGTGTACACAAGGGTTTTTCAGTTATTTGACCTAGTAACCTAGTTTTCAAACACACTTGACCCATATTTGAACTTATTTTAATGCATTTTAAACTGACATCAAACGGCAGCTTAGCTCTTGTGGTAGTTTCTTATTTGCATGTGGTGGGTGGGGTAGAATGGTTTTCCTTTGAATTTCATCCAAAAGTATTCTGCTCCTTGGTGTCTGATATGTCTTGTTTTCAGTTGAAAATATTTACATTTTTTAATACTGCTTATTAATTATTTGAAAAACAAAAATGATAATTTATTCAAGGTCTATGGCTTGTAGATAATTTTAATTTACTCTTAAAAATAGGACACCACAAATGTAAAAAAAATAGGTTGAGCAAACAATGTGTATCTAGATGAGGATGCGCTATTGTGAACACATGGTTCTTCAAAGATTTAACCTAGTGATCTAGTCTTTGACCTGACATGATTCAGTATGGAACTTGACGTAGATATTGTCAAAACAAACTTTGTTACAAAGTTTCATGAAGATCCATTGAAAAATGAAGCCCCTATCGTGTACACAAAGCTTTTCAATGATTTGACCTAGTGACCTAGTCTTTGAACCAACATAACCCATATTAGACCTTGTCCTAGATATCGTTAAAAAAATTTGAATGAAGTTTCAATATAAAATGGAAAATGAAGCCTCTATTGTGTTCACATGTTTTTCTTAGATTTGACCTACTTAGTTTTTTACCCGAAGTGGCCCATATTCGAATTTGGCCTAAACAGTGTCAAAACAAACATTCTGACAAACCTTTGCAAACATTTCTTGAAAAAATGAAGCTTCTGTTGTGTACACAAGGGTTTTTCAGTTATTTGACCTAGTAACCTAGTTTTCAAACACACTTGACCCATATTTGAACTTAAAGTATATATTCTTCAAGCAAATATTCAAATAAAGTTTCACTAAGATTCAATGGAAAATGAAACCTCTATTATGTACACAAGGTTTTTCTAAGATTTGACCTTGTGACTAGTTTCTAACCTGACATAACCTAGTTTCAAACTTGGCCTAGATTTCATGGAGATAAACATTCTGAGAAAGTTGCGTTTAGATTTGATCAAAACTGTGCTCTCCAGAGTGTATGCAAGCAAAAGTAGACAGACAGATGGACCGACTGATGGATGGATATCCCGACATAGGATGACATTCACTTTTAGAGTCACCGAGCACCAGTCATCGGCCATTCACCGACCACCGGGCAAATGGGCAATACAGAGACTTCCAGCCTATCAGTCGTCGGGCACCGACCATCCAGACACCGGTCATTGAAAGTAGAAAGGCTAAATTCAGGGGAGATTAAGAATCACTGGCCACCGGGCATGCCGACCACCAGTCACCGGGCATCAGAATATAATTCAGCCTACTGCTAGTGAATCTCATACCTTAGGTACTGAGTTCACTAGCAAACAACCTAGTACATCTAGAGTTCTACTTCCCCTGGAACCGGCCTTTAGTAACATGTCCGACCCCAGTGTTGTGATTGAACCGCCGGACAACAACAATGACTGTTATAGACAAATTCAGACTTCCCTCTCTGGTCGGAGATCCAGGAGGGATCAGTCTAGAGACAAACATAGATCCAAGAAGAGGAGGAGACGGAGATCGGCCTCTACATATTCCTCTTTAACTTCCACATCTTCAGACTCTCGCAAGAGAAAGTAAAAAAGATCAAATCATTCCCATAAGAAGTGAAGCGAGATATACATCTCCTTCTTCTTTTTCTTCTTCTTCTTCTTCTTCTTCTTCAGTATCACATAGTCAAGTACATAATTATGGTAGATATCAAAGAAGTAGATACAGTCCACAGCCTGTACAGAACCCGCAAGTTCTACAGCCTGTTAAAACACCTAATGTCCAGACATTGACACCTGAACAGACTTTGCCTTGCCCGTCAAGGTATTCAGGTTCCGACAACGAAATCTGGTCCTTTGATAGGGCAATTAATGAGGTTTTTAGGCTTCTGCCTCCGGAGCTATGCCCAAGGTCTACCGAGGAGCATACTCCGGCAAAGCCCTTATTTGGTATTGAGCAGGTAATGGAATCACAATCGACTCCATTAATGATGTTTCCACAGTCCAAATTGATTGAAGATACTGCCTGATTTCTCCAGGACAAAATAGACTCGGAGAAATGTGGCAGAGACTGGGTATGCTCTCAAAATCTAGTCTCGTCTTTGACGCAGACTAAATTTTACAAGAGCCAGAGTCAATTTTTCCAACAGACAACATTCCTCCGTTAGAATCGGAAGCTTCGCTGTTGGATCTTTCCAACAAAGGAAAATGCTCCATTCCAATGAGGAACTTGGAAATATGGAGAAAAAAAGAGCCCGCAAACTTAAAGCGATCAATTCGCACGCGGACCTATTTTCTTCTGCTGCATACCTATATATGCAGCAGCAGACAATGTCTGTACAAAGCACTTTCGAGACTGTGCGAAGCCGTTGCCAAATCAATAAAGCATGCTACGGCTATGTCTATGATTTTGGCTACGAAAATATTCCAAGCTAGACGCGATGTGGTACTAGCCACATCCAAAGTCCTATTGGAGAATTCCAACCACGAGCTGCGCAATGCTCCAATAAACTCTAAGACTCTATTTGGTAACAAAATTAAGGAAAAAAGGTAAGGTAAGACCTTCCCAGACACCAAGAGAAAGAGGAAACCGACAAATCCAAACAAGCACAAATCGAACAAACGTACGAAAAGCACTAACGTCGCAATTTGTAATAAACTAGTTTATTACAAATTGCGGAGCATGTCACAACATAATTTGTAATAAGGCCGCAATTTGTAATAAACTTTTCAAACTAAGACTACCCCAGGACTTGCGAAGTAAACGTACATGTACATGCCCAACAACTAAACAAGAGGCATAATCAGACAGCTTAGACATCAAAAATGTAGTTTTCGAACTTTACATTACATTACAAATAGCGTTGACTTTGCTTTTTGGCATATTTCGATTATTTTCACATTTGCCGAAATTTGTAATAACTTTTCCAGACTTTAGCCTCGCAAACTACAGTGTTGCATATGAAGAGACTCAATTAAACCGAGTCTCCGATTTTCGTTATTTTATGTGTTCTTTGTTTCCAAAGGCAATCCTTTTTTTACTTTTATTTATCTACCAAAGGAATTTCGAAGCATATGCACTTGTATCTTCGTTACTACTAAACAGGAGACAGAACTGGACAGTTTAGACATCAAAGACAAAATTTTCAAACTTTATTACAAATTGCGTTGACCTTGCTTTTGGACGTTTTTCGATGATTTTCACATTCGCCGCAATTGGCAATAAAACTTTCAAACTTAAACTACCTTTTGGCATTTCGAAGTAGATGTACTTGTATCTTCGGTACAACTAATCAGGGGACAGAACTGGAAGTTTAGACATCAACATTACATTTATGATCTTTATTACTAATTGCGCTGACTTTGCGTTTTGGCGATTTTCGATGATTTTCACTTTCGCCGCAATTTGTAATAAAATTTTCCAAACTTAAATTACGCCAGGAATTTCGAAGTATATATACTTGTATATTCGTTACAACTAGTCAGGGGACGTAACAGGACAGTTTACACATCAAAGATTATGTTTTCGAACTTTACAAATTACGTTAAAATTACTTTTGGGCGATTTTCGATGATTTTCACATTTGCCGAAATATGTAATATGAACTTTTCCAACTTGAACTACCCAAGGAGTTTCGACGTATATGTAATTTATCTTCGTTACTTCTTATAAGGGGACAGAACTGGACAGTTCAGACATCAAAGACATAGTTTTCAAACTTTATTGCAAATTGCGTGGACTTTGTTTTTGGGCGTTTTTCGTTGATGTTCACATTCGCCGCCATTAGAAATAAAAATACCAAATTTAAACTACCTTGAAAATTTTCAAGTGTAGGTACTTGTATCTTCGTTACAACTAATCAGAGGACAGAACTGAACGGTTTAGACATCTAAGACGAAGATTTTGAACCCTATTACAAATTGCGTTGACTTTACATTTTGGCGATTTTCGACGATTTTCATAATTTCCGCAATTTGTAATAAACTTTTCAAACTTGAACTAAACAAGGAATTTCGATGTATATGTACTTGTTTCTTCGTTGCAACTAATCAGGGGACACAACTTGACAGCTAATACGTCAAAAATGAAGTATTCGAACTTTATTATAAATTGCGTTGAGTTTGCTTTTTGGCGATTTTTGATTATTTTCACACTCGCCGCAATTTGTAATAAACTTTTCAAACTTAAACTACCCTAGGAATTTCAAAGTACATGTACTTGTATACTCGTTACAACTAATAAGGGGACAGAAATGGGCAGTTTAGACATCAAAGTTGACGTTTTCGATCTTTATTACAAATTGCACTGACGGCTTTTTAGGCGATATTCGATGATTTTCACATTCACCGCAATTTGTAATAAACTTTCCAAACTTTAACTACCCCAGAAATTTCGAAGCATAATTCTGTATTTTTACTTCGTTGCAACTAAACAGGGACAAAACTGGAGAGTTAAGACATCAAAGACGAAGTTTTCAAACATTATTACAAAGTGCGTTGGCTTTGCTTTTGTGCATTTTCGATGATTTTCACAGTGTCCGCAATTTGTAATAAACTTTTCAAACTTAAACCACCCTTAAAATTTCGAAGGATATATACTTGCATCTTCGTTACAATTAATCAGCGGACAGAACTGGACGTTTCAGACATCAAGGATTAAGTTTTGATCTTTATTACAAATTGTGTTGACTTGGCTTTTTGGCGATTTTCGATGATATATGCATTCGCCACAATTTGTATAAACTTTGCCGAACTTAACCTGCGCCAAAAATTCCGAAGTATATGTACTTGTATCTTCGGTACAATTTATCAGGGAACAGAACTAAAAGCTAAGACATCAAAGATAAAGTTTTTGAAGTTTATTACAAATTACATTGACGTTGCTTTTTGCCAATTTTCGATGATTTTCACATTTGTAATAAACTTTCAAAATTGAGCTGCCCAAAGAATTTCGATTTATATGTACATGTTTCTTCGTTACGACTAATCTGGGGACATAACAGGACAGTTCAGAGATCAAAGCCTAAGTTTCCGAACTTTATTACAAATTACATTGTGTTTGTTTTTTCTTTATTTTTGGTGATTTCGATCATTTTCACATTTGCCGCAGTATGTAATATGAACTTTTCAAACTTGAACTACCCAAGGAGTTTCGACGTATATGTAATTTATCTTCATTACTACTAATAACTTAATCGCCGCAATTTGTAATAAACTTTTCAAACTTGAACTAACCAAGGAATTTCGATGTATATGTACTTGTTTCTTCGTTGCAGCTAATCAGGGGGCACAACTTGACAGTTAATTCGTCAAAAATGAAGTATTCGAACTTTATTATAAATTGCGTTGAGTTTGCTTTTTGGCGATTTTCGATTATTTTCACACTCGCCGCAACTTGTAATAAACTTTTCAAACTTAAACTACCCTAGGAATTTCAAAGTACATGTACTTGTATATTCGTTACAACTAATAAGGGGACAGAACTGGGTAGTTAAGACATCAAAGTTGACGTTTTCGATCTTTATTACAAATTGCACTGACGGCTTTTTTGGCGATTTTCGATGATTTTCACATTCACCGCAATTTGTAATAAACTTTCCAAACTTTAACTACCCCAGGAATTTCGAAGTATATGTATTGCATCTTCGTTACAACTTATTAGGGGAGAGAACTAAAAGATAAGACATCAAAGATAAAGTTTTTGAAGTTTATTATAAATTGCGTTGACTATGCTTTTTGCCGATAATCGATGATTTTCACAGTGTCCGCAATTTGTAGTAAGATTTCAAACTTGAACTACCCAAGAATTACGATATATATGTACTTGCTTTTGGGTCGTTCGTCACCTCGACTGACACAACAGGACAGTGTACACATCAAAGATAAAGTTTTCGAACTCTATTACAAATTGCGTTAAATTTGCTTTTTGGTCATTTTCGATGATTTTCACATTCGCCGCAATTTGTAATAAAATTACCAAACTTAATTAGTTAGTCTTACTCTTTGTTGCTTTGTGGTTTATTCTACGAGGCGTTTTGTTGTATCTCTTTCCGTGTGTCATTTTGTTCTTGTGTTTTTCAGTCCTTTTAGTATTGCGATTACCTCGCTTGGGGAAGAGAGAGCTAATCTTAGTGCTTTTCATATGTTTATTCGGTTTGTGTTTGTTTGGATTTGTCGGTTTCCTCTTCCTCTTGGGGTCTGGGAAGGGCTGCGGTTTGTGATTGTGGCACTCCCTGGGCTTTTTTCTTACCTTTTTTTTTTAAACTACCTCAGGAATTTTGAAGTATATGTACTTAAATCTTCGTTCTTCGTTAGAACTAATCAGGGGACAGAACTGATTAGTTGACATCTAAGATAAAATTTTCGAACTTTATTACAAATTGAAGTTTATTATAAATTGCACTGACTTTGCATTTTAGCGATTTTCGATGATTTTTATATTTGCCGCAATATGTGATAAACTTTTCAACCTTGAACTATCCAAGGCATTCCGATGTAAATGTACTTGCTTTTTGATCGTTCGTCCGCTCGTTTGACACACTTTGCATAGAGATAGGATCTCGAAATTCAGAGGACTAAGCTTAATTGTGAGTAGGTTAACTGATCGGCCCGACATGACTTAACAGTGTTGACTGGACCGTAAAACCCCAAATCAAACAGCAAAGCAAAAAGGATAACAAAATGACACATCATGAAATGCTGGGATAGTTTAAATTTGGAAAGTGACTGTGACGAAAGTGAAAATCGTCGAAAATCGCCATAAAGCAGTCAACGCAATTTGTAAAGAAGTTCGAAAACTTCATCATAAAATAACATACTGTCCAGTGATGTCCAATGATAAGTGGTAACGACGATGCAAGTACATATACTTCGAAATTTCTGGGATAGTTCAAGTTCGAAATGTTTATTACAAATCGCGGTTAATGTGAAAATCATCGAAAATCGCCACAATGCAAATTCAATGCAATTTGTAATAAAGTTCGAAAACGTCATCCTTGATGTCCAACTCTGGCCTGATTAGTTGTAACGAAGATATATACTTCAAAACTAGAGCCCCAAGTGGGCCAGAAATCGCAGGATTAGGTTGATTATGATATGTTACATTGTGCCATGGTGGACATCTTGGCTATCAAATCAGATTGCCTTTAGCAATTCTGAATCTGATGATGTTTGAAAAGTTTCTAGATGGCCGCCATGATGGCCAGCTTGGATATCGGAACGAAACAATTTTAGCAATTCTGAATCTCCACGTCGTTCCAATGCCAAGTTTTGGCTGAATTTGACTTACCGTTCAGGAGCAGACGTGGTTTAAAATACTTTTACGCTATCTGGGATATTGGAACTAAACGACTTGAGCAATTCTAAATCTCCATGTCACTCCGATGCCTCCCATCAAGTTTTGGCTCAATCCAACTTACGGTTTTGAAGGAGATGTGGTTTGAAGAATTTCAAAATGGCCGCCATCGGCTTCCTTGGATATCGGAACAGAACGATTTTAGCAATTCTGAATCTCCATAACGCCTACTATCAAGTTCCAGCTCAATCCCACTTATGGTTTTGAAGATGTCGTTTGAAGAATTTCAAGATAGCTGCCATGGAACCCATCTTGGATATCGGAACTGAACGATTTTAGCAATTCTGAATCTGCATGTCGCCCTAATGCTTTCCAGCAACTTTCAGCTTAATCCGACATGTTTCAGGAGTAGTTGTGGTTTGAAGATTTTTAAGATGACCACCACGGTGGCCATCTTAAATATCGAAACGGAATGACTTTAGCAATTCTAAATTTCCATGTCACCCCGATACCTTCCACCAAGTTTCAGCTTAACCCGACTTGATCCTCCCGTTCGGGAGCAGATAGCAATTGAATATTTTCAAGACAGCCGCCGTTGTGGCCAGCTTGGATATCATAAAAAAATGATTTTAGCAATCCATAATCTCCATGTCGCCACATTGCCTCTCACCAAGTTTTGGGCTCAGTCAGACGTATCGCCTTCCATCATGTTTCGGCTCAATCCGACTTACGGTTTGTGAGGAGATGTGGTTTGAAGAATTTCAAAATGACCGACATCGGCCACCTTGGATATCGGAACAGAACGAAATTTAGCAATTCTGAATCTCCATAACACCCCAATGCCTACCGTCAAGTTTCAGCTCTTCCACTTACGATTTGGTAGATGTCGTTTGAAGAATTTCAAGATAGCTACCATGTGACCCATCTTGGCTATCGGAATGGAACGGTTTTAGCAAAAAAAGGTAAGAGAAAAACCCAGGGAGTGCCACAATCACAAACCGCAGCCCTTCCCAGACCCCAAGAGGAAGAGGAAATCGACAAATCTAAACAAGCACAAACCGAACAAACGTACGAAAAGCAGTAAGATTAGCTCTCTCTTCCCCAAGCGAGGTAATCGCAATACTAAAAGGACTGAAAAACACAAGAACAAAATGACACGCGGAAAGACATACAACAAACGCCTCGTAGAATAAACCACAAAGCAACAAAGAGTAAGACTAACACCGGGACCACCGCCTTAGAACGGTCGGTAGTGCAAACCACGGGGGGGTGGGGGGGGGGGGGGTTAAAAGCACTTTTACAGCTAGCTAACTTCACCCTGGATCCCGATACTACTCTTAATACAGAAATACATAAAAATTCGGTTCGCATAAAGGCTCCCAACTCAGTCAATGCATCAAAGCGAAAACATAAAAATCAAATTAATCACTATAATAAACAAAGACGAGTACTCATGGCTAATTCTACTGTATGCCAGAGTAAATGAAAACCAATAGTTGAACCACGGCGGGCCAAGCCAAAGACATATCGTCAAGCCCCAACCCACTGGTTAAAGTTTTACGAAGAGGCCGTCATTGAGTCTGAGACCCGAACCGCCGTCGTGCAATTAAAGAGTGAAGCATAGCCATCAACAATGATTGGGTTGACAACTAGGCATGCAGTATTCTGAATCTCTATGTCGCTCTGATGTTTCCCATCAAGTTTCAGCTCAATCCAACTTACGGTTTGGGAGGAGATGTCGTTTGAAGGTGTGTAAACTGTCCTATTATGTCCCCTGATTAGTTATAACGAAGAAACAAGTACATATACATCGAAATTCCTTGGGCAGTTCAAGTTTGAAAAGTTTCTTACAAATTGTGGCAAATGTAAAAATACTAGCTTATATATTATTGTCGACAACCCTGTAACTGCCGCTCATCTTCTGAATACTGATTTAGATACTATAAGTAAAAGGGCGACTGACTGGTTAGTTGATTTTAATCCTGCAAAGACAATCTCTCTTCTCATAACTAGAAAATTGCAGCCTCAATTTCATCCGCCTCTTGAAATAAATAGTATTACATTAAACAAAACTTCTACATATGAACATCTAGGTATTACTTTTTCTAGCTCATGTACTTGGTCCGAGCTTATAAATAATATTACTGAAACTGCTTGGAAGAGATTAAATATTATACGACTGCTTAAGTTTAAAATTAGTAGGCAAACTCTTGAAAAGTTATACACAGCATATGTTCGGCCCTTATTAGAATACAGCGACTCTGTATGGGACAATTGTTCAAATGATTGTAAAAGGCAGTTCATGTGAAACTGCAAAAATCGTATCAGGTGCTACAAAACTCTGCAGCATTGAAAAAACTGCTAGCAGAACTAGGGTGGGAATCACTTCACGATAGACGACAGAAACACAAAAAATTTTAGTTATTTTTTTATACAAGAGGGCCAAGTTGGCCCTGTATCGCTCACCTGATTACCAGATAAATTGGCCTTTGGGTTCAGGAGAAGTTCAAAATAGATTTCCAAGAAAGCGGCTCTTTTTTATCTACAAGTCACCCTGATGCTTCCTACAAACTTTGGAGTCAATTGGCCTTTCGCTTCAGGAGAAGCAAAAAATAGATTTTCAAGATGGCAGCCATGGCGGGGATCTTGGATTTCCGATCAGAATGATTTTAGCTGTTTTGATTTACTAATCACCCTGATGCCTCCTATCAAGTTCCAAGACAATTGGCCTTTCATTTTAGTAGAAGAAGCGAAAAAGATTTTCAAGATGGCGGCCATGGATTTCCCATTACAACAATTTTAGCTATTTTTATCTAAAAGTCACCCCGATGTTTCCTACCACGTTTCATGTCAATTGTACATTCAGTTCAGGAGAAGAAGCTAAAAATAGATTTTAAACATGGCGGCCATCTTTGATTTCCGATCGGAACAATTTTAGCAATTTTTAATCTATAAATCACCCCGATGCTTCCTACCAAGTTTCAAGTCATTTGGCCTTTCATTTCAGTAGAAGAAGCGAAAAAAAGATTTTCAAGATGGCGGCCACGGATTTCCAATCGAAACAATTTTAGCTATTGTCATCTACAAAAAAAGGTAAGAGAAAAGTCCAGGGAGTGCCACAATCACAAACCGCAGCCCTTCCCAGACCCCAAGAGGAAGAGGAAACCGACAAAACTAAACAAGCACAAACCGAACAAACGTACGAAAAGCAGTAAGATTAGCTCTCTCTTCCCCAAGCGAGGTAATCGCAATACTAAAAGGACTGAAAAACACAAGAACAAAATGACACGCGGAAAGACATACAACAAACGCCTCGTAGAATAAACCACAAAGCAACAAAGAGTAAGACTAACACCGGGACCACCGCCTTAGAACGGTCGGTAGAACGGTCGCATAAAGGCTCCCAACTCAGTCAATGCATCAAAGCAAAAACATAAAAATCAAATTAATCACTATAATAAACAAAGACGAGTACTCATGGCTAACTCTACAGTATGCCAGAGTAAATGAAAACCAATAGTTGAACCACGGTGGGCCAAGCCAAAGACATATCGTCAAGCCCCAACCCACTGGTTAAAGTTTTACAAAGAGGCCGTCATTGAGTCTGAGGCCCGAACCGCCGTCGTGCAATTAAAGAGTGAAGCATAGCCATCAACAATGATTGGGTTGACAACTAGGCATGCAGTCTGCCGCATAATATCCAGGCTATAGCCAATTCTTTCATAACGGTTGATAAGTTTTCTGAATAGCTCCGAAAAGTTAGATTTACCTACATTTTTTCTAAATCTGAACACTAAGTCAACGTAAAATTCGGGTTCCGATATACCTTGTTGCAGAAGTGTTTTCAGACTGACGCTATATTTTTCTAACAGGGCACCGTGTCTGCGATAAAATTTCGAAAACGCCTTACGAAGTTTAAAATAACAATAGCCCTGCCTAAGAAGTTTGGCAGTAAGGGCTTTATTACGGTAGTGAAAGTCATTAAGATTTGAAGAAGCTCGGCGAATCTTATAAGTTGAGATATGTATACCCCATATGAGGTACGCCGGGGGACATCGCCATCCTGAAAAGGGAAATTGACTATATCAAAATCAAAATCGTCCCGTTTATCATAAATTTTGGTGGAAACTGTACCATTAGATATACATAGATTCAAATCCAAAAAAGGTGCCTCGGTATCGGAAGAATTTGCTCTATTTAATTCACCATTTGGTCAAAGTAAATATTGTCAATATTTAATAAATCGTCAAGGTATCTTGAAGTTGAAGTCACCCCGATGTTTCCTACTAAGTTTCATGTCAATTGTACATTCAGTTCAGGAGAAGAAGCTAAAAATAGATTTTAAACATGGCGACCATTTTAAATTTCTGATCGGAACAATTTTAGCTATTTTTAATCTATAAATCACCCCGATGCTTCCTACCAAGTTTCAAGTCAATTAGCCTTTCGCTTCGGCGGCCATCTCGGAATTTCGATCGGAACGGGTTTAGCTATACTTGATCTACAAGTCACCCCGATGCTTCCCACCAATTTTCAAGTCAGTTTGCCTTTTGGTTCAGGAGAAAAAAGCGGAAAATAGATTTTTAAGATGGCCGCCATCTTGGATTTCGGATCGGAACTATTTTAGCTATTTTTGATCTACAAGTCATCCCGATGCTTCCTACCAAGATCCGAGTCAGCTGGCCTTTTGATTCAGGAGTAGAAGCGAAAATTAGATTTTCAAGCAGGCTGCCATGGCGGCCATCTTGGATATCAGATAGAAACGATTTTAGCCGCTTTTGATCTACAAGTCACCGCGAGGCTTCCTGCCTAGTTAAAAGTCAATCGGCGTTTTTGCTCAGGAGAAGAAGCGAAAAATAGATTTTCAAGGCCATCTTGGATTTCCGATCGAAACGATTTTAGCTATTTTTGATCTACAAGTCAACCCGATGCTTCGTACCAAGTTTTGAGTCAATTAGCCGAGGGGTGTAGGAGAAGTATGCTTTTAAAGCAAATTGTTGACGCCGCACGACGCACGACGCACAACGGACGTGGGACGGCGAAGGACGGACACTGACCGATCACAATAGCTCATCTTGAGTACTTTATACTCCGGTGAGCTAAAAATCGTTATTAATTGTTAATAGCCTGGTCCCAGATTACCTAAGAAATCTCTTACCGCCTCTTGTACAGGAACGCACTACTTACAGTCCCAGAAACGCAAACGATATCCGGTTTATACATGCAAATACAAATCTTTTCTCCAACTCTTTTCTTCCTTTTACCATCAGATCCTGGAACGACCTTCCAGATAATGTCAAAGACGCCAGCACCGTTTCCTCTTTCAAGTACCGGCTAAATAGTTATCTGAGGGCGCCACCTAAATATTTCAATGCTGGATCTAGAATAGGACAAATACTTCAGGGCAGACTTCGCATGGAATGCAGCTCACTCAATTCGGATCTTTTCCGCAAAAACATCGTACCTTGTCCGTCGTGTTCTTGCGGCGGATTCGAAAATGCATTCAATTTTTCTATACATACCCTAACTATGCAGATGTCAGGAACAGTGACTTATCTGATCTACTACTATTAACGCATAATGTTAACGATTTATTATTTGGAAAAGAAAATGCACCAGGTAAATAAAACGAGCTCCTTTTTTTCAAGTACAAGACTTTATTTTCAAATCAAAACGGTTCAAGTATTAGCTCGTAATACTACATGCTCCAAATATAAGCCCCAGCTTCTAGCATAATTATCTACTATACTAACACTCGCTGTTAACACTAACTGGGATCGGTCAACATCCTTTCTTACTTCTTTTCTTTATTTTTTACAAAGAATATTGACACAGTCTCTTTTCAAAGTAAAAGTCACAACGTCGTCCACATGACGTATATGTTGTAAGAGCTTGCTACAATTGAAGCCCTCATACTGAGACTGTCCATAATTAGTAATAATAAATAATAAAATCGGACGATTTTAATATTTTACCATATTAAAAATACATTTTGTAGTGTTTTGTACCTGGTATTGTTGAAATTGCAGCTCTCTCTCTCTCTCTCTCTCTCTCTCTCTCTCTCTCTCTCTCTCTCTCTCTTATCATATTTATCAATATCTACCATTCACATATGTATTGTTTATTGTTGTATAATTCAGTAAATGACATGTATAAGCTTTAAGCTACTTCGAAATTCCTAGCGGAGTTTGTTTAGAAAGTTTTATTACAAATTGCGGCGAATGCCAAAATCATCAAAATTCGCCAAAAAGCAAAGTCAACGCAAAAACTTCATTTTGAGGTCTTAACTGTCCAGTTCTGTCCCCTGATTAATTATAACAAAGATACAAGTACATATACATCGAAATTCAAGGTCAGTTCAAGTTACAAATTGCGACGAACGTGAAAATATTAAAAATCGCCCAAAAGCAAGGTCAGCGCAATTTGAAATAAACTTTGAAAACCTCATCTTTAATGTCTAAACTGTACAGTTCAAAATTCAAAATTCCTAAAGTAGTTTAAGTTTTGTATTTTTCTTACAAATTGCGACAAATGTAAAAATCATCGAAAAGCGCCAAAAAGCAGTCAACGCAATTTGTAATAAAGTTCAAAAACTTAATCTGAGATCTCTGAACTCTCCAATTCTGACCCCTTATTAGTTGTAACGAAGATACAAGTACATCAAAATTCCTAGGGTAGTTAAAGGATGAAAAGTTAATTATAAATTGCGGTGAATGGGAAAACCATTGAAAATCGACAAAAAGCAAACTCAGTTTGTAATAAAGTTTGAAATCTACATCTTTGATGTCTAAACTGTCCAGTTCTGTCCCCTGATTATTATGTCCCCTGCTTAGATGTAACGAAGATACAAGTACATATACAGCGAAATTCCTAGGGTAGTTCAAGTTTTAAAAGTTTATTACAAATTGCGGCGAATGTGAAAATCGTTAGTAACCAGTCAACGCAATTTGTAATAGAGTTCGAAAACTTCAACTTTGATGTCTAAACTGTCCAGTTCTGTCCCCTTATTAGTTGTAATGAAGGTACAATTACATATACTTAGAAATTTCTGGGGTAATTTGAGTTAAGACATCTAAGCTGCAGTTTTCGAACTTTATTACAAATTGCGTTGACTTTGCATTTTCGCGATTTTCGATGATTTTCACATCCGCCGCAGTTGTAATAAACTGTTCAAACTTGAAGTACCCAAGGAATTTCCAAGTATATGTACTTGTAGTTTCGTTACAATTAATGAGGATACACAACTGGACAGTTTAGACATCAAAATTGTAGTATTTGAACTTTATTACAAATTGCGTTGATTTTGTTTTTTTGACGATTTTCCATTATTTTCACATTCGCCGCAATTTGTAATAAACGTTTCAAACTTAAACAAATTTCGACGTATATGTACTTGTAGTTTCGTTACAACTAATCAGGAGACACAACTAGACATTTTATAGACATCAAAAATAAAGTATTCGAACTGTATTACGAATTGCGTTGAGTTTGCTTGTTGGCGATTTTCGATGATCTTCACATTCGCCGCAATTAGTTTTAATTTAAACTACCCTCAAAAATCGCCAAAAAGCAAACTCAAAGCAATATGTAATAAAGATCGAATACTTCATTTCCGATGTCTAAACTGTCCATTATTGTGTCTCCTGATTAGTTGTAACTACAAGTACATATACATATATAAGTGTATTTACTTGTATCTTCGTTACAACTAATCAGGGGACAGAGCTAGACAGTTAAGACATCTAAGATGAAGTCTTCGAACTTTATTACAAATTGCGTTGACTTTGCATTTTTGCGATTTTCGATGATTTTCACATTCGCCGCAATTTGTAATAATTTTGATGTAACGTTTCGTTACAATTAATGAGGGGATAGAACTGGTCAGTTAGGACATCAAAAATGAGTTTGCTTTTTGCAGTTCTGTTCCCTAAGTAGTTGTAACGAGGATACAAGTACATACACTTCAAAATTCCTAAAGTAGTGTAAGTTTGGTAATTTTATTACCAATTGCGGCAAATGTAAAAATCGTCGAAAATCACCAAAAAGCAAATTTAACGTAATTTGTTATGAAGTTCGAAAACTTCATTTTTGATGTGTCAGCTGTTCTGTTATGTCTCCTAATTAGTTGTTACGAAGAAACAAGTGCATGTATATCGAAATTCCTTTGGTAGTATAAGTTTGAAAGTTTATTATAAATTGCGGCGAATGTGAAATCATCGAAAAACGCCCAAAAGCAAGGTCAACGCAATTTGAAGTAGAGTTTGAAAACTAAACTGTTCAGTTCTGTCCCCTGATTAGTTATTAGGAATGTACACGTACATATACTTTGAAAGTCCTGGGACAGTCCGAGTTTGAAAAAGTTATTACAAATTGCGGCGTTATTACAAATTGCGTGGTGACATGCGCCGTAATTTGTAATCAACTAGTTTATTACAAATTGCAGCGTTATTACAAAGTGTGTGGTGACAAAGCACTAAGATTAGCTCTCTCTTCCCCAAGCGAGGTAATCGTAATGCTGAAGGAACTGAAAAACAAAATGACACAAGGTACGACATAAAACAAATCGCCTTGTAGAATAAACCACAAAGCAACAAAGAGTGAGACTAACACCGGGACCACCGCCTTAGAACGGTCAGTAGAGTAAACCATCGGGGGTGAGGGGGGGGGGGGGGGGGAGAGGTTAAAGCACTTTTACAGCTAGCCAACTTCACCCTGGGTCCCGATGCTACTCTTAATACAGAAATACATAAAAATTAGGTTTGCATAAAGGCTCCTAACTCAGTCAATGCATCAAAGCGAAAACATAAAAATCAAATTAATCACTATAATAAACAAAGACGAGTACTCATGGCTAATTCTACTGTATGCCAGAGTAAATGAAAACCAATAGTCGAACCACGACGGACCAAGCCAAAGACATATCGTCAAGCCCAAACCCACTGGTTAGAGCTTTACGAAGAGGCCGTCATTGAGTCTGAGACCCGAACCGCCGTCGTGCAATTAATGAGTGAAGCATGGCCATTAAAATGATTGGGTTGACAACTGGGCATGCAGGTTATAGCCTATTCTTTTATAACGGTTAATAAGTTTTCTGAATTGCTCCGAAAAGTTAGATTTTCCTACAATTTTTCAAAATCTGTACACTAAGTCACCGTAAAATTCTGGTTCCGATATACCCTGTTGCAGAAGTGTTTTCAGACTGAAAAGCAATGTGTCTGCGATAAAATTTCGAAAACGCCTTACGAAATTTAAAATAACGATAGCCCTGCCTAAGAAGTTTGGCGGTAAGGGCTTGACTACGGTAGTTAAAGTCACTAAGATTCGAAGAAGCTCTGGCGAATCTAATAAGTTGAGATATGTATACCCCATATGACGTACGCCGGGGGACATCTCCATCCAGAAAAGGGAAATTGACTATATCAAAATCGTCCCGTTTATCATAAATTTTGGTGGAAACTGTACCATTAGATATACATAGATTCAAATCCAAAAAAGGTGCCTCGGTATCGGAAGAATTTGTTCTATTTAATTGGAGTTCTTTTAGGTATATGCGAATTACCATTTGGTCAAAGTAAATATTGTCAATATTTAATAAATCATCAAGGTATCTTGAAGTTGAATTGAAAGTCCCAATAATGTCAGCCTAATTTACACGTGAGAGAAACTTCATGAAATCTCTCTCATAACAAAAAAGAAACAAATCTGCAACAAGAGGAGCACAAGTGGTTCCCATCGGAACACCAATAGTTTGCCTATAAAATTTAGTTCCAAATCTAATAAAAAATATTATCCAAAAGTTAAACAGGGGTATTACAGACATTTTGACACGACCATAAATTGTAATTATTGTATACACCAGAAGTGAAAAAAGCACATTCTTCGTTGCAAGCTAAATATGGGTATTCTCCCGAATAAACATTCGGTTAATTAAATCAATAAGTTTATCTTTCATAAGATGATGAGGTAACGTAGTATACAGTGTAGAAAAATCATACGTAGACAATTTAGAAGCCTGAAAATTTTTAGATTTAACTTATTGAGATAATCATTGGAATTTTTATTTGACCAAAATTAGTTAATTCCGTCCCTTTCCTAAACAGTATCATAGTATCTAATCCAATGTTTTTAACAAGGGCAATTTTGAGGCCCAGCAGCAAAGGTTCTTGGCAACTTCCTCACTTGCTACTACAATGCAACAACAACAGAAAGTGACTTGCCCAGCTCCTCCGGCTTTTAAGAGACCCAGTCAGCTGGCTAAACCTCCTTGGCCTCAACAATCGCAATCGTTTAGGCCTAAAAGTCAAACAAAGTCATATTTATCAAATAGAAAAGAGTATGCGAAAAGAAGCGGGAATCAAAAGCAGTTTCCCTCCTCTAAGCAATCCTCATCTTCCACAAAATTCTGGTTCAATCCTTTCCACTGCCAGTCCTGCCACGTCCAGACATTCCAGTTTTTTACATGTTTTGCGGCATAGTGACATGTAATTACAGGTAAATGTTTTGACACAGTAATACATGTAGTCAAAATCACAAAGGACGAGTTACGCTTTTCTATTGCGATGTGCCGACTTCAAATTTGGAAAGTAAGCAAATCCAAAAACAAATATTGCAAAACGACACCTTAATGTCTCTAGTTTAATCCCCTTGAATTCTTTTTATGCATAAATACATGTCTTTACATGTTTTTCTGAGGGAAGGGAGTCCCAAGGACCCCCTGATGTGGAGATAATGGGTCCTAAAGTAAGATTTAGGGGTTCATTGTTTTAAAGAGGTTAACTTTTGACTAAATACTGATAATTATTGTCCTTTAGGTGACAGATATATTAAAATACAAAGTCACAAATAGATGAAATAAATTTTAGATTGAACAGATTTGCATTACTCTAGCCTCTAACGTTTGAGGGTCCAGAGCATGATTCTGGGGTAAAAAAAAAAAAAACTGCCAAAATGCAAGTCAGGGAAAACCCTGATGAGTTAAAGAGACTGACAAAGATCTTGAAATATAGAATAATTTAGAGTAACTGTAACACAATAATACCTTAAAATATCTTCTGTAGGTGCATAAAACTGCTTCAGTAATAATTTACTAAGCGTATCTTTTTAAGCTGTAAAATTCTTGAAATGACCATTTCAAGCAATAGCCATGCTTACTTCAATGTATATGATTGAATGCATTTTTTTCCTATTTGCATTGAGTTTCCCATTGTACTGTATTAATGTACATAAATATCATTTAAGCATATCATAAAATCTGTTACTTTGCCATCTGTTTATGTTTTATAACCTGGCTGTCTGGAGCACTTTAGATCTGCTGCCAGCCGGCTGTCACTAGACCTAAAATGCTCCTGACAGCCGGCTGTCACTAGACCTAAAATGCTCCTGACAGCCGGCTTTCAGGAGACCGCGCCTATAGTTTATTGAAAAACCATAAGCACAAACGCCCAAAAGATGTCTGGTAAAATTTAAAATGTATTATTCAAATGTTATCATAAA
The DNA here is from genome assembly GCA_964016985.1 of Anodontia alba. Lineage (NCBI taxonomy): Eukaryota > Metazoa > Mollusca > Bivalvia > Lucinida > Lucinidae > Anodontia > Anodontia alba. The sequence goes on along the minus strand of OZ024823.1, from coordinate 49,654,153 downwards.
ATTTGAAATCAAAATTTTTCTTACAGGTTTATTGAAGCGGCCATATTTGACGAAAGATCGAACATTTTTGGTGTTAATCCATTTCTGTATACCTTCAAATAAAGGCTATAGAAAACGGTAGAAGGTTTATGTGAAACGCACTTTGCATGCGAAATTTAAAAATTGATGCCAGACAGGAAAACGGGGTACTCTTCCTTAAATGCGAAAAACAACCAGGTGTCACTAATGACGTCATGTTTGCATATCTGCATGAGAAAATAAACATTCTGCTTTCTCTTTTGAGCATTTGTTTTTTTCTTTTCCTATGATTTCAACCTGAATACACAAGGTTTTGTATACTTATAATTTGTTAATATCACCTGGGCCTCCATAAAAACGTGCAATTTTTCACGAATTGCAAAGAATGCATATCATATACATTTCTTTTATATACATACATGTCCAAGCTTTCTTCCTATATCGAAATAAATCGCATATTTTTCCGATGCTAGGGTTAGCAAAACTTGAGTACTATAATCCGTACTAGAACTTGTGCGATCATTAATTCCATCCTTTGGTCTTATGAGGTGTCCGCCCAGACCATGATTGTACCAAACCCATACTTATCATGCTGCTGGACTGTTGCAGATTGGTACCTCTCGCCGACCCTCCTTCAAACTCGTTTTTGACCTTCGGTGAAAATCAAACAGAAAGGTGATTCATCGGAGAACATCGTGTATTGCCAATGTCTTTGTTCCCGCCCTATATATATGGTTGTGCCCACTGATTCTTAAGACTTTTGTATGCACTTGTCAGATGCATACCTTCGAATGGACGTCTTGCTTTAAGCCTCACCCGCAATGTCTGGTTTGAACCGTTAACTTAGAAAGTCGAGTTTCCGTGGCACCACTGAACGTATCTCTCAAATCTGGCGTCGAAAGGAATCAGTTTCGAAGCAAAAATGCGCAGGTACCGATCATGCCAAGCGATTGTCTTATTTGGCCTCGCCTTCCATCCCTAATCTTGACCCCATCCGTCTGTCGATATCGTGACCAAGTCGCAAAAGTACACTTTTGATTTGGCCATAGTGTCTTGCATCTGCGTTCTGGACTGCCCAGCTTCCAACATGCCTTTTCATTTTCCGTTATGTACACTTTAGAAGGCATTTGCCCTCTTTGTACGTGACAGATAAATCTTTCAGTTGGGTTGTGTGTGAGCTGCTACAGTTTGTAACCTTGAATGGCAAAATATGCACGAGAAATGTGTGAAGTTTGATAATCTTTTAACACGCATTTGATACAAAACTTGATTTGAAAACAGCCTAGAATGTTCATGTACTCTGAGAAGTCAATGGTTTCCTTTAAATATTGTCCGTATTATATATTCTTTAATGAGAAACAAAGACTCGGATCAGACAGAACAGAAGCCAATTATGAAGAGTCACTGCAGTTAAATAGGACCTGCCGATTTTCGATTCAAGTAATTCGATGAAAGTAAGATAATTATTCGTGACTAGTCTTCCCCTCTCTGTAACCTGTGCGCTGAGTTTTTCGAAGCCAGTTGAGTTGTAATAATCAGAGCGCTGCAGGAGCTAGAGGCCTAGGCATCAGAATAGTCTGCTTTTTAACAGCATTTCATAAGCATTTATTCAAAACTTTCTGTTATTTACTGAAAAATATGTTGTGGAACTCATTAGAAGCGCCTTGGCAAGGCACATCTAATGACTATCCAGAACATATGTTTTCATGTAGGAATAAGAAAATTATTGAAACCATACTCACCCTCCCGTATCCGCACCCCCCGCCCCACGCCCTCCCCTTACCTAGAGATATGGTTAGCCTATTTAAAAAAATAGTTAGTTTTTTTGCAGCAAAACATGTTATGGCATTCTATATTGAGGCTATTCTAATGAGTACACACACCATGTTTTGCACTAAAAAAAAAAACAAAAAAAAAAAAAACAATGAAATTATCTTTTCATCTATGATTGTGAAGTACTCATCCGTCGAGATGACAGGCAATTATAGCCCAAACATCCATCAAAATATTGTTGAATTAAAGCTGGGCACTCGAGGGAAAAATTCAGCAGAGGACATTTTGTTTTTTTTTTCCTGAGCTTTGACAATGCCTATTTTCTGAAAAAAAAAAAAGCTGTCAGGCGATCTGGCTATAGCCCCGCTGCAGCGCTTTCAGAGGAGAAATACCCATAGTGTTGAAATATTTTTAATTCATGCTTACCAAATACATCACTGAAGGGCATGGTAACATGGAAACGTAAAACCTATCAAGGGATTGAACTCCATGAGTTATGGATCTTTGGCTCTGATTTCGGTATATATGATACATCTCCATTCTACCTGTGTATACTAGGTTTCAACTTTGTTACCCTTTCAGTTTTGAGAAAAGTGCGACATATTTTTTTGATAATTGAAATTTGTAAAACCTATCAAAAGAGATAACTCATATCAAGGGATATAGCTCCAAGAGTTATAGACCCTTGGCCCTGATCCTGGTATACACAATACAACAGCTTACTGTCAATATGTGTACCAAGTTTCAACTTTACAGCTTTATAGCTCTTGAGAAATCTGTTATGATTTTTTTTTCCATTAATGGCAAATTGTAAAACCTATCAAGGGATTTAAGTCCAAGAGTTATGGGCTGATTCTGGTATACACAAAAAATCAGCCCACTGTTCATGTGTGAACCAGGTTTCAACTTTGTTGCCCTTACAGTTCTTTAGAAAAGGGCTCAAAATTCTTTACCAGTTTCGTTCGATTAGCACCGCACATCTATCAAAGTTTGTTGTAAACTTAAATCTAATTATTATGTTCAAATCCAAATATACATGTATTTTTATTTTCACGTGTAATTTTTGTCAGCGTGGTAGCAAGCTGTGCTTTGTACTTTTAATAGTATTTTTTTTTTCGATAATACTTTGGCCTTTTGCTTGGCAAGCTAAGCCCTGGCAAACACACACACAAAAAAAAAAAACAAAAAAAAAAAAAAAAAAAAAAAAAAAACGCAAAAATACATGCATTGCAAATACTGTTTAGCTTAATACTTAACAAATTTTGATTCAGACTTACACAAAATAATAAACCGGTAGTGTAAATAAATGTAACTGAAGAGATTTTGTTCACTCGAATCGAAAATGTGTGTTTGCAGCGCCGAGACTGAAACTGAATTCGGTATTAATGACACTGAACGTCTGGCATCACCAACTAACACTGGTTGATTGTTTTCTTGACATTAATTTCTTATCATTTGCTATTATTCTACATATACAGGATTTTCAAATTTATTTCGCAGCCTCTGCGTTGTAATCGGTTACGAAGCTAGGTGCGTTGTATAGAAATATCAAAATTTTACTTTTTCGCAAGAGATGTGATAGATTGCATAGAAGTTTTTCTATTTGGCCATCATCATTCTCAATTTATCGGCTAGAAAATCAGCCGAAACATGTATAGTTTCATAAGACGACCGGACCAAAATGAAAATGCAGGTGAATCTGTGTTGACTTCTAAATTTCTGATGGGGGTTAGTTTTTCAAACTTTTTCTTGCCTCAGACGAAGCCGCACATGTATATATAGTCGCTCCAAATTATAACTATATGTTCGGTCCGATTAAGGGTCCTCTACCTTATCTGTGAAACATCAAATGAAATACACAAATTATAATCAAAACCGCTTCAACGGAACAATCTGAACCTAGAATACAAGAAATTCAGAAACAGAACAACATGCAATGGGCCCTACCACAGACGTTGATAGTCAAGGGCAAAATTTCATGTTTTATCCTGTGACTGAATACCGGGACTATGCACTTTATAATTTGCTTCTCTTCGTTTTTTGAATATTATAATTTTGTATCAGTTCCTTTAGCAACCAATTAAAACGTACCTTTCAAACACTGTGTACAGAAGGACAGGGCGCTGTTTTATTGTGGGATCATAATCAGGTTTTCTGGCGTTAAGCATTCACTTTATCACATCACGAAAACATGCCTATATAATTTTGACCCTCTTAAACCCCACTTTCATATGGTAAAACTGCGGTTTACAGGGGTATATATTATTTTTCTTATATCTGCTCAAAACATAAATTGTGGGTACTCGTTAGAACCGCCTCGGCGAGTTTTTTTTTATCTGAAAACTTTCAGTTTTTGGAGGTGAAATTTTCAATATATATGAATAGGCGTGTTTTTGTAATGAATCTTTCCTTCTCTACAAATTTTGAGCATTGGATATGATGTCACAGCACTAATTTAAATCAATATTTTGATCATTACATGTAATGTTTTCAGCAACTGACTAGTCGAGTCTTATCGAAGTCTACTGAGCTGTTCTACTGTGGAACTGAGAATCAAGTTTCTTGGTCTTTTCTTCGTCATTTCATCACGAAAACATGCCTATAAAATTTTGACCCCCTTAAACCCCACTTTTATATAGTAAAACTGGGGTTTACAGGGGTATACATTATTTTTCTTATTTCTGCTCAAAACATGGATTGTGGGTACGCGTACCCACAATCTATGTTTTGAGCAGAAATATGAAAAATATCACAGTTTTTTATCTGAAAATTTTAAATTTTTGGAGGATTAATTTTCTATATATTCGAATAGGCGTGTTTTCGTAATGGAAGTCTACTGAACTGTTCTACTTTGGAACTGAGAATCAAGTTTCTTGGTCTTTTCTTCGTCTTTTTCAGTTTTGTTTCTCCACAATTATTTTAATATCGATTACGAAAACACGCCTATTCAAATATATAGAAAATTTCACCTCCAAATACTAAAAAAAAATTCAGATAAAAACTCTGATATTTTTCATATTTCTGCTCATAACACAGATTGTGGGTACTCGTTAGAACCACCTCGCCGAGGCGGTTCTAACGAGTATCCACAATCTATTTTTTGAGCAGAAGTAAGAAAAATAATGTCTACCCCTGTAAACCCCAGTTTTACTATATAAATTGGGGTTTAAGGGGGTCAAAATTATATAGGTATGTTTTCGTGATGGAATTCTTGCTATAATATTCATAGCTACTAATCAAAACGGGGTGTCTCTAGTTCTACACTGTTTGCCATTCATCCAACAGTTTTAAGACAAATAAACATGTAATCAAATTTTCAAACATTCAAAATTTTGAACATTGTGATTAAATATGGTTAGGAGTTAATGAGTCTCACTATTTGGAGTAAAGGCAGTATTGTAGAATTGAGGTGCGAGACATTTGCTCTTATTCTTCCTGTAGTTGTTTGTTTTCATTTTTTATCCAAAACCGAAAAAGAAACGCAACACGACTAAATGGGAAAAAAAGAAGACTAAAACTTTATATTTCAACCACAAAAAACCTACGATAAGACTTGTGCGACTAGCGAAGACTCAGATCAGTCTGCGCATCCGCGCAGTCTTCGCTATTCGCATGTGCTTTCTACAGCTTCTTAGCTATCCAGAGAGGGTTAAACAAGAACTCTTGCTACACTTAGTGGATGTACAAGCTGATCTGAGTTTTTGCTGGTCACACAGGTCGTATTGTAGGTATTGTCGGGCTCCGGTTCATTTTTTTTTAAAATAGATCTACTATGTAAACGTATATGTAAATCAACAAATGAGGGTATACTTAAATTGTTTGCTCCTTATAAGGGATACATGCAAGACATTGAGGGTCAAGAAGTATAGATGACTTTTAATTGTATACAAAAATAAGTAATGATATAACTTTTCTTTCAGTTCAGAAGTGTTGCATTTCTTTTTGGGTCAGTATATTTTGGGAAAATGACTGCAAGGGAGATTTTGGGAAATGCATACAATATCTTGATTACGAGATAATGCCAAAATTTGTAGATCTATGTCAAAGTTCATTTAATTAACAACAGGAAAAAGGTACTTAGTAGTATTTTCAAAATATCCTAAAATATCTTTTTTTATTAAAGACAAAACTATCTGATTGTATTGTATGATTCATTCTACAAAAAAACAACAACTACAAAACCAACAATTCAAGATGCAAAGGTACATTTTTATACCCCCGGCGTACGAAGTTTACCGAAGGGGTATATAATTTTCGTCCGTTCCATTAGTCTGTTCGTCTGTCCGTCCGTCCATCCGGGTGTGATTCCGATGTGTCCTTTTCTATAACCAAGTATTACTTCGAAGTTTTTAATTACTTATAACTGCAGCAACTGGTCAAAAACTTTTCATATTTGGTATGGGGTACCTTGGAGATATTGACCTGGGTCATGCCCCTGGGCGGGGCGAGAGGTCAAAATCTAGGACACCCCAATAAAGTAGTATATTGCAGTTTGTTTATACAAACGACTTCTTATTAAAAAAGGATGGGCATTAGACATGTTTGTCACATCAACATTCAGTGTAATAAGGTCAAGTTCATTGTGACCTTATTTTCGTGCTTCAGTGATTTTGACTTATATTCAATAAAGTAGTATGTTGCAGTTTGTTTATACAAACAACTTCTTAAAGAAGAATGGGCATCAGACATGTTTATCACATCAACATTCAGTGTAATAAGGGCAAGGTCATTGTGATCATATTTTCATGCTCCAGCGATTTTGCCTTATATCTTGAAGACTATTTCATGGATTAATGTGAAACCTGGAATATTGGTCCTGTGTGACACCACGATTGACAGCATAACAAATGTAGGTCACCTATATTTCATGGTTCAGTAATTTTGCCGCATATTTTGAATGTTACCCCGTAATTGATGTATGAACATCATTATTTGGGATTATGAATAAGTATGATCCAACAGTTGACCTAAAAGTAAATGTAGGTCACTATGACCTATATTTCATAGACCAGTGATTTTGTTACATCTTGAAGATAATTTGATGTATTACTATTATATTTTGGGATTATGTGACCTATACATGTATTTCATAGCTCTGTGATTTTGTCTTATATCTCCCACTATTTGATACCTAAATGTCATATTTACATATAATGACACAGTGTGACCCAAACTTTCACTCAAAGTAAATATAAATCAGTATGGCCTGTATTTCATGGTCTAGTGATTTTGCTTAATATCTTTTAGATTATTTAATGGATTAATATCATAGTTGGTATAATGCATCAGTGTGACTATCAGATTTATTTCTCCAGAAAATGTAGGTCAGTGACCTATATTTTATGGCCCAGTAAATTTGCTTCATTTCTTGAAGACTGTTTACTCCAGGAAAGTTGTACTTTGGATGATAGATCAGTGTCACTCAGAGACTGATATTGTAAACTATATCTTGATTTATATCGTTGTCACTAACTTTAAAATATTTTATAATTAAGAAATGGCGCAGGTCGGGGTATTCGTGACCCTATGGGCACTTGCTCTAGTCAGTCAAAGCCCAATGCAAATTTGTTGCCCATTTGTGACCAGTTTGTTGGTTGAACAGTCCTTTCAGTTGAAATGAAGCTAGATTCTGTACTGCCTTCGCACAGGTTGGAGAAACTGGTATTTAAATCACACACAGAAAACACTCATAAGTAAATACTTCACCAGCGAGAACATAAAATAAAAGGAAGAGTTTTTTTTTTTTTTTTTTTTTTTTTTTTTTTTTTCATGATTTTTCAATGCTAACAGATAACAATACATTAGGTGTTTGTACACGAAGAAAATTGAAAATTTAAGAAATAAAATTAATTTTTATTGAAATTATCTTGACTGACCCAAATCAAAATGTATTTAAGGTAACATGTTTGGGAAAAAATCCTTTTTTATACATAGAAGTATACCATAAATACAAAATACAGTCGATTCTCGTTATCTCGAATTCCAAGGGACTCACTGAAATACTTCGAGATATCCGTACCTCGACATATTAGAGTTGAGAGAGTGAGGAAAACAACAAATTGAACAATCACATTTAACAAATGAATGTGTAATTTGACTCCTGAAGTTAGAAATATATATATATATATATATATATATATATATATATATATATATATATATATATATATATATATATATATATATATATATATATATATATATATAAAACAATGTGGAAAAGAGGAGAAATTGCTCCTTAGGAGCAATTTCTCCTCTGTTCCACATTATTTTGTTACCTGTCGTCATAGTTTCATGTTAAAACAGGGACCAGATTTTCACTTCGAGATTACCGTACTTCGAAATAAGCGAGTTCGAGATAACGAGGTTTGACTGTATATTTTGACTTTAAGTTACATAAACTTTACCAAGTCTGTTTGACTACACTTCATTGAAAGAATGGCAACCAAAACTCCTACAGAAGCAGTTTAATCTGGGTCTATATTGTTTGCTCAGACATACTTGTCCGAATATTAAGCATAAAAATGATATCATAAACAGTTTATCTCACTAGCACCTATTTTTAGAAAACATAAAATAATGCTAGGTGTCATTAGAAAATTACGTACGGTCGGGTTACCATAAACACATACGTTTTTTTTTTTTTTTTTTTTGTTGTTGTTTTTTTTGCCTCGCCTGTTTGTTTAGAACCCTTATCAGTATTACGTTAACAAGTCTATGTAACACCTACGCTCTCCTGTATTACAAAATGATTGTACACAGCATAACACGTCCTAATTTGCTTGATAAAACCAAAGATTACTTCCTCATTTACCATATAATATGGTGAATTATCATTGCTTGCCGAGTCTCCGATTTTTGAGATTTTGTGTGCTCTATGTTTCCAAAGGTAATCCTTTTTAGCTTTATTTTACTCTACTGTAGCTGGTGTTGTACCGTGTGAAGGCCGTAAAAAGTCTCCCCATAATCATCATAGTGCAGGTTGTATTTTATTTCCTTTGGGGTCATTGAACCCATCCTGATTATTTTGAAAATCAAATACCGCTAAATCCGGCGCTATTGGGGGCGTATGCAGCTCGCAAACTACAGTGTTGAATATGAAGAGACTCAATCAACTCGAGTCTCCGATTTGTTAGATTTTGTGCGCTCTTTGTTTCCAAAGGCAATCCTTTTTGATTTCTGTTTTTCATAACTATACTCAAGGTGGTATCAAAATAAATAAGTGTTGTGATTTCTCTTCAAACAAATACAGTATGGCTATCCACGACATATGTTTTATAGAAAATCAGAAAACTATCGATATTGATATTTTTTTCTGACTTCTGCTTTGAAGCAGATGCAGAGAACTATTTTGTGGAAAAAAATTGTTTAAAGCTCTGTTTTAGCCGCTGTCATTAACCATGTATTTCATCATATTAAATGTGAAATTAGGAAGAGCGTGGATATATGACAGGTTTATGAAGTAAAACAGCATTTTCATTAACATGAGGCAGGAGGTTTAATCGCCTTATATTCTTTTATAATGGCCTACTTAAAGCCCTTTTGACCAATATCCCCACTCTCAGGGAAAATTCAACAAATAAAAGAAGACGTTTTTCTGTATTTTTTCGAGAAAACACGTTTTGACATTTCATGCACTTTGTCCCATGACGAAACAACTTGCATGAAACGTCAGTCAAAATTTAAAAAAAGCTGCTACACAGAATAGAACGCTTATCAATTGGCTTATGTGGCTATTGATGATACAGATGGCAGCTATGTTGACTACTGATAGCCATGTATGCCCTAAATTAGCCACACAAACCAATTTGCCACATAAATCTTCAAAAAATTGTGTCTACGGAATAAATTTCATTCAAATACATGTAAATCTGTCAATAGTTTCGGAGGCTGCATACCATCCCCCTCCCCCTCATTCCCAACACCGGCTTAAGCGGTACTCTATTTTCAAAAGCAACCAGAATGGACAGTGATCCAAAAGCAAATAAAAAACAACAAATAACTGCACTGTGGTGAAGTACGCGGAATGAACACCTATATTCTGAGGGAAAAAAATGTCTTCGGCTGAAAACTTAACCCTTAAAGCGCCAAAACTGCATCTTAAATGTCGCCTGTTTATGTCGTCTGCTGAATATTCTTGCAAACTTTTCAAACCTATTTTGGCGTACCGGCAAACAGTGTGGACCCAGATCAGACTGCTCCTAGAGGAGCAGTCTGATCTGGGTCCACACTGTTTGCAAAAATGACTTTTAAAATCACAAGCAAGTGACAAAGCAGACGACAATTATTGTGATTGGCGCTTTAAGGGTTAACCCAGCATGTTAAACATTTGCTAGATCATTGTATATCTCTAGAGTACATGCCTTAGTAAGTTAACCACAAAGTAAGCAATGATATATTTTAGATAATATATTTTTTTCTTAGTTTTTTCTCAAGAAAATGGGGTTTGGAATTTAATGTGAATCGCAGCTTAAAGAGATACGATAAGGTTAATGTGAAATATTTACGTCTATTTTCTTTGAACACTCTTTTTAAAAGACAATAGCTTATACTTAAATTTGTCGCTTTAAGCGTTTTAAGTAAATGTTGTTGCATCTAATAGTACACACAGATAAAAACATAAAAAATGTACACATATCTCTTTAACCCTTAAAGCGCCAAGAAAACCTGCATCTGAAAATGTCGTCTGTTTATGTCGTCTGCTGAATATTCTTGCAAACTTTTCAAACCTATTTTTGCATACAGGCTAAAGGAGCAGTCTGATCTGGGTCCACACTGTTTGCAGAAATGAGTTTTAAAGTAACGGGCAGAAGACGACAAAAGTCGTGACTGGCGCTTTAAGGGTTAAGCAAGTGTCTCACCGCACTTCACCATAGTGCAGATTATAGTCTCATTATCTTTGGGATCATTGAGCCCATTCTTGTTACTTTGAAAATTGAATACCGCTTAAAACCGGTGCTGGATGAACGGAGGGGGAAAAGGCGCATGTAGCTTTGAAAATTACATTGCTGCATATGAAGTGACTTAATAAAACAGAGTATCTGATTTCTGATTATCGTTATTTTGTTTGTTCTTTGTTTCCAAAGGCAACCTGTTAGATTTTAAAATAAAAATTCTTGAATTCTAAAGAAGCAGTTTTTTTTGTTTTTTTTTTTGTCTTTTTTTTGTAAAGCAGTCTTCAGTTGTATTTCTGACAAACATGTACATTATATCCCAAGATAAAAAAAAAAGTTCCTTATAATACTGCGTGGTTATCTCTAAACATATGCTTCTTTCAGTTCAAAGGCATCTGCCTGAAAGAAAAAGGTAAGAAAAGGATTATGAAATTGTGGCAATAATATAAACTACTGCCCCGAACGTTTCATAATATTAATCAATCACGAAAACACGCCTATATAGTTTTGATCCCTTTTAATTCCACTTTTATACAGTAAAACTGGGGTTTATGGGGGTATGCATTAGTTTTCTAATTTCTGATCAAAACATAGATTACGGGTATTCGTTAGAACCACCTAGCTGAGGCAGTTCTAACAAGTCCCACAATCTGTGTTTTGCGCAAAATATGACAACTACTAGAATTTTTCATCTGAAAGTTTTCATTTTTTAGGTGGTAAAATTCTCAATATATTTGAATAGGCGTGTTTTTTCGTAATGCGCATTTTGTTAGTGTTCATTCATGCCTGCGCATTTTGTTAGTGTTCATTCATGCCTTTAAAAGAGTTGGATAAGTCTTGGTAAATTTCAGAGAGCTAAGCGAAATTGAAGCAGACAACATCCTATTTTTAACTATTATTCATAGAGAAAAGACTTTGCATTTCATGTGAATCATCTGCTTTTCACACCAAATGCCTAGCCTTCTCTAAAAAACAGTTACAACTACAAAACAGATCAGAATTACGTCTGCTACAGATTAGCGCTTTAAGGACTAATTTATGTAGAACCCATCCTATGAATATGATATCTTGAAATAAATTACCATATTTGTAAACGCAAAGGATTCTCATGTTTGCTAGATGCAGACCTGTTACCGATTACATACAAATGTATTCGATTACAATTACAATTACTTTGTAATTTCATGATTACAGATTACAATTACAATTATATCTTTCCTGAATATAATCAATTACAATTACAATTACATTGCAATGTAATTGATTACAATTACAATTACTTTCTTGCTGTTCCGTGTTTAAAAAAATTCTAGTTTAAATTAATAATCTGTTTTATTGTTCTTTCAAAGCTTCATGCATGGCATGCTATATCTTCTGACAAGATGCTATTCATATTCTTTATACCATATATTCATTTTTTTATGATATTCCATTTACTATACATTTTCTATGACGTCTGGTTATTTTTCACTCTTCCTCTTGGTACCATGAGCTGGTTCAAAGACTTATAGTGCCTGGCTTTTGTTGTACTCTGTGGGGTGCAATATAATTCTGTCAGGCTGTTCATCTTAAGCATTGATATATAGAAATGAAAACAACAGTGGAATTAAATCAAGTTTTCATCTGTTATAAATAAGTTTAATTTGCATAAGCAGCATTATTAAGCTTCATGGAACACAAAGGAAAGAACAATGTAGGGGGGGGGGGGGTGGGGGGGAGCAAAAAAAAATCAATCTTGTCCCGGGGCTGTACAGTTTAAAATTTGCAGTGAATAAGTTTTGTTAGGACATTGCTTTACCTGTCAGTAGACCAGATAAGAGGAGTAAATTGCTGATAACTGAAGGATAATTTTCCTTATCTTTCAATGAAAACATATGTTGTGGGTACTCATTTGAACCATCTTGTCGAGATGGTTCAAATGAGTACCCACAACATATGTTTTCATTGAGAGATAAGAAAAATTATCCCTAAATTATTACTAATTTATTCCTCTTATTTTGTCCTCTGCCTATGAAAGAACCAGCTCAAAACCTGTCAATGTCCTCAGGCAATGTCAAAACTTAACACAGGTACTTTACAGAAGGGTATAATTGGGCCAGTTTTAGTAAATGCCATAAATAATTCAAGTATTTGGATACTTGATAAATAGGCCTGTGCAAACAATGAAGAAAAAGTACATCAGGGTCTACATCCTTTCAAATTCAAATGTCATTGTTTAGATGCAGAAATATATGACAAGACCACACTCCAACTATAAATTATGACAGGTCAACTTTAGCCACTTAACAATTGTCCAAATGTATATAACTTTTTACAGTAGGTCATCTGACATGAGAGACATTGTTGACAGCATGCACACAATAAACATGAAATTATATAAGTAAGTTACTGTAAAAACATTAAAATTTTCATTTTCCATATTACATGTGTGGAGACAGTGAAGGCTCTAGTGGGACTGCACAAATTCAAAGCTGCATCTGAAATGCCTCTTGGCACATGCCGTTACCATTATCACATGGATTAGTCGATTTTGATCTGGATCTGCAATGTTTGCCTTGATCTGTCTGTCCGAAAGTATAATACACCGTTAAACAACCATGTTATATCCAAACAAAAACGTAGAGATACATGTATATAGATAACAGACTATAAATGTTTACCAATTTAATTACTTTATTTGCTAATCAATATCAGCTAATCCATGTGTGAAACTTCAATTTCCTTTGATCTCGAAGACGTATTTTTTAAATTTTCTTTTATCTCAAAGATGTATTGATTGTTTTAAACAAACCAATACAGAGTCATTAAGTCATTAAATGTATACAAATCAAAATAATTATCTCCAATATTCTTGTTTCTTGTCAAGTTGTCATACCAGAAATGATTTTTTTTTTTCAATTCTACTCCTTCTGACTTATTTTATTTAAATATCCATATTGTAATCGTATTGTAATCGTCAAAGTAATCACGATTACAGGCTGTTTTGCAATGTATTCGATTACAATTACAATTACTTGTAATCATAAAAATCAACGATTACAGATTACATTTCGATTACTCAAAACGTGTAATCGATTACATGTAATCACGATTACTGATTACAATTACAACAGGTCTGGCTAGATGTAAATGTTTACAATACCAGAAGTTAAAATACTCACAACATAAATAGCTAGAATGCTTACAAGATTAGTGCTTACAATATTCGTAAATGTAATTAATATACTTAGAATATAAGTCGTTACAATGCAATTGACATGCTTATGAGTACAATATTAGAAGTAAAAATGTACCTAAGATACATACAATACTAGTAGTTAAAATGCTTATAATATGAGTAGTTGAAATGCTTACAATAGTAGTAGTTAAAATGCTTAACAATACCAGCAATTATTATACTTACAATATAAGTAGTTAAACTGTTTACAATACAATTAGTTAAACTTACCACATTAAATTTAGTAGAATTCTGGCTCAAAGAAGTCTGCTATTCCCCACATATTGATATGGCTGATCGTTTCGATAGGCATGCGATGACAGAATTCAATAAATCGATCACCATTCACAAAAACCTAATGAACAAAATAATATGAGCCAGCGAGTGACAAAGACTTGTGCGGTCAGCGAAGACAGATCAGCCTGCGCATCCGCACAGTCTGATCAGAGTCTTCGCTGATCGCATGTGCCTTCTACATCCTCTAGGCTATCATAGGAGGAATGAACGAGAACCCTTGCCATACTGGTCACAAAGGTCCTACTGTAGGTTTTGTTGTGCGTTGGCTTATATAAAATAAAAAAAATGACAGACTGAGAGACACAAACTTTTACAGAATGACAAAGGCAGTACATTTCCACATAGTTTTGCCTAGCATACCTTAACTTTAAATTGAACTCTTCCAATATATCGTGCTAGAGAGTTTATTCAGTATTAAGTGAATTAAGAAAGCAAGAACGTTCAAAACAGACAATTAACTCTTAACACTCTTTCTGGTGACAAATTTTAAGTCCTTAGCTACCAATTGAGCGCACAGCGAAAACTCTGATCAGACCGGACGGATGTCCAGGCTGATCTGAGTCTTCGCTAGGCGCACGAGCCATTTTGTACGTTTTGTCATGCGTTAGCTCATTTTAAATGTATTTCATAGTTAAACTAATAAATATTTTAAAATATACAATTATAACACTTACAACAAATTTATCTTCTTTTACGTTTATAGCTATTTCGAATGCATCTTTCTTTTCAAACGGGAACTCATCCCCTTGTTCTCTCTCTTCATTCTGCCAGGCCCCACCCACTCGATTGTTACGCACAACAACTCTCTCTTCGAACCTTGGATTGAAATGTAGAGCTATGTCACAATTCTCGCTGTCGTCACAGGCCAGGTTAATGGCAAACCTAAAATGTATGTTACCATGAAATTCCAACGGTCTTCCGTTTGACTGGCCGATAGCAAATTCAAAACGGCATTTATACTTTGATTAAATTATCGAGCAGGAACCTTGGAATTGTTTTCTTTGTGTAGATTTGTAATATTATAATTCACACTTATACAAATTGAAGATGACCGAACTGGAATTATAAGAAACGATTGTATTTTTGTGGATTTTATGTATGTGTTTACAGACGCAGGCGAGTCCCTCACAAGCTGAAATGAAGCCTGAGCTTTAGTTAGTCTGTGCGTGCTTCCATTACTAAACATGCCTATTTGTTAGTCTGTGCGTGCTTCCATTACAAAACATGCCTATTCATATACATTGAAAGTTTTCCAACCAAAAAAGGAAAATATTCAGAAAAAAATCTGATAATTTTATTATTCATGCTCAAACCATAGATTGTGGGTACTTGCTAGAACCGCCTCAGTGAGGCGG
Source organism: Anodontia alba (assembly GCA_964016985.1). NCBI lineage: Eukaryota > Metazoa > Mollusca > Bivalvia > Lucinida > Lucinidae > Anodontia > Anodontia alba. The sequence continues at coordinate 49,638,599 of OZ024823.1, read as the reverse complement.
TGCTAACGAGTACCCATAATTTATTTTTTAGCAAAATAAGAAAAGTAATGTAACCTCCTGTAAACCCCATTTTTTAAAAGGGGGGATGGTTAAGGGGGTCAAAATTATACAAGCGTGTTATCTTGATATCACGGGCATTTGTACATCGATATCATCCACAATAATAAAATTAATAGAGTAATTGGACATTGAGGCTGCTCCCTGCGCGGCTTTTTCCGTGTTTTGTTGATTGTTGATGTTGCTCATGGCTATGCTTTGTTGATGGCTATGCATCAATCATTGTTAATGGCTATGCTTCACTCTTTAATTGCACGACGGCGGTTCGGGCCTCAGACTCTATGACGGTCTTTTCGTAAACTTTAACCAGTGGGTTGGGGCTTGACGATATGTCTTTGGCTTGGCCCGCCGTGGTTCAACTATTGGTTTTCATTTACTCTGGCATACAGTAGAATTAGCCATGAGTACTCGTCTTTGTTTATTATAGTGATTATTTTGATTTTTATGTTTTCGCTTTGATGCATTGACTGACTTGGGAGCCTTTATGCGAACCGAATTTTTATGTGTTTCTGTATTAAGAGTAGCATCGGGACCCAGGGTGAAGTTAGCTAGCTGTAAAAGTGCTTTAAACCTCCCGGTGGTTTGCTCTACTGACCGTTCTAAGGCGGTGGTCCCGGTGTTAGTCTTACTCTTTGTTGCCTTGTGGTTTATTCTACGAGGCGATTTGTTGTATGTCTTTCAGTGTGTTATTTTGTTCTTGTGTTTTTCAGTCCTTTTAGCATTGCGATTACCTCGCTTGGGGAAGAGAGAGCTAATCTTAGTGCTTTTCGTACGTTTGTTCGGTCTGTGCTTGTTTGGATTTGTCGGTTTCCTCTTCCTCTTGGGGTCTGGGAAGGGCTGCGGTTTGTGATTGTGGCACTCCCTGGACTTTTCTCTTACCTATTTTTTGTTATGTTTAGACTTACTGTTGTGTTTGGTTAGTCCTGCTCTGCTTGGCACTGTGGTCAGTCCTTCGGGAAGAGAAATAGTTGGTTATTTAATTTTCTTTGGTGTGTGTGTGTGTGTGCGCGCGCGCGCGATCCGTCATAGTTTGTTTACTTTTCCTCTTGTTTTCATTGCTGCGAGTGGCACTTCCTGGGCGCCTTCTATACCGTATATTCTTGATTTACGTTTAGTGAATTGTGTTGTGATTGGGACCTTTCCTTAGTACTTCTATATACTTTTGAACACCAGACACAATATTACACTTTTCTGTGGTGATTTTTAAACCATTGAACTGCTGCACTGTAGGCCGGAAAACCTCATCCCCGTACTTCGATGTAGTGTCTATATTATTCAACGGTACATTCCTTTGGGGCTATTAGGCTTATACATTATATATTAGTTCATACATTGTATATGGGTTCCGCTTAAAGCTGCTCGAGGCGTGGGGATGTTGAATGTTTTCTATATTCCCCATGGACAAACGCAATGCAACCGAGTCTGGAATTTTCTGCTGTTTTCTTTTTTCTTTTTTATTTATTTATTTATTTTTTCTTTTTTTTTAAATCCAGACATCCTTCCATCGGAATATTTAAATATGTTTTAAAGGCATTTATTCAATTACTTTTCAGCCTCAGGTCATTGAAAGGAAGTTATACCTTCTTCTGGCTAGAAAAATGCAACAACATTAAATCGTTTGGATTCTTGTGACGCTTTGGTCTAACATTTCGATAAACAACAAAAGCCAATAAGTGAGCCGTTCAAAACTGGTTTTGTCTGATTAATTCAGCTGCTTAGTCACCAAATACTGCAAGAACACTGCTTCTGATGCACCCAAGTCAATATTGCGTTTACACGATGTCAGTTACTATGACTAAGGAGGAACTGAATACAATAACTGATGTGCTAACCCAATTTCTCTGATGGTTGATCTGCATATCCAAAGGAAATTCAATGTAAAGTATTTACACCCTATCAGTTTGGGTTTATGAGTACTGGATACACTTGGTAGATTTTACAACATATGTTACGAGGGCGACAATGTTTTAACTGCCTGTTTACTTTTCTATATTCTGTCTTCCGTGTTAAAACAAGTGGTCTTTTTCTAACAGAAAGACTTTGCTCTCTTTTGCAACTAATGTTCTCCTTTTAGAGTAAACCCTTTTCAGAGGGCAGGCAAATCCTATTACATAAAGTAGCTTTCCCTGTAAATGTATCATTTCCCCTTATTAAGGAATAAAAGTACCTTCCCCTAGACTTTTTGGGGGTTCCTTTGACAATAATCCAGTCACCCACATGAAGTCCATCTGGAATCTTCTCCGTGTATGGCTTCTCCTAAACAAAATGAGAGAGAATAGGTCGCTAAAATACGCTAGTGACAACCAGTATAGCTACAAAAGTATAAATGGGCCGCACCAGGCGAAAAAAAGTATCTTTAGGCATATGGGTTAGCGAAGAACCAGATCAGTCTGTGTATCCGCAGGGCCTTCACAGTCCGCTAAAACTGGAGAGCAAACGCCCGGATTATACTCTGTGCATGTGTAAGATGATCTGAATCTGCATGTTTGAAGGCACCTTTTCCTTTGACGCAGCCCAAATGAAATTACGCATGAAAGGCTATAATCACGAAGCATAGCCTTCCCGAAATCGGCCAATATGAAAGAACGAACATTAGTTCCAGGAATACACAAGGTCATGGCATCGTAAACTTCGCAGCAAATGACGTTCGTCTTTTTTTATATGATCTTCTACTCTCTCTCCCACTCTCTCTCTCTCTACTCTTTCCTGCATATTTCGGTCGTTGTACATAGCGTTGTTTTTCTTTCCAGGGACCAATTATATTCATACTGGAGTGAGAGCAAGAGAGAAAGAGAAGGTTAACCAACCTTTTCTGATCAATGTAAGAAAATTATCATATTGTATAAACGAAAGGGGGTAAACCATTGATGTCAAAAAAAAACTGTCTGCTTGCTTAGCGGTTGATCCACTCACGGTTGACCACTTTGCTTGCCTCTTTAATTGCACGCCGGTGGGTCGGGGCTCAGACTCTATGATGCCCCCGAATTAAAAAAAAAATATTTAGATGTTCTGGGCCAGAACTTTTTATGTGCTTCTCGGCCCAACTGGAATCAATGTGGTTTTCTTTTGCTCCAGTATTCCAGTGGTGTTCTTTTACACACCAGGAATCTCCAAGTGTCCAAACAGGTTGTTTCTGATGTTTTCATCTTTGCTTCAATATAAGCTTTATCTGTGATTTATTTATTGCCCGTAGTAATTCATGGATGAGTTCAAAGACTTCCACGTAATGATTTCTGAATGAGAATACCTCCACGTGGACCAAACAAATATATGGTTTTACCACAATGGTAGCTGAAGGCGGAGGTTGGGATCCCGTGAAGCTAAAGGTAATTTAGTATTGCGATTACCTCGCTTGGGGAAGAGAGAGCTAATCTTAGTGCTTTTCGTACGTTTGTTCGATTTGTGCTTGTTTGGATTTGTCGGTTTCCTCTTCGTCTTGGGGTCTGGGAAGGGCTGCGGTTTGTGATTGTGGCACTCCCTGGACTTTTCTCTTACCTTTTTTTTTTTATTACTGACCATTTCAAGGCGGTACTTTCGTTATGGTACGTTTTGTTAAATGTTCTGTAGTGTTTTACTTACAAATGTGTTTCGTTTAACAAATACGTTAGTTAAAGATATATTCAGCTAAGATTGGGTAACAGAGTTGCCACCTTTTAGAAAAAGGGTTGCCAGTTCTGCTTGCCATCTGTTCTTTTTGTGGCTGTTTAGTTGTAATTGTCTCTTTTTCCTTTGATGCTGAGAATTTGAAGTGGATCTGATTGTATCAGTTCTTGAGTTCACTTATTTACTTTGAAAAACATGAAAACACGGTTACTAAAAGGGAACGCTTCTTATAAGTAGCACGTATTCATTACATATTACATTACTTGCAACTGCACATGATTTAACAATGTCAAATTGATTATTTACCAATTTTCATTTATTTATTTACCAATTTTCTCATCAAAGACACACTGTAAATATAGGCCGCTCCCGCAACATATATCCCTTTGATGTCTTCCAATTTCCCACGGGCAGCAAATTTGCAGTACTTCTTGTCGTTAACATACACCTAAGACAGAATATAGACTAACTGAAGTAAATGATACTAAACACAATAAACAGAGATGAACAACAACAGAGTGCCTTTGTTTATTGTTCAATAAATTGTTTGGCTGGCGATTGTACCACTGTGTGTAAGTTATATGAAACAATCCATTTCTGCGTAGCGTCCCATAATAGGAATATTGGCCTACAGTATAGACCCAGATCAGACGCCACAGAACGCGAGTGAAGGTAGAAGAGTCCATTCGGCATAAATGGGTTACACTATGGGGTACTGATACACTTATGCTTTTAAATAGACCACATACGTTCTACTCGGATCATGCATTATATGTGTCAGATCTAGAATTTTTAAAAGCTTCTTAGAAATAATAATTACAAAGTTCTAAGAAAAATCTTGTAAGTTCACTAATTGTTCATGTCTTCCTACCTTGAATTTATTTCTCTTTATGATAAATTTGATTTCAAATGGTTTATTGTCGACGAAGGCCTCCAGTAGTTCGTGTCTTTCTTCCTCTTGCCAGTTACCATCGATACGGTTGTTCATGACAACCTGACCTTCCCCACGCCGGGGATTGAAATGAAACGCAATGTCAGAGTCATCATCATATCCATTCATCAGATTCACAGAAAATCTGAAAATGACATTCAACTAAAATCAATTCGTCAGATTCAGAGAAAATCCTAATTAGAGCAGTCAACAAATACCAATTCATCAGATTAACAAAAAAAAAAAAGCTTAAACAGAACAGTCAACTAATATCCATGCATCGGATTCACAGAAAATCTGAAATAGAACATTCATCTAATATCCTTCATCAGATTTACAGAAAATCTGAAATAGAACATTCAACTGATATCCATTCATCAGATTCACAGAAAATCTGAAACAGAACATTCAACTAATAGCCATCCATCAGATTTACAGACATCTTGAAACAGAACATTCAACTAATATCCAACCAACAGATTCCTAGAAAATCTGAAAGAGGACATCCAATCGATATTCTTCATCATAGACACAGAAAATCTGAAACAGAACATTCAACTAATATCTATTCATTAGATTCACAGAAACTCTGATACAGAAAATTCAACTAACATCAATTCGTTAGATTCACAGAAAATCTTAAATAAAATGGTCAACTCATGTTCATTCGTCAGATTTACAGAATATCTTCAACAGAAAATTCAAATAATACCCATTCGTTAGATTCACAGAAAATCTGAAATAAAACCGTCAACTAATAGCTATTCTTCAGAAAATCTGACATAGAACAGAAAATCTGAAATAGAGCATTCAACTAAAATCCATTCATCAGATACAAAGACAATCTGAAACAGAACATTCAACTGATATCCGACCATTAGATTCATAGAAATTCTGAAATAGAACATTCGACTAATATCCATTCAAAAGATTCACAGAGAATCTGAAATAAAACATTCTACTAATATCCATTCATCAGATACAAAGAAAATCTGAAATAGGATATTCAACTTATATCCTTCATCAGATTTACAGAACATCTGAAATAGAACAGTCAACTTATAGCCATTCATCATATTTACAGAAAAAATCTGAAATAGTACAATCAGATAATATCCATTCGTCAGATTAACACAAAACTGAAATAGAACAGTCAACTAATATTCATTCGTCAGATTCGCACCCAGCGGGCACAATGTGTTGACATCGACGAATCGACGTCGATGAAGTTGCATGTGAAGTCGATGACGTTGCGTGCGACGATGTACGAGAAACGTCATGTGCCCGCTGGGAAGAAAACCTGAAATAGAGTATTCAACTAATATCGATTCAGCATTCACAGAAAATCCGAAAAGAACTTACACTGCGCTGATATCCATTCGTTAGAATTCTGAAAAAAAAAAAAATCAGATTGCCCAAGATCGCTGAAAAAAGGGCTTATGCTCTTAATAGGAAATACTGTATTTAACCTAGGTATAGGGACACCTTACCATACTTGTCCTAAACTTTGAACTAGTCCATTTACTGCTTGTTGAGGCTGTCTAAAAACTGCCGGATGACTATCAAAACAGAGTAGACCCTGATCAAACGCCACGTTCTGTGGTCTATTCTGTTTGCTTAGGTCTGTCTGTCCGAAAACTTAGGATAAATACGAGCGTTTCAACATTCAACTGTTACCTTTCCCCATCTGCTTTGAAGTATCCTCTGAAAGATACTATGTCCCCTTTTTCTAGACCTGATGGAATTCTTTTAACACCGTCGTCCTGAAAACAAAAAAAAAAAAAAACAAAAAAAAAAACGAAAAAAAAACAAAAAAAAAAAAAAAAAAACAATGAGATACTTTATAAGGTACAGTCAACCCTCTCTGAAAGACCACCTGTATTAAACAACCAATGGCAAATTTGCCAGGTCCCACAGAAGGAAATTAAGGGTAATGTTACGTGTATTAAACAAGCACCCATTTTAAGCATCCAAGTTTTGGCTTGTACTTCGATGCTTTCTTAACACAGTTTTCGTTTATTATGCAATCAACTGTCTTAAAACACCAGTATTTCAGATCCCATTAAATGTAAGAAAGTAGAAATGTACCTGTATTAGGCAAACACCTGCCTTAAGTAATCATTTTTGGTTTCTCATAGGTGCTTGCTTAACACAGGTATAACTGTATATATAAATTATATACATGCATATGTAATCAGAAAAAAAAACATGTTGAATCACTTAAAACATGCTTTTTTAACTCCGATATAGAGGTGATCGCTTGTTTGCTTTCTTGCTTGTTTGCTTTCTTGCTTGTTGTCTTTGCTGCTTTTTTATGCCCCCGCCTGCCTTGGCAGGATGGGGTATATAGCGTTTTGCCGTGATGTTACGTCCGTACGTGCGTATGTGCATATGTCACGTTCGTAACCAGGTTCAAGTTTACCTGCAAGTTTAGGTGCAAATTTACGTCCACGTTTCTCTTGCAGCTAATAACTTTTATACCTTCTGAGCTAGAAAGTTGAAACTTTGCATGACACTTACCTACATCAAGACTTTTAATGTATGGTACCGTTGCCCCAGGGTCATGCCCCTGGGCGGCGCTAGGAGTCGGGGCGGGGGCATCCGTGTACTGTGGACACATTTCTAGTTTTTTTACCCCCAACTTCAAAGAAGTTGGATGGGCATATTGTTTCTGGGTTGTTCGTCCGTCCGTCCTTCCGTCCATCCGTCCGTTCGTCACGCTTTTTAGTGCATAGTATAACTTTAGAACCGTGAATGCTACCGTTTTGAAATTTCTTATATGTATTCCTCATGAAAAAATTGCTGACATGTATTTTTTTTCTTGACAGGATTATGCCCCATTTCTGAGTTATGGCCCTTTGAAAAAATATGGATGCAATCTTGTCAGCAAAATATCTCAAAAACTATTAAAGCTAGAGCCTTGAAACTTAATGAATAGACTGGTAGTGATAAGTAGACAACCTGATTAACTTTTGAAGAAATTTTGAAAAATACGTCTTGAGTTATGGCCCTTTGTAATTTTGGGCATTTTACCTTGTCAGCAAAATATCTCAAAAACTATCAGAGCTAGAGCCTTGAAACTTGGCAAATGGATTTGTAGTGATGAGTAAATGACCTGATTAACTTTTGAAGAAATTCTGAAAAATACTTCATGAGTTATGGCCCTTTTGTAATTTTGGGCATTTTTACATTGTCAGCAAAATATCTCAAAAACCGTTAGAGCTAGAGCCTTGAAACTTGATGAATAGACTGGTAGTGATAAGTAGACAACCTGATTAACTTTTGAAGAAATTTTGAAAAAATACTTCTTGAGTTATGGCCCTTTGTAATTTTGGGCATTTTTACCTTGTCAGCAAAATATCTCAAAAACTGTTAGAGCTAGAGCCTAGAAACTAAGTGAATGGATTTGTAGTGATGAGTAAATGATCTGATTAACTTTTGAAGAAATTCTGAAAATTACTTCATGAGTTTTGGCCCTTTGCAATTTTGGGCAATTTTACCTTGTCAGCAAAATATCTCAAAAACCGTTGGAGCTAGAGCCTTGAAACTTGATGAATAGACTGGTAGTGATAAGTAGACAACCTGATTAACTTTTGAAGAAATTTTGAAAAATGCTTTTTGAGTTATGGCCGTTTGTAATTTTGGGCATTTTTACCTTGTCAGCAAAATATCTCAAAAACTTGAAACTTAGTAAATGGATTTGTAGTGATAAGTAGATGACCTGATTAACTGTTGAAGAAATTCTGAAAACTACTTCATGAATGATGACCCTTTGTTATTTTGGGCATTTTTACATTGTCAGCAAAATATCTCAAAAAACCGATGGAGCTAGAGCCTTGAAACTTGATGAATAGACTGGTAGTAATGAGTAGACGACCTGATTGACTTTTGAAGAAATTTTGAAATATACTTCTTGTTATGGTCTTTTGTTATTTGGGCATTTTACGTTGTCAGCTATATATCTCAAAAACTGTTAGAGCTAGAGCCTTGAAACTTAGTAAATGGATTTGAAGTGATGAGCAGATGACCTGATTAACTTTTGAAGAAATTCTGAAAAATACTTAATGAGTTATGGCCCTTTGTAATTTTGGGCATTTTTACCTTGTCAACAAAATATCTCAAAAACAGTTGGAGATAGAGCCTTGAAACTTGATGAATAGACTGGTAGTCATGTTTAGACAATCTGATTAACTTTTGAAAAAAAAAATTGAAAAATACTTCATGAGTTATGTCCCTTTGTGATTTCGGGCACTTTTACCTCGTCAGTAAAATATCTCAAAAACTGTTAGAGCTAGAGCCATGAAATTTGGTGAATGGATTTGTATTGATGAGTAGACAACCTGATTAACTTTTGAATAAATTTTGAAAATACTTATTGAGTTATGGCCCTTTGTAATTTTGGGCATTTTATCTTGTCAGCAAAATATCCCAAAAACTGTTAGAGCTACAGACTTGAAACTTGGTAAATTGATTGGTAATGATGAGTAGATGACCTGATTAACTTTTGTAAAAATTCTGAAAAATATTTCGTAAGTAATAGCTCTTTGTAAATTTGGACATGTTTCCTTGTCAGCAAATATCTCAAAAACTATTGAAGCTGGAGCCTTGAAACTTGATGAATAGATTGGTAGCGATGAGCAGATGACCTGATTATGCCCCCAATTTCGAATGAAATGGATGGGGCATATTATTTTGCCTTTGTTTGTCCGTTCGTCAAGCATTTTTGTGCATGCCATATCTTAAGAACCCTGCATGCTAGGGTTTTGAAATTTTATATTTGGGTTCCTATGAAAAAATAGCTGACCCGTATTTTTTTCTTGTCCGGCATGTTTGTTAAGAGTTATGCTCCTTTGAAAAAATCAGAATTAAATCTTGTGAGCAAGATATCTCGGAAAGTATTTAAGCTGTGTTCTTGAAATTCAATATAGTGAGTGGGAATGATGTGTAGATTACCTGTTTATATTTTGAGAGAATTCCATGAAAAAATTGATAAAGTTACGGCCCTTTGCGGTTCTGCGCAATTTGACCTTGTCAGCAAGATGTCTCGAAAAGTACTTAAGCTAGGGTCTTGAAATATTATATGCTGATTGGGGATGATGTGGAGATTACCTGATTTGTTTTTTAGGGAATTCCATGAAAAAATTACATTATGGCCCTTTGTAGTTCTAGGCATTTTGACCGTGTCAGCAAGAATCTCAAAAAGTATTTAAGCCAGAGCCTTGATATTTGATATACTGATTTGGATTGAGGAAGAGATCACCTTATTAAATTTTGAACCAATTAAATGAAATGTTGGAGTTATGGCCCTTCGCAATTTCTGGTTTAGAGTTATTTCCCTTTTGATAAAATAACATTGAAATCTTATACATTTGTTCTGTTGTTACCATCATGGACAAGCAGTGTTGGAGTCAAGCAGTGTTAGAGGTAGGCAGTTGGGGGCATAGTATTTTACAAACACCAGCTCTAGTTTTTTTTTTTTTTTTTTTTTTTTTTTTTTTTTTTTTTTGTTTTTTTTTTTTTACGTTTTGCTGTTGTTGTTGTTATTGTGTGGAGGGTTGGATGTGGGGGTGGGTGTGCATGTGTGCATTGGTTCAATGTCGTCCCTGTGATGGCGGGAGAGAGAAATATATTTTAAGTTTTATTTTCTCGCTAATACATTTTTTACGGATAACTGTCATTCCAAGAAACATCCGATGAGCATGTTTTGATATCTTCGGATAGCAGCACTTATATGACTGAAGTAATTGTCATTTTTACCCACTATATGGGTTGATATACTTTTAGGATGAAAGAAAAATAAAACAGACTAACAATACCTTGATCCATTTTAGTCAAAAGACTCTCAAAAGGGTAATTGGCAAAAAGTGCAGACCCATATCAGACACCACCGTCTGCAAACAGTTTACCCATTTTTCTCTAAGAATATCTAAAGCATATATCCTAACGTTTCTAAAATTGAATTGGACTCTTCCGATATATAGTGTGGGGGAAGTTCATCCAGTTTAACATGGGTTAAAGTGAAAGAGGCTATACTGGAGAAGAGTGTATCGGAATTGCAAAATTTTGACAAACCATGACTTTTTAGGCGAATTTGATTTATTTTTAGCTTGCAGCGGGTTACCACAGCTCCAGGTAAGAAGGTATCAGGTCAATATTTTTTCTTATTTCTCCACAAAAACGTATGTTGTGGTACTCGTTAGAAGCGCCTCGGCAAGGCGCTTCTAATGAGTACCACAACATACGTTACCATGGAGAATAATAAAAAATATCAGTTGTTTTCGATTGAAAATTGCCTTATCTGTAGTTATAGGTTATTTGTTCAGCTTACCATTGGCTCAAGGTACTGGACATCTACTATATCTACGTCTCCTCGGATATTGATGTACTTGGCGTCATTGACGTCACAGCGGTGGTTGAACCTTGTATACAGTTTTTCATTAACGTATACCTAAACGATAGAAAACTTAAAGTTTCATTGTTTTAAAATACTCACGCACGTATGCATGCACTCAGACAACACAACACCAGACTAGTTGGTTCATGTCTCTACTCAAAATTCATAAGTTTTGTCGAGCTTCAATGGCTGGAACATCTTTAGGACCATGCAAATTTGTTCTAGACATGGGTAGTTCGAGCCACTGAGGATTAATTATACCGCCATTTCAGGCGGTAAATAGGGATAATTGAGGGATGTCTTTTCGATCTTCTATAAAACAATGGTATGCTGTTTATAATGAGAATCGTCTCGAGGAGGCAATTCTAATGAGTATACATACCATACATTTTCATGATAAATAAGAAAATATTCCTAAACATCCTTAATTATTTGCTTTCTTGAGCAAACGGATGAACTTTCTAGGGATTCAAAAATGAGTTCAAATTAGACACGGTAAACGAACCATCGGTGTTCGACTCACTGAGATTTTACACACAACATGCATTTTCATGATAAAATAAGACCCTAAAATGTCTCACATACTTGATGTTTTGAGCAATCGGAAGAATTTCCTAGGCACTCAAAAATGAGTTCGAATCAGCCACAGTAAATGAGACATCGGTGTTCCAGTCACTGAAGTTTTTTTACTATACAGTCGTTATCTCACATTCCAAGGGACTCATTGAAATACTTCGAGATATCCGTACCTCGACATTATCAGAGTTGAGAGAGTGAGGAAAACAATAAATTGAACAACCACATTTAACAATATATATGAATATGTAATTTGACTCCCGAAGTTAGAAATATATATAAAATAATGTGGAAAAGAGGAGAAATTGCTCCTTAGGAGCAATTTCTCCTCTTTTCCACATTATTTTGTTACTTGTTGCCATAGTTTCAGGTTAAAACAGGGACCAGATTTTCACTTCGGGATAAGCGGTAATTCGAAATAAGCGAGATAACGAGGTTCGACCGTGTTAGGAAAGAAAAGGCTCTCCAAAGGCATCGAAAGAAGAAAACATCACGAAAACATACCTATATAATTTTGACCCCCTTAAACCCCACTTTTTTTTTGTAAAACTGGGGTTTACAGGGGTATACATTATTGTTTTTATTTCTGCTCAAAAACATAGATTGGCGGTACTCGTAAGAACCGCCTCGCCGAGGCGGTTCCAACGAGTACTCACAATCTATGTTTTGAGCAGAAATATGAAAAATATACAATTTTTATCTGGAAATATTTTCGTTTTTAGGTGGTAAAATTTTCTGTTTATTTGAATAGGCTTGTTTTCGTAATCCATATGAAAACAAAACAGCACAGCACATTTGCGGTACTAGCATACTTAAAATAACACATGGACAAACCTCAAATGGTCCAAAAATAAAACAGGGTGAAAGCAGGGCCGGATCAAAGATGATTTCTGAAAGGAGTCGATTTGATTGAATTACCATACTATTCGGACGGACAGGCTTGAGCAAACAGTGTAGGTCTTGATCTGAGTCTACACTGTTTGCCATTCACCCTGTACTTTACACACGTTCACAGGTAGTAAAATGTACCTGTGGAAAAGAGTAAAAGGTAAAGAGTAAGGAGTGTGAATATTTAGGGTGTATGCGGTATCGCGAATTTGGGTGAATACGGTATCGCAAATTAGGGTATATATGGTATCGCAAATTTGGGTGTATATAGTGTCGCAAATTTGAGTGTATACGGTATCGCAAATTTGGGTGTATACGGTATCGCAAATTTGGATGTATACGTTATCGTGAATTTGAGCGTATACGATATCGCAAATTTGGGTGTATATGGTATCGCAAATTTGAGTGTATACGGTATCGCAAATTTGGGTGAAAACGGTATCGCAAATTTGGGTGTATACGGTATCACAAACTTGGGTGTATACGGTATCGCGAGTTCGGGTGAATACGGTATCCTGAATTAGGGTGTATACGCGGTATCGCAAATTTGAGTGTATACGGTAACGCAAATTTGAGTGTATACGGTATCGCAAATTTGAGTGTATACGGTATCGCAGATTTGGGTGAATACGGTATCGCAAATTTTGGGTGTATACGGTATCGCAAATTTATAAAATTTATCCAAAATTTGCCATGAAAACGACTAAATCCTTTGATGTCAAACTCAAATCCTCTCTGAATCTGCCACTGTGAATGGATTGGGTTTGGGAGCGTGGGGTGGCAGGGTTTACCTCAAAGCAAACTGAACGTTATGGGGAATGAATACTTCTAACTTGACATGGAGTTGTTTGCCCCCTTCATATTAGGAGCTACTCTAAAATGGGGACTACTCTTAAAATAAAGACATCTCTCCCAAATGGGGCAAACTCTTTCCTTTAACAAGCCCCCTTTTTTGAAAGGCTCAAATACTGGTGCGGGGGTGGGGAGGTGGGGTGGGGGAAGCAACTTTCTGTCCGCAAGAACAGGTCTCCTTTTTCAAAACTGCGGCAATTTTTTTTTTCAGGTGTACTCAATCACCTTAACCTGTACAACTTTCTTATTTTAACCAGAAAACAGGACTTGATATTCCATGCTAATTGTCACCATTGAATACAGTTTGCTTGAAATGTCAAATCCTGTTGTCTGGAGAAAATAAGAAAAAAAATGAATATGTCGTCTGCTGAGAACTTTACCCAGAGTGCTAAGCATAAAATATAAAACATAGCTCTAAATAAGAGAGCGTATCCACATAATGTTTTTTTCTTATTTCTCTATGAAAACATGTTGTGGGTACCCTAGCACCGGTTGAAGCAGACCTCGATTTTCCAATATACAGTAAATATCCCACCTTTGGTACTGCCTTAAATTATTAATGGAGCAGTCTTATATATATATATAGAAACATAGAAAAATAAAATAATTATAAACATTTGAGAATGGCTTAAGCTGGTCTTAAAAGTGAAGTGGTATCATTTTGAGAGGTCTAGAAAGAGAGAGAGAGAAAGAGAAACAGAGACAGAGAGAGAAATAAACATATAAATATAGAAAAATAAAATAATAATAAACATTTGAGATTGGCTAAAGCTGGTCTTAATAGTGGAGTGGTATAATTTTGAGAGGTCTAAATAGCGAAAATACAGAATGGTTAGAATGATTCGTATTTTTCATTAAAGTTCGAAGGGCTTTGACAGAAATCAACCAGTCAGAATATTGATATGGCAAAGAAAAAATAAAGAAAAACAGACAGTGTTTAAATATTTAACAAAAAAAAAAAAAAAAAAAAAAAAAAAACACGAGTAAGAGAAAATAAATTGCTGTGGTGTTATGAAGTGACACAACAGGCACATGACGTTTACACAATGTCGCATTAACGTCGATACAACATCACGATGTTGCATAAACGTTAATGTGACGTTGTATAAACGTCATGTGCCCACAGGGGACAAGTAAGTTAATAATCTGCCCAATCTTTGATAAAATTATCATGACGAACTTCGAGCGAATAAATTTTACCTCATGAAAACACGCCTATATAAGTTTGATCCCCTTAAACCTCACTTTTATATAGTAAAACTGGAGTTTACATTTTCTTATTTCTGCTCAAAAACATAAATTGTCGGTATTCGTTAGACGGTTCTAATGAGTACCCTAATATATGTTTTGAGCAGAAATATGAAAAATAATCAGAAGTTTTATAAGAAAATTTTCGGTTTTTGGTTGTAAAGTTTTCTGTATATTTGAATAGGCTTGTTTTCGTAATGAGACTGAAGACACCAAGGGAAAAAATCACTATTTACCACATAACCATCATCTGTTGCCACAAAAACGCTATCAAAGTAATGTCCTGGCTCGAAAGGAAACTCATCTTGGTCTCTTTCCTCCTCACCCCAACCCCCAAAGTTGGCATTCCGGACGACACACCCCTGGTTTGGACGGGGATTAAAATGGAACATATACTTGTCGCAGTCACAAGTGTCCACAAAATTCATTGAAAATCTGTAAATACACATGTAGCAACGCCTTTAGATAACATTTTACTAACATATTTTGTACTTACCCTAAGTAGTCGAACATTTAAAGTTAATACCATACGTCCTTTAAAACTTGAACAAAGTTCATTTAACTACTTGTTCATGTGTCAAAAAAGGGACTGGCAAACAGTGTAGACCCCGATAAGTTGCCGCGTGGAGCTGGATCTACGCTGTTTCCTCAGGTTGTTGGAATATATATATATATATATATATATATATATATATATATATATATATATATATATATATATATATATATATATATATATATATATATATATATATATATATATATATATATATACTTCAAAAATAATGTCAAACATGTTAAGAAATTCATTTGCAACTTCCAAACAAACTAGTTCTTTTTTTTATTATTATATTAGTATAACCGAAATTACGTATTGTATCAACAGGATTAATAAGCATTTCGTAATACGAACCGTTTTTTAAGGGAAAACCATACATCACAAAAACAGGTCTATATAGTCAGCGGCTAACCCTCTTAAACCCCACTTTTATATAGTAAAACTGGATTTACAGGGTATACACTATTTTTCGTATTTCTGCTCAAAAACATAGATTGTGGGTACTCGTTAGAACCGCCTCGCCGAGTCGGCGGTTCTAACGAGTACCCACCATTTATGTTTTTGAGCTATCAATGTTTTGTGCACAAATATGAAAAGTATCATAGTTTTTTATCTGAACATTTTCAGTTTTTGGAGATGAAATTTTCTATATATTTGAATAGGCGCATTTCGTCCAGGGGAGTCAACTGTATCAAAATTGCTGAGCCTCCCCTCTGAAAATGGGTACTAAAACGAAAGCAGTTGCTTCGCTTTGGCTTGGAGTGCAAGGAAGAAGTCACAAAAGTATGCTGACACACCTCATGAGACAAAACCAAATGTAAAAAAGATGTCTGAGGTATGTACAGTCGAACCTCGTTATCTCGAACAAGCTTATTTCGAATTATCGCTTATCTCGAAGTGAAAATCTGGTCCCTGTTTTAACATGAAACTATGACAACAGGCAACAAAATAATGTGGAAAAGAGGAGCAATTTCTCCTCTTTTCCACATTATATATATATATATATATATATATATATATATATATATATATATATATATATATATATATATATATATATATATATATATTTATATATATATATATTTCTAACTTTAGGAGTCAAATTACACATTCATTTGTTAAATGTGATTGTTCAATTTGTTACTTTCCTCATTCTCTCAACTCTGATATGTCGAGGTACGGATATCTCGAAGTATTTCAGTGAGTCCCTTGGAATTCGAGACAGCGAGAGTCGACTGTATTTCGTATAATCAAGCTCAAACGGAACTATCCTATTTATCAACGTCAAATGTAGAAACTACATTTTACGTTGACGTTTACATAGAAAATTTCTACATTTTGCGTTATCAACGTTAAAATATAGAATTTTTCTTCATTTTGCGTTGTACTTTTCATTGTATCACTGCACACCAAGTAAAATTAAAAACGGTGTCTATTGTCGACGAAACAATATATCTTACCCACAGCCAAGTACAGCAAAACTAAAGACACCGGATTCACACTCACCCGTCGCTGTCAGTGCAGGCTCCTCTGAGACGTACAGCTTTTCCCACTTGCATACCGCCAGGAATCTCCATAGTAAATGGAACACTCTGGGAAAAAACAGTCAAAGCATTTATATCTGACCTGAAAGTAGTTTTCTCCCTTCTCAAAGGGACTACTCTTAAAGAAAATTGTTTCCCCACCCCCACCCAAGCCCTCTAGGATCATATTCTTTAAGAGTAATCTCCTTAAAAATGGATTCACATACAAGGAAAGCAACTACTATTTTCCTTTAACGCTTAGCACTCTTGAGTAAAATTTTCAGCAGACGACATATTGAAATAGTTCTCTCATTTTTCTATTAAAAAGGATTTGACAATTCATGCAAATTGTCTTAAATAAAGACAATTTGCATAAAATGTCAAATACTGTTCTCTAGGAAAAAATAAGAAAAACTATCGCCAATTTCTCATCTGCTGACTAGTCCAGAGAGCGGTTTAGAAGACAAAACATTCAGTCTGGAAGATGTACATGTATATTAACCCTTACCACCCTCTGGGCTAATTCAGCAGACGACAACTTGATAACATTTTCTTCTTTTGTTTCCCCAGAAAACAGGATTTGACATTTCATGCAAATTGTCTCCACTGGAGACAATTTGCATGAACTGTCAAACCTATTCATCATGTCGTCTGCTGAAATTTTACCTACAGTGCTAAGCGTTATTACACGACAGCGCCAACTTAACAGTCATATCTTAAATGATTGTATTGATCATATTTATACTGGATGGAAGTGTGTGAGTGAGTGTGAATGTGTGAGTGAGTGTGTATGTGTGAGTGTGTGTGATTCAGTGAGAGTGAGTGAGTGAGTGAGTGAGTGAGTGAGTGAGTGAGTGCGAACGAACGAACGAACGAATGAACGAACGAACGAATGAATGAATGAATGAATGAATGAATGAATGAATGAATACAACTCACATGTTTATTTTGGAAGGTGACATCATAGTATTCTGCTCCCTGTGATAAGAAGAGAGAACGAACTCGTCCCAAGTCCATTCTGTGTCCATAATCTATGAAATGTTTGCCGTTGACGTAAACACGGAACACGTCAGAGGTGACGTCTATTTTAATCTGGAACGAGCACCTCTCCTGGAAGGGAAAAAACGGGGTATCTCTTTCTTCGTTTTGCCAGCTGCCGCCATCTTTCGTGTTGCGGACGACAAGGTCTTCGTCCTGCCTGGGGTTGAAATGAAAGGCGATGTTGTCGCTGTCTTCTTGGAGGTTAATACAAAATCTGAAAGTATACATAAGCCGATGTTATTTTCTTATTTTCTCTGAAAACAGAACTTTATTTTTACGGCGGCGAAGCACTTAAGGGGAAACGGACAAACGTTAATGGGTGGCAATTCTGTCAGTATTGTTTTTGCCTTCCTTCCACTCTTCTGAAAAGGGGTCTAAATGGAAAGAATTTGGGAACAAATTCTTTCAATTTAGAGAAGACCCCTCCTTGGGCTAGACTTTCAAGATTTAAAATTTTCAAGACTTTTTTTCAGGACCAAAACCTCTCTATCCGAGTTACAGGCCCAAGTCAAATTCTTTCCATTTAGATTAGCCTCCCTTTCAGAATTGGCAATAGGTGCAGGGAAAATCAATGTCACTATAGTTATCGAGCCGGCCTCGGTGGTTCAGTTGGATGTGCCGTCCGACTGGACAGCAGGAGGTCGCGGGTTCAACACCCGCCGAGGTCGGCAACATTCTTTCGTGGAGATTGGTCAAGTCTTAGTTATACCATGGTTCGTGCGCATGTACGATGCGATAATGCACGAGCGTGAGCGAGTGCATTATCGCACGTACATGCGCAGAACCATGGTATAACTGACTTATCACATTTGCATCCATGTAGACCATCTACATCGCGAGATATTTCATGCTAGATGTTGGGAATTTAGGCCACTGTGTGATAAGAAATATTTTCTACGGTCATTCTCTCCCTTCCGCTGATTCAAGAAGGGCAGTTGTCAGTTTCTGTCGAAAGAATGTACACAATACTGGTTAACTGCTTAGAGGACTAAGCCTGCCCAGTAAACGTGTGGTTAGGTAAACTGACCGCGCTCGACATGACCCCACTGGGTTGACTGGGCCGTAAAACCTTCACACAAACAAACATTATAGTTATCTCCCTTGCAAAAACTTGCGAAAATCTACCAAGTTTAGAGTGAAAATAAAGAAATATATCAAATAAATGAAAAAAGCAGACTTTTTTCAGTCTATTCATCACGAGTTATGTACTGTGCAACACAGGCCAGCCTTCCAGTCGTTCGATAGCGTCCTTTTAATCATCAAACGTCTTCGATAAGAATGTCGTGGTCTGAATTCAGGCACATTCGGGTGTGGCGAAGGTGTCGTGTATCTTATCTCACGGGGGCGTCCATTTGATACTGGCTTACAGTTGGGCAAGGCCTGCTATCCTTGTAGTGGGTAAGGGTAGAGGGGAAATATTTTTTATTTCTTCTGTTTCTTCACTTTCATTCCTGTTCCTCTTTCTTCTCTGATCCTCTCTTTCATCTCCTCTACTATCTCTTCTATCTCTTTTCTACATTTTTCTGGGAGACGACACAAAATGCCCCAAAAGGGCTGACGTGTCGTTAAACACTGTCCTAGGTTGAGGAATATTGTTCTTCATCACCAAAACACGCCTATATAAAATTTACCCCCTTAAACCGCACTTTTATATAGTAAAACTGGGGTTTACAGGGGTATACATAATTTTTTCTTCTTTCTGCTCAAAAACAGATTGTGGGTACTCGTTAGAACCGCCTCGCCGAGGCGGTTCTAAAGAGTACCCGCAATCTATGTTTTGAGCAGAAATATAAAAAAAACTATCAGAGTATTTCATCTGAAAATGTTTAGTATTTGGAGGTGAAATTTTCTGTACATTTGAATAGATGTGTTTTAGTAATGTTCAAGATCAATGATCCTAAAGGAATAGAAAAATATCAGCTACCCTACTGTGAAGTACGGGAGACGTTTTACTGCCGCCCCTCAGCATTTAACACTGTAATAAAGATAAACTCAGTAGCGTAGCAAGGCCGAATTTATTTTTACGCACAACCTGGAAGAGTCTTGAAAATTCTCCCTACTGTGCTTTCGACACAATTCAGAAAGTCGTGTTTTGCTTGGCCCTTTACACAGTAGAAGTAAATTTGCAAATTTTTGCTATGATTTAATGCAATACCATTTTTCTTAACTACCGATGCACAAAACGTTTTGTTCTAGTCATTTTTCGGCGTAGCTGCATTTGGCTTTTGACATACTTATTGGTATTAGTCTCGAATGAATAAATAGTAATTTGCGATTGGTTAAAAATGTGTAAACTTCTGCAAACAAGTAGGGATAAGTATAGAATTTACCGATGTTTAACAAATATATTCTTGACAGAACAATCACTAAATTATGACATTTATCTATTTAAAGTTGTACAGTATGGCAATGCAGATGTTAACAATCGAAAAAAATACCCATAATTTAAATACTATCGATAAAATAGTTGCAATGAAATAAATGATTATAGACGAGCTTTTAATTTTGTACAGTGTAACTAAATGTTTGATGTAAGCGGCCCAAACGCTAAGCGAACAAGGGGCGTTCAAGTTTACTTCTCTCCACTGTGTCGATAATATACAGAATTATCATGTGCCTTATATTATGTGCAAAAAAAGGATGTAAAAAAGCATGGTTTAATTTTATATAATAAATAAACAGGAACTATGCCTTAAGCTTGATAGGAATGTTGGCAACATAAAAAGTGTTCATTCTTAACCAGGAAATAGTTTTGTTGAAAACCCCTTTTATTGATTTTTCGCGGTGTAAGCGGCCTATTGCGTCGGAGCGTAAAAGACACGAGGAAATATTACAATTTTTAGCTCCGCTTCAGGTAGGATTTTTTAGAATATCTCTATTCATACCGAATGGAATTTGTTCAAATAAGCGCAGAGAACGCGGAAAATCAAGCTCTTTCTGGTGGTGTAAGCGCTATTCTGCGATCTGGTCTAATTCTCGAGAACATTCGAAGAATGTTTTTGCTGTCATTCTGGGTCACCGGGACAATGTACATGAATTTTAACGAAAACAATTCTCCGAATGTTCTCGAGAATCCGACCAGATTGCAGAACAGCACTGACCACCAGAAAGAGCTTGATTTTCCGCATACTCTGTGCTTTATTTGAAAAAAATTCCTTCAGGTTTAAATCGAGATATTCTAAAACATCCTACCTGAAGCGGAGCCAAAAATAGTAACAAACTCTGTGCACCAAGTCATTTGGTCACGTGGATTCCCCACTGCAATCAAACTGTCTGAAACATCAATATGTAGGAGGGCCGAATGATTGTTCAAAGTTTATGAATAGAGTTATCCCTCGTATTGCTATAGCAATCTTTCAAAATCTCCTCAGTACGAGCTGGTTGGGTTGTTTTGTTTTTTTTTTTGTTTTTTGTTTTTTGTTGTTTTATTTTATTTTATTTTTTTTTTATTTTTTCGTCACAGAAATGTTTCTTCGATAGAAGGTCTTTAAATCTTGTTAAAAGAATTCTGTTCCGTCTCAAAATATGACTTCCAGTTGGCTTGGTTAGGAATTATGTAGAGTAAACTTGACAGTTCTTCTTCTGCACAAACTATGGTCCAATTTCAAAATTTTTGTACAAACGTTCCATAGGTGAATGTCTATTAAATTTGTTCAAATTATTTTTGTTGGTTCCTCATATGTCTGTCTAGAACACTTCTAACATTTTGTATCAACAACTAACTAGATTTCAACAATACTCACAAACATCACTGGACTGACCATCCATAAAAATTTTCAAATTAATTTGTATCACTAAAACAAAATAAATAAATAACCAACAAAGGCCAGGATCTGATATATATATAAAGCAAACTATTTTACCCAGCATGCTAAGCGTTAAGCAGTTTTCAATGCATACTGTTTTTACCCGAAGTGTTTGGACAGACAGTTTGGACCCAGTACAGAAGCTACTGCTGTTGCCCCTCAGCCAGCAATTTTAGGCACACCAACAGGTAGTAAACTGGACCCTGTTCAAATTTTAGGATAAGTACGCCAGGGAATTAAAATCCATAACTAAAATGAGACAAAAGTGGCACCACTCACTAATTATTCTATTGTGTCTTCCCGGGTACTGCGCAAGAGGGATCAAAGGTATTTCCATTACGAAAACATGCCTATTCAAATATACTGAAAATTTTACCACCAAAAAAATGAAAATTTTCAGATAAAAAATTCTGATATTCTTCATATTTCTGCTCAAAACATAGATTGTGGGTACGCGTTAGAACCGCCTCGACGAGGCGGTTCTAACGCGTACCCACAATCTATGTTTTTGAGCAGAAATAAGAAAATAATGTACACCCTTGCAAACCCCAGTTTTACTATATAAAAGTGGGGTTTAAGGAGATCAAAATTATATAGGTATGTTTTCGTGATGATACGATATATGGGTGATTATGAAACTCCAGCAGGGGGGGGGGGGGGGTCATAAATGGGTTTTCTGAGGGGTAATTAATATTTTGAGGGAATATTACCTATGGATCAATAAATACGTTAATACTACATTCCCCTGTTAGTCACCTACCTGTCTATCGTTTATTGGCAGTATATTAGGTTTTATTGTATCCAGTCTCTTATCAGTGATAAGATTAATGACCGAGACACTTCTTATTTTTAAGTCTTTAAGGTGTCGTAATACTTTGAGAATATAGGGAAGGTCAGATATGTTTTCCACACTTACGCTTTGAATCATTACCTTTCAGCAGAGTTGTCTACCTTGCCTCTGATAATGAACTGTCGGCCTACAGTGACACCACCGGGAATGTAGAACTCTGCTGGCTCATTCTGAAGAGAAAATATTTTGACCATTATTCTATCAGACTAGAAAATATTTTGACTCATAAAGCACCAATCATAACTGCAGCAGGCGCCATTTTGTAAGTTATTTTTTTTTTATTTATTTATTTATTTTTTTTTTTTTTATATATATATATATTTTTTTCCTGAGGAAGTAAGCATGGCATATCAACTGAATTGTCTGCTAGGCAGACAATTTACATAATATATAAACCTTTATTTTCTCTGACAAAACAAAAAAATATGAAAAAAAAAATCACTTCACCTGCTACAATTTTGTTTGTCACTTTAACGTTAAACATAAGTCGGCTATCATAGACGCAAGAAAATTGAAGTAAATGCTGATTGGGAGCAAATTTCGTTCTTCTCAGAGTAAATTACTTCCTTTAGAAGTAGACCTCTTTCCAGAAAATTTGTGTAAAGTAAAGCAAACAGGAAGTCACAGAAGTTGTCTCCCTTGTGACTAGAGCTGTCACTAAAGATTGTTAATACATACGCAGCACGGATGTTACTCAAAAAAAAAAAAAAAAACTTGAGCGCCCGATATAATCCAGCGGACATACAACGTTGAAAGATGGCGTTGCATCGACGTTGATACATTTCAACGTTGTGTGCCCGCTGGGAACAATATAACTTCACATAATTACGAAACTGTTCGCCATTCTGTTTTTTCACACACACACACACACATACACGTACGCACGCACGCACGCGCGCGCATGCGCAGAGAGATAGGGAGAAGACAGACAGACAGACAGACGAGGAGAGGGGAAGAGAGAGACAGAGACAGAGACAGAAAGAGGGAGACATGTCCTTGTAACCATATCATTTAATTACACACGACTAAGAGTTTACTAAACACATGACTGAGAGAGAGAGAGAGAGAGAGAGAGAGAGAGAGAGAGAGAGAGAGAGAGAGAGAGAGAGAGAGAGAACTCACATTCCTGAGAGAGAGGCCATTGTTGCCACGTCTTCTTTTTATTATACATAATGGAATTTTTACTGACGTCACATTACTATTGTGGTGAATATTTGTGCGCATTTTCTGACCTGTTTTTGTTTGGTTTTGCTTTCCTTTATTTTTACGTGATTTTGGTTTGGCACATACAAGTTATACAATAGGCACTTATAAATCAAGCGAGTTTAACAATTGTAGTCATATAAACTCTTTGTGCGAGCGAGATATGTGGGTTAAGGTCGCATGATTATAAGTACTGCATGACCAAATGATCATACTCGTCTGAACCATTTAAGGCATAGTGTGCTGGGTAAAAAATTCAGCAAACGACATTTTAAAATATTGTTTCTTATTTTTCCCAAGAGGTAGTTTTAGACATTTTATGTAAATTGTCTTCTTAGCTTTTGCTTAACTTGTACGCTTCTCGGGCTTTCAGTTCTGTTTGCTTTCAGCAGTTCCACAAACTTTTGTATGCAATACGAAAACACGCCTATTCAAATATATTGAAAATTTTACAAAAAAAAAAAAAAAAAAAATTCAGATAAAAATCTGATATTTTTCATATATCTGCTCAAACATAGATTGTGGGTACTCGTTAGAACCGCCTCGACAAGGCGGTTCTAACGAGTACCTACAATCTATGTTTTTGAGCAGAAATCAGAACAATATTGTATGCCCCTGTATACCCCAGTTTTACTATATAAAATGGGGTATAAGGGGTCAAAATTATATCGGCATGTCTTCGTGATGGTAAAAGAACAAAATCGGTCTTTATAAGATAACAGTGTGGTCTGCAGAGCTGCATCTCAGGGCTGAATATGCCCCTAGCATCTACTTTATCGGAACTCAGCTGAGCATGAAATTGGTCCTACTAATAAATCTTAAATTACCAACAATTGCAAATTCTTTCTTGCTAAACATAGCTAGCCAAGAAAATATCTCTGCTAATAAATATGAAAATGCCATTTGTTGTTGGCATTTTCATAATTATTTGCAGAGAAAATTTAATGCTCAGCTGAGTTGAGAATGAAAAAAAAAAGATTTTATAACCTTGGGGCCAGGTTGCGTTCAGTGAACAAAATGTTCTATAGTCTATGCCAAACGGGACGAAAATAGGATCCCATGCAATTTTTTTTTTACGATTTATAGAAACATGTAAAAATAAGTTATTTATTGTTTTATTTTTTATTTATTTATTTTTTTTTTTTTTTTTTTTTTTTGCAACATGTCAACCATCGGAATCGCGCGTCTGAGGCTAATTATGACGTCATCAAGATGGCAGCCATAGAATTGGCAACTCTGCGCTATGATGTATGATATAATCATATGACTAAAGGTTTAAAAGACATGTTTTGTGTGCCGTTTTTTGTAAGTAAGGCTTTGTTAAAATCCCTTAGACATAAATTACAGAAAAGTTAACTAAATAATGTTTAAAATACCGTAAATCTCTGCAAAAATCAACAGAGCGCGAAGTAATTTTAAATTCAAACATTCGAATAGGTCATTTTACAGTAGCGATAACGATCTTTGTTTGCCGCGGCTTCTTTTGCCCTGTAAAGATTTATGGAACCAGAGACCGGAGAAATTCTTTAGGATCATCAACATCGCCATCTCTTAAATCCATTTTGAACAAGCCCTTGCGTTGATTAGCAACCCCGCCATTGATTAAAGATAAATAAAAGCACGTCGCATATCAGAAACAGATAACATAATCTCTGTAGAGCTTTTAATGCGACACATAAAGCATTTATTTACAAATACTTTATCTTCCTAGGACCTCCTTTGATAATGCAAGCGTCAACAAAGGGAACTCTTAGTACCAGTTTCTACGTCTTTGGTGTGGCGCGGCCGGGGTATGAACCCGCGACCTCCCGTTCCCAAAGCGGACTCTCTACCACTGAGCTATAATTTTTCATCTTGTTGACAGTACTTACACAAGCTCAAGATAAGTGCAGTAGCTGTTGAAGAAGGAAACAAAACTGTTGTTTCGCTTGATATGGGCCTGTACAAACCTGCTCAGAAGTTGTTTTAGGCAAACAAATATGAACTAGATAACGTTTTTCTTCGCCCAGACGAATTGCACCTAGTCATTGCAATGTTGAGAAAGATAGGCTGTTTCATTGACAATTCTGCAATTGACTCAGCATGGCTTCATGCAGACGTGTATGGTCAAACAGCTATCAAGCAGACCATAGACGGGAATCGCGTTAAATGGGGAATTAACCTTTACCACTCTCTGGGCATTTTCAGCAGACGACAGATTGATGATATTTTTCTTATTTTTTTCCAGAAAACAGGATTTGACATTTCATGCAAATTGTCTCCTAAGGAGACAATTTGCATGAAATGTCATATCCTGTTTTCTGAGAAAAATAAGAAAAATATTTCAAAATGTCGTCTGCTGAAAATTTTACCCAGAGTGCTAAGCGTTAAAGCACATATTCTGACTCTTGTGTCACTGTTTGCTCTGGACATGGTTACATTTTTAAAACAAAATGCGGAGATATTCGACGACAGTACGAGTAAATGTAAATTTTCTAAATTCAAAAAGACTTGCAAAAAATTGTCTTCCCTTTTCAAAATATCAGAAGGCTATCAGATTGCAGAGCACGTGCATAACATCCTCTAGTTTCAAAAGAACGTTCAGCAACTTCAACAAGAAGGAAAAAAGATGCATTAGTTTATGTTCGAGTACATGAGAACGGTAACGTTAATGTTGGAGTTTATCAGGACTGTTCGAAATGGTGACTGGGAAATGCATTATGATGCTCTGGGAGAGCTGGTCAAAAACGGTTTCGTGTTTGACAAAGTGAATTACGCTACAATTATTCCACTGTACCTTTCAGAAATGTACACACTAAAGGATAAAGGATTCTGTACTATGGGAAACATTTTGTGCGGGAAACTGGATTGTAAACAAGTCGCAAGTAGCCTCGGGTGCACTTGGTGCTGACCATACACAGGAACAAGTAAACCGTTGGATGAAAGTAGCAGGTGGCATAGTTGGGTAACACAGAATAACAAGGTTCTTTTTGGAAGCATCTCAGCTGGCAAGACTTAAACAGAATCAAAATAGAATGCTACAGTGACCAGAAGCTTTCAACAAAGCATTACGAACTTAAAATGCAGTTCGAAACAAACTTTTCCTTATCCGCTTTTTCTTTGACAATGACTTTGCAGTCCTTTACCAAAAACCTTCGAATATAAGGGTGATGTCCTCACCAATGCTGTTACAAAGACCGTAATTCCTATGTTCAAAAGGATACAGAAAATATCGTGATTAGGGTCTACCAAACTACATGGAATCTAGAATAAAGAACAGGGCGGCAAACTTTTGGGACCCTTTGAAGATGCTGTCGCTAAAAACCTGAAAGGCATCCTTGAAGGAAACAAAGCTGAAAGTGGGCGACAAGTCTTTGGAGATAAAAGACGACAGGGCTCCGTTTGTTAGGAAGCTTATCATCGCCAACTGACGTCCAGAAATCACGAAAACACGCCTATTCAAATATATTGAAAATTTCACCACCCAAAGCTGAAAGTTTTCAGATAAAAATTCTGATATTTTTCAAATTTCTGCTCAAAACATAGATTGTGGGTACTCGTTAGAAACGCCCTGTAAACCCCAGTTTTACTATATATAAGTGGGGTTTAAGGTAGTCAAATATATATGCATATTTTCGTGATATTTAATCGAGATGATGAGATTCATTTATATTTGACAGATAGGCCTGTGATGTTGAAAGATCACTTAAACCGGAGACCCGATATGAATTTGGCAAGACGCAAACGAAGCATTACTTACAATGTCACAGACTCAAGCCGAATCAAAACGTACTTATGAAAGTTCATCTTTCCAGCTCTGCGACGAAAGATAAATTGTAAGGCTGGCTAATCCGTAATCAGAGCTAAAAAGATAATCGATTATCAGTCCTGCCATTGTGATCGATAATCGCTCAGTAATCGCTGAAGATTTGATCATAAGTTTACCTATTTGAGCATGATCCTTTCATATGGTATACTTTATTGTATGTATTTTGTCAGACAAGCCTGAGCAAACAGTGTAGACCCAGATGACCCAGTCTCATCAGGGTCTACACTGTTTGCTACTCACCCAGCTATTTTAGACACAACAGTGTGTAGTAAATTGGACTTGTTCAAATTTTAGAAAACATATGGTAAGAAGTTGAGGTGTCTGAATTCTAAGAATAAATAGGGTAAAGTAACAAACACAGAAACCAAATGATCGATTATTAGCAAATCTGTAATGATAGTCATTTTTGTGGAATTTATCGACCAATGAATCGATTACCCGATTAATCATGCCAGCCTTAATAAATTGTCAGCCTACTTTAAGCCAGTCTCAGAATATTTGCAAGCTTTTAACAAACCATACAGACCGGGCGATAGCATTTCCTCCAAGACTGCATGTGCTCCAGGCGGAGACTCAGATCAGCCTCCGCTTGTGCGCAGACTGTCCTGAGTCTTTGCAGGGCACTCTGTGGGTAGCCAAGGTCCAAAGTGTTTTCAGAAGGACAGCAAGGATTGACCAAACTGCGCGGATGCACAGGCTGATCCGAGTCAATTAAGGGCACATGTAAAATTGATGGAAATGCTGTGCCCCTGCTCATACATGGTAGCACATCGTAACAAAGTGATATCTGCGGATGTCCCCATCAACATCTGGCAGGCTTACACGAAATTTATTGTCCCCGCGCTTTTCGAAGAAGAAGCGGAGATATTGTGATACCATCCGTTCGTCCGTCCGTCTGCAATGTCACACCATTTCTCCTAGACCATTTAAGCTAGAATCTGGAAACTTTCACAGGCAATAGCCCTATGGATGAGGATTGGAGGAACACATTCGGAAATTTGATGTAACCCCTTGGTGCAGGGCCAGCGAGGTGGGGCCTCGAAGGGTCCAAAATCCATTTTGTACAAACATCGTCATGTTGCATATCAAACCGAAGGGAATGAAAAGTAGAATACAGTGGTGCAAACGTTTTGCCCCGGGGCATGTCTGGAGGTCATTAGAGGTCAAAGAGTAGGATTTTTCGTCCTTTTTGTTTCATTGTCAAATAGCTCCTCTTAGGCTTTTTGAGCTGGAACCTTGAAACTGTCACAGGTAATAGCCCTATGGATGAGGACTGAAGGAGCGCATTTGGAATTTTGATATGCACGGAGATATGCGATGGCGCTGGCGCGGGCATATGCGATGGCGCGCCATCGACTTGCTCTAGTTTCATATGCAGCTGATGCTTATACGAGGTAGTCCTTTACGAAAACATGTCTATTCAAATATACTGAAAATTTTACCACCAAACAATGAAAATTTTCGGATAAAAATATTCTGATATTTTTAATGTGTCAGCTGAAAACATAGATTGTGGGTACTCGTTAGAACCGCCTCGATGAGGCGGTTCTAACGAGTACCCACAATCCATGTTTTCAGCAGAAATAATAAAAATAATGTATACCCCTGTAAACCCCAGTTTTACTATATGAAAGTGGGGTTTAAGAGGGTCAAAAATATATAGGAAAGTTTTCGTGTTGACGAAAACAGACATTCATTCGGCCACACGGATGTTTTCATTCAATGTCTTTATCATTTTGATAAACTATCAGAAGACAAAGTGTCATCGGAAGAAGAAAGAGAAAAAGGATAAATTCCTGTGGCAGATATTCGCAAAGCCTTAAGTGATTTCAAAAGAAGGGTGCTTATTACATTTTATGCATTTTTGGGTGCTGGTATTACCGGATCAATGTCAGGAAATGGTAAACTTCCATGTTGGCAAGCCTTCATCAATTCTGGAACATCTATACTTGAAGCTTTGACGAACTTGGGCATGTTCCTTTGACGGAGACCGTGAAGGGTTCTCTGGAGGAATATGTCTGACTAACCGAATATTGCACCAACCAGGCACAAGTATTGTACGACTGAATGAGATAAAACGGTATATGTTTCGTAGAAAACAGGAAGACTCAGACAAGCTTCCACCAACAAGAGCTGCTTTTCTTGAAGATGTCGAAATATCACAGTATCAGTGCATTATTTAGAAATCAGTGACGGTGCCTAATCTCGATATACCTTAGCCTGAGAAACATGCTTGGAGGTGAAGGCGATGCATACAAACGACTCTCGTTATCTCGAAGTCCAAGGGACTCTCTGAAATACTTCGAAATATCCGTACCTAGACATATCGGATTTGCAAAATTGAGGATAGATAAATCAAACAACCACATTTCACAAATGAATGTGTAATTTGACTCCTGAAAGTAGACGTAGATAGAAAATATTGTGGAAAAGAGGAGAAATATTTTGTTACCTGTTGTTAAATTTCCATGTTAAAATAGGGACCAGCTTTCCACTTCAAGATAAGCGGTTATCCGAGAGAAGCGATGACGAGATAACGAGAGTCGACTGTATGTTCCTATGACAGCATTGCCTCCAGCTACTGAGATTCTTTTGCAGCTTGTGAAATGTTGTAACAAGTTATAATCTTTGTTTATTTACAGTTTTAACTGTGATTTATTTGTCGTCCGTAATGATTCATGGATTAGTTAGAAGACCTCCACGCAGACGTAGCAAATATGTTTCTACCACTATGGAAGCTGGAGGCGAGGGTTGGAATCCCGTAAAGCTAGCTTAATCCCCCCCACACACCCCCCACCCCCCCCCCCCCCCCACACACACACACATGCACACACAGAGTAATTTATTACTGACCCGTTCCAATGCGGTACTTTCATTGTGGTATTTTTTAAATGGTCTGAATGTTTCACTTCCAATGTTTTTCGTTTAGCATCCATTCAGTTATGTTAGTTTAAGATATATATTCAGTTAAGTTTGGATAACAGAGTTGCCACATTTTCTGGGAAAGGGTTGCCCACTCTGCTTGACATTTGCTCTTTTTGTGGCTGTTCAGTTATATTTGCCTTTCTTTCCCTTTGATGTTAATAACCTGTTTGGATCTGATTGTATCAGTTCCTGAGTTCACTTATTTACCCTGTGACACGTCTAAATGCAAATGCAAGTCTAACAATCTGTTTTTTCACAGATCTTTGCAGCTGTGGAACGGATGTAGACTCGCGCAAGAACATTGGCTTTAGTTGTGACCCATTTCGAAAACATGCCTATTCAAATATACTGAAAATTTTACCGCGAAAAAATGAAAATTTTCAGATTAAAACATCTGATATTTTTCACATTCTGCTCAAAACAAAGATTGTGGGTACTCGTTAGAACCGCCTTGAAGAGGCGGTTCTAAAGAGTTACTACAATCTTTATTTTTGAGCAGAAATAAGAAAACTAATGTAACCCCTGTGAACCCCAGTTTTACTACATAAAAGTGGGGTTTAAAGGGGTCAAAATTATATAGACATGTTTTCATGATGATTGGGGAATTTTGAACCATGATGAGGACACACAGTATAAAACTCATAAATATATAAAGTCCTGGTATTTTAGAAGTAGCCAACTGACTATAGGCAGCCAAATTATATGTTTAGTGACTGAGGTATCTGTGCGAATCCTGATAAACTGCTGCCTATTGTTCAATTCTGGTGAAACCATTTACGCCATTTTTTTTTTTTTTTTTTTTTTTTTTTTATCATATGATGGTTCTAACTTTATGCATAGCGCGGGTTTGTAAGCATACAGACAAGTATTAATAGGCATAGCCGTAAAGTTTATGATGACCTGGCAAAGGGCTACCACTCCACCCCTTTCCCATCCCAACGTCTCCCCAATGAGAGCGAAATTCCACCAGCCATTCTGCTATCTAATCAGCTATTTTGATTTAACCCTAGTCCTGCTGAACCCGGATATACCCTATCGTTACAAACTGTGTAGATCCAGATCAGTAGAAGTCAACTGATCTGGATCCGCACTGTTTGCCATTAAGTATGTAAATTTATACCAACACTCTGGTTCAAGTAATCTGATTGGCTGAAAATTAGTAGTGGGTGTGGCATCTTAATTAATTCAGCAGGACAAGGGTTAAGTTCCATACAGATAATTTCTGAACATATTCAGCTGTGCGTCTTACTGCACAATAGACCCCTTCTTA
Source organism: Anodontia alba (assembly GCA_964016985.1). Lineage (NCBI taxonomy): Eukaryota > Metazoa > Mollusca > Bivalvia > Lucinida > Lucinidae > Anodontia > Anodontia alba. The sequence continues at coordinate 49,607,062 of OZ024823.1, read as the reverse complement.
ACCGATCCCATGCTGAACACGATGTGCCCTGTCTTAGCAAACAGTGTAGATCCAGATCAGTTGGCTTCTGAAGAGGCCAACTGATCTGTATCTGCACTGTTTATCATAAAATATGTGAATTTCTATCAAAAAACCCGAATCAAGTAATCTGATGGGCTGGAAATTAGAAGTGGGCGTGGCATCTTAATTTATTCAGCATGACAAGGGTTAAAGGCGTTTACTTGAAAAGAAAAGAAAATTCTCCCGCGTGCATTTTCTCTGTGTTTCAGAGAAGACTCCTTTTTTAAAAGGGAGTCAATCCAATTTTGACAAACTTGTCTCCCCTGAACGTGTATCATTTCTCCTTAAGCAAAGCAACTAACACAAATAATGAACAAAACGGACATAATGAACATGTTTTTCGTAATTTGCATACAGTTAAAACAGAAAATAATTATGAACTGGAACTAGAAAGTAATTAAGAACTATATTTATTATTCTAGTAATAGTGTATGCCATGCCTTCTTGAAATAGAAACAGAAAATAAATATGCACGCACTTACAATTCTACTGATATTGTATGCCATGACTGCTTGAATGTCGTCTCACCGCTGCGGTATAAACTCTGAGGGTATAAATGCACTGCAATTTATACTGTGATTTTTTTTGTTGACAATGCACTTTAGACTCTACACACATGATACTTAAAAAAAACTCTATTTTAAGTGACAATGTACTTTAGACTCTACACACGGAAGAATGAAAAGTCAGAATATGTGACTTCACATGCGGCTAAAATTACCATGCATCGCTCTATTTTATTTTCAACCAACAATTATTGACGGTTTTCTTATTTTTCAGGAAAGCATATATTGTGGGTACTCATTAGAAGCGCCTCGGCGAGGCGCTTCTGATCAGTACCCACAATATATGAAATATATGATGAGTACCCACAATATATGAAAAACACACTATCTTGATACACCTTTTATCTAGAGCTACATTATGTAGAAATTTTTTGATTTGGGTTTTACGGCCCTTTCAAGAATATTTCACTTATATCGAGCCGATCGTTCATCGAAGGTGGGCGAAAACCGGAGAACCCGGAGAAAAACCACCTGACCATCCGTAAGCAGAACTTGGCTTTCCCACATATGACCCGAGCCAGGCTCGAACCACAGCGGTGAGAAACCTAATGGATCAAGAGTCAACTCTCTTATCCACTAGGCTACGGGGGGTCGTACATTATGTAGAAAAGGTCCCTTATGGCATATGCGAAATGGGCGGATACAAACTAGCTTGCGCATCTGCGCAGTTCAGTTAGTGTGCGCATTCTGCATGCACAGCGCTAGGTCTTGTACGGTTGCCGAGTGAAACACACGGATTTGCAAACATAATTCGCATGAGTTTACCATTACGACTCTCTAAGCCAATGCAGCAGACGACATTTTAAAATATTTTTCTTATTCATCCGAGAAAATAAGCTTTGACAGTTCATGCAAATTATCTCCTATGGAGAGTATATGTAAGAAATGTCCAACCTTTTTTTCTTTTTTTTTTGCGGGGGGGGGGGGGGGGGGGGTGCGAAATACGAAAAATGTTTTAAAATGTCGTCTGTTGAACTTTTACCCAGCATTCTAGGCGTTAATAAAATGTGTAGCTTTTCGAATTTTCTATGGTCTCTAAATTTAAAAAGCGGTTGTACCAATAATCCTATATTTGCTCACCCCACTAGATAAATTTAACTTTTTCAATTTTCTCTACGCTTCAGAAAATATGAGTTATTTACATGCAATTTGAAAAGAGAAAAGAGGTATAAAAAGGAAAAGAGACATCACTCCCTAAGAGACCCTTAGGCACTGCGCGAGCCCAGCACATGATATAACTGAATTGTTGGATCTAATTGCTATTATACCATAATTGTCGGGCCCTTAAGTCGATTATTGGGTCTTTCAAGTCGATTGTTGGGTCTTTTCTAAACGCGAATTTAACATATATATATATATATATATATATATATATATATATATATATATATATATATATATATATATATATATATATATATATATATATATATATATATATATATATATGTAGGTAAATGTGATCCATATATATATATATATGTAGGTAAATGTGATCCATATTTCATAGTCCAGTGATTATGTCTTACGAGGGATTTTCGAAATGAATTGCTTATTCCTATCTGGAGACTTCAAATTTCAAGTTATGTTTGTTTGTGTTGAGGTTTTACGGCCCAGTCAACCCAATGGGGTCATGTCGAGCGCGGTCAGTTTACCTAACCACACGTTTACTGGGCAGGCTTAGTCCTCTAAGCGGTTAACCAGTACTGTGCACATTCTTTCGCCAGAAACTGACAACTGCCCTTCTTGAATCAGCGGAAGGGAGAGAATGACCGTAGAAAATATTTCATGATCAATCTCCACGAAAGAATGTTGCCGACCTCGGCAAATTTCAAGTTAGCCCAAAAGTACTCATTTCATGCCCTCGAAGTACTCCCCGTGGCTAGAAATGCAAAGTTTCAGCCGATCTATCCACTTCTTGAAGGCGTCACGGTACGCTGATTTGGGCACAGTAATATGGTCCTGATGAATGGCAGAGCCAAGTGCCTGTCGGGACTGGTATTTCCGCCCAGCAAGGAATGCTTTCAATTTCGGAAACAAAAAGATATCACATGGGGCAAGGTCTGGGGAATACGGGGGGTGAGGCAAAACAGTTACTTTTTCTTTCTTCAAAAACGCCGTAACTATTGCGGAGGTATGAGCTGGGGCATTGTCATGTAGAAGACGGACATGTTTAAAACCAGTGGCAGGGCGTCGTTTCTGATAATACTTTTTCAGTTTCTTCAGTACTACGTCTTTGTAGTACTTTCCGGTGATGCTTTTGCCCTTTTTCACTGGCACTTTTATTGCGACTCCTTCACCAGAGAAGAAGATTGCATACAAAACCTTCTTTATACTCAAAGAACGTTTGGCAATTATTGGGCGTTTGCTGTGTTTAGTGGCCCAGATCTTATTGCTAACCTTTCTGACGGGCTCAAAATAATGGACCCAGGTTTCATCACCTGTGACGACATTGGCAAACTGCTTTTTGTCATATTTTGGAAACATTTGAAGCAGCTTTTTGGCCACTTTAACCCGTTGCCTCTTTTGCTCGTCAGTCAACAGATGTGGCACCCATCTAGCAGAAATCTTTCTGACTTTCAAATGCTTCTTCAAAATAAGGTGAACCGTTGATAGTGATATGCCTACTTTTCGTGCAATATCACGAACTGTAAATCTGGCATCTCCTTCAATGATTTCCTTTATTTTGGAAACGATTTCTTTACGAGATGCAGATTTTGGCCTACCTGATTTCGGTGCATTTTTTATGGACTCTACACCAGACTCAAATTTCTTTGTCCACCGCCGAACAGTGACATAAGACACACAAGAAGGTCCAAAAGCAGTAGAAATTTCAGTCATCAGCTTCTTCAAAGAACAACCAAGTTTTGAGCGAGCTTTGATGTAAGCCCGTATTTCATCTTTTTTGTCGACGCTTCTACCAACCATTTTTACTGCAGTGGTCAATGACTGCGTGTATTCAAATGGCAAATTTTATGTCTTACACTTAGTCTAACATGTACATTTATATACCATTGTGTAGATATTGAATAGCCCTATACAGGTATGTATTGGTTTTTATCGTGCCCCACGTGGATATCGAGCTAGAGGACAATAAGCAATTCATTTCGAACATCCCTCGTATATCTCGATGACTATTTGATAAGAGAAATGTCATACCTTGGCTATTAGTTCCATGTGACCCGAAGGTTGACCTCAAAATGTATGCATGTCAGTGTGACCTATATTTCATGGTCCAGTGATAATTCCTTATATTTCGAAGACTATTTGATGAAGAAATATCATACCATGAATATTAGTTCCATGTGACACTAAGAGTAACCTAAAATTATATGTAGTTCAGTTTGACCGACATTTCACAGTCCAATGATTTTACCTTATATCTCGAAGACTAGTTGATATATCTTACCAAAATTTTAATTTCCATGTGGCCCGTTGATTGACATAAAAACATATCTTAGTTAGTGTGACTCAGTGTGACCTATATTTCATCATTCAGTGATTTTGTCTAATAACTGAAAGACTATTTGATGAAGAAATTTCATACCAGGAACATTAGTTCCATGTGATGCTATGATTAACCTCAAAATATATCTAGGTCAGTGTTCCATGTAACACATAGATTTGCATTAAAGTCCATAGAGGGATGTGTGATTTATATTCAGACTCACAAAACTTATTGTATTTGGAATAGAATCGTATAAAAATGCTAAATACACCTTTTGACAGGCGATCTATGCAGTCATGCGACAGCTGTTGTTTGTATAAGCTGTAAGGTAAAGTTTTTTTCATTATTATCATTTCATTTTTTATCAAATTTAATAGTAGTAAATGCTTGGTTTTAAAATATCTGATCACTTCAGGAAAGAAGATATATTTCCCCTCGATTGCATTCTCTTCTTGAAGAGACATGCTGAATACTGCATCCTTGATTTTTTTGCAAAGGTTTATTCATATAAGCTAGTCATACAGTCATATCTCGAATAAAAATATAAAAGATTGCCTTTGGAAATAAGAAAAAAACCTCATTAAAGATAGATAGAATAATGTCTAAAATGCTGTCTGTTTACAAACACATTTTTCTTCCGTTTCGGGAACCATAGAGATACAGAAGAAATATCATATTTTAAACCCTAATGATTTTTAAAGGAACTAAAAAATTCTGCACAATCAAAGCTTTTTAAACATTCAAAGTCAGTATGCAACTTGAATCTTGTCTGTATCCTGAAAAGATAACATAATTCTCAGTGTTCCCGAACGGGATGTGCTGTTTCCCAATCGGGCATCACAAATGTCATGTGTTTCCGAAAGGGATGCACAGGAGTGCAAAATAAAGCATTGATTTTAAACCTCAATAACTTTTTTCTAGGCACTTTCAAAAATTCTGAACGGTTAAAAGTTAGACAATTCATTCATCTTTAAGCTCTCAAAAGTTGGTGATGATTTGTCAAAAACTGTGATACACCATCACGAAAACATACCTATGTAATTTTGACCCCCTTAAACCCCACTTTTATATAGTAAAACTGGGGTTTACAGGGGTATACATTATTTTTGTTATTTCTGCTCAAAAACATAGATTGTGGATACTGGTTAGAACCGCCTCGACGAGGCGGTTCTAACGAGTACCCACAATCTATGTTTTGAACAGAAACATGAAAAATATCAGAATTTTTTATGTGAAAAATTGCCATTTTTTGGTGGTAAAATTTTCAGTGTATTTGAATAGGCGTGTTTTCGTAATGTTTTTTTTTTTTTTTTTTCGTTTTCTCAGGGTACTACAAAAATGACCAAATGATGCCCGATCGGGTATCAAGTTACAAATTATAGTAACATTTACCATGCAAAATTCAAAGGCCGCCAAAGGTTACTGATGCCCGATCGGGCATCTTTTCTCTACCGGTAAGAGTAGAAGGGAATGTTTTTATTACTTCGATTCCGTTTCTTCAGTTTCATTCCTTTTCCTCTTTCTTCCCTATGCCTTTCTTTTGTCTCTTCACAGGTCTTTGTAAATGCATGTCATTTGACGTGTCACCAGTAACAGTTCTGATTCTGGGTACAAGTGAGCACTTCGTAATTCAAAGATTACCCTATTAAATTCAGAAACAATGCCAAGTATATGTACAGAAATCATAATAATGAGAATCAGAAAGGCATTGAAGAGTACATAACAGTCGAATAGAACGTTTGGAATTTAAAAACAGAATTATTAATCGGGACTTCACAGGCGGATTAAAGAGTTTTGTCTCGGTGCGTGAAGATTATAATCCGTTTTTGTTGTTCCCAAACTGTGCTGATTTACCGCGTTATGGTGTATCGTTACCCGTGGTAAGCTGTACCCGAACAAAAAATCAAGCTTTGAACCATTCCCAGATTCAGTGGACATTGACACTACCTGGGGCTCAAAGAAATGCAGATCAAATCAATGGAGGATCTAGAGTCCTAAGAATATATAAATCACAAAAGCGTTTGCACAAAAGATGTGTAACGGTCAGAAAATATTGACCGAAGTATGCTGGGGCTAAAGAAAACACACGCTTGTCAAAAGAAAAATGTTTTTTTTTTTTTTTTTTTTTTTTTGTGTGTGTGTGTGTGTGTGTGTGTGTGTGTGTGTGTGTGTGTGTGTGTGCGGGGGGGGGGGGGGGGGTTCGTTTGTCATGAACAGCTTTCTCTGCAACTATATCTGTAAAAGGCAATACTGCTTTTCTGCAGCTATGCAAAATAACCATTCAAGAAGATTATGGCTAAAATAAATCATTTTCTTACCGAACATATTCTTGTGACATCATCATTTTCAACTGTATTAGTTGTACCCAGTCGCGTTCGGTGTATCGCGGTAACCGGTGTGATACCCGTCTTTCAAGAAAGACATCCATGAATCACTTGGGGCTCCAGGTAAGGGAGATTATTCTCCTTAAAAAGCAGATTCTGAAAGTTTGTCTGAGACAATTGTAATGAGGTAGAGAGCATTACCATATTGGACCTACTGTGCTTTCGACATCTTTCAGAAAGTCGTTTTTTGCTTGGCGCTTTAAACAGAAGAAGTAAATTTGCAAACTGTTGTCGTGATTTAATGCAAAACCATTTGTCGTAACTGCCTATGTGCAAAACGTTTTATTCTAGCCAGTGTTTGTTTTTAAAAATCCAATATTTTCACTTTTTCCCATAGTAAAAATGAATGAAAATTATGCAGAAATTTGTAGGGTCGGTAACTTGGAGGCAGATTTTCAACAAGTTTTACTTGTTCAATTTTTCTGAAATTTTTACAATATTGTTGTGAAACATCAATAATTCAAATTCAGCAAAGAAAAGTAAAAAATATTTACTAAGACAAAAATTCCAAAAAATCACTTTACCATAGAAATTGCATAGGTCAGACCAATTTTTGGCGATAAATTTAATTTTAGGGTACACATTTGAGAACAAAACACAGAAACAGAAAAGACAAGATATAGTCAATCAGAACAAAATATTTTCATTTAAGATAAAACGCCAAGCAAAAAAACGTCTTTGCGAGGGATGTCGAAAGGACAGTAATTACCGCACTCTGTGCTTTTTTTTTTTTTTTTTTTGTTTGTTTGTTTTTTTGTTGTTTTTTTTGTTGTTGTTTTTTTCAAAACTTGGAAATCCCGTAATAAAATATCCACATTAGTATCAAAACACAATATCGCAATATCAGAACCAGATATCAGATATGACATTTTTGGTTTGACCCAGGCTGACACCTGATTAATCTGTGTTGTAATAACTAACCGTGTAATAAAGGGGCTCTTTGGTGTATTTCAATTTTGGCGAGATTTTTCCCTACCAAAGAAACACTACAAAACCAAAAGATAAGAAGTTGAAAGCGAACTTTGGATGTAATACCACCTTTTAATACTCTCTCTCTCTCTCTCTCTCTCTCTCTCTCTCTCTCTCTCTCTAATATACAAGACACAAGGACACAAGTACATAAATGCCCCATTTGACTGGACATAGCTTAATTTTGGGTACATAAATGCCCCATTTTACTGGACCTAGCTTTATTTTGGGGACACTAACACTAAGATATATGGGGTGTGAATGAAAATAATAGGCCTCCAGAGACTTCATTCTGCAAGCTGCCAAGGAAAACAGTCTTTTTGATTAGGAGTCATGGCCATTAATTATTCATAATTATTAATCTTTTGTTTTTGTAGTTTTGGAGGGAAAGTTTTCCACCAAATAGAAATACACCACAACATATTTATCTTTATATTTATTGTTCGTTATAACACGGTTTGTGATAATTTTTATTATAACATCGTTTAATTTTTGTTTGGATGTAACATCGGTGTTTAACTAACACGATTTGAACCGTGACACAAGATAATGGTACTTTTCGTCCTCTGTAAAGTCTTTCTTCAAATGCGCATGCCCAGCCATTTAGTAGGGCTAGATGTCTGATTCTTGGTCTTTCTATTCTACAAGTGAGCGAAGGTTCTATAGCGAGACTGCGCAGCTGCGCCTGAGCCTTCGCTTTTCGCATATGAGATAAGTACCATTATCTTATGAACTGGCTTATTAATGATGTTGTAAAGAGGTTGTGGAGCAGCATGCAGATAAAAATGAGTTGGTGACAAACTAAACTTTTAACAACGGTTGTAGTTTTAAGGTTTTTATTAAGGTTGTCATGATGCCATACAGAAAAAGGTATATTATTCTTGAATCGGTATAGAGTAAACAGGAGATAATGGTAATGTGATACGCTTTTTAATTTCGTCCTCACCTCCCTCACTGTCAGAGTTCCCAGAGTACTTGTCCGTCAACAGTGATGGTAGAAAATGATTTTCTTGATCAGTGTCTGATATCAATCAGATAATCTCCCAGCTCTATTCACCAGTTTAGTGAATTACCAGCCATCACGAAAACACGCCTATATAATGTTGACCCCCTTAAACCCCACTTTTGTATAGTAAAACTGTGGTTTATAGGGGTATACATTATTTTTCTTATTTCTGCTCAAAAACGTAGATTGTGGGTACTCTTTAGAACTGCCTCGCCGAAGTGGTTCTAACGAGTACCACAATCTATGTTTTTGAGCAGAAATATGAAAAATATCAGAGTTTTTTATCTGAAAATTTTCAGTTTTTGGTGGTAAAATTTTCATTATATTTGAATAGGCGTGTTTTCATAATGTAAATTTTAATTGTCTTAAAGACTCCATATTCCTCAAATATAGACATTTTATTTTCCAAGAAAGGTTTAATAAATTGATTTATCACATGACCGTCATGTTATTCAGTAAAATAACCATTGTCATAAAAATCATTAACCCATGTCATAAAAATCATATGACCACACGTGTAATAATACCTGCAAGGCTTCCCATTGGTTAGTTACCCTCATAAATATAACGAGCTTAAGCGACCTGCGAAGCAGAACGCCACCTGCGAAGGCGAAGCTTAAAAGAAAGGTAAGAGAAAAGTCCAGGGAGTGCCACAATCACAAAACGCGGCCCTTCCCAGACCCCAAGAGGAAGAGGAAACCGACAAATCCAAACAAGCACAAATCGAACAAACGTACGAAAAGCACTAAGATTAGCTCTCTCTTCCCCAAGCGAGGTAATCGCAATACTGAAAGGACTGAAAAACACAAGAACAAAATGACACACAGAAAGACATACAAGAAATCGCCTCGTAGAATAAACCACAAAGCAAGAAAGAGTAAGACTAACACCGGGTCCACCGCCTTAGAAGGGCCAGTAGAGTAAACCACCGTGGGGGTTTAAAGCACTTTTACAGCTAGCTAACTTCACCCTGAGTCCCGATGCTACTCTTAATACAGAAACACATAAAAATTCGCTTCGCATAAAGGCTCCCAACTCAGTCAATGCATCAAAGCGAAAACATAAAAATCAAAATAATCACTATAATAAACAAAGACGAGTACTCATGGCTAATTCTACTGTATGCCAGAGTAAATGAAAACCAATAGTTGAACCACGGCGGGCCAAGCCAAAGACATATCGTCAAGCCCCAACCCACTGGTTAAAGTTTTACGAAGAAGCCGTCATTGAGTCTGAGGCCCGAACCGCCGTCGTGCAATTAAAGAGTGAAGCATAGCCATCAACAACGATTGGGTTGACAACTAGGCATACAGTCTACCGCATAATATCCAGGCTATAGCCTATTCTTTTAAGTTTTCTGAATTGCTCCGAAAAGTTAGATTTACCTACAATTTTTCTAAATCTGTACACTAAGTCACTTAATATTCTGGTTCCGATGTACCTTGTTGCAGAAGTGTTTTCAGACTAACGCTATATTTTTCTAACAAGGCACTGTGTCTGCAATAAAATTTCGAAAACGCCTTACGAAGTTTAAAATAACATTAGCCCTGCCTAGGAAGTTTGACAGTAAGGGCTTTATTGCGGTAGTTAAAAACATTAAGATTGAAGAAGCTCTGACGAATCTAATAAGTTGAGATATGTATACCCCATATGAGGTACGCCGGGGGGACATCGCCATCCAGAAAAGGGAAATTGACTATATCAAAATCAAAATAGTCCCGTTTATCATAAATTTTGGTGGAAACTGTACCATTAGATATACATAGATTCAAATCCAAAAAAGGTGCCTCGGTATCGGAAGAATTTGCTCTATTTAATTGGAGTTCTGTAGGGTATATCCGGTCCACCATGTGCTCAAAGTAAATATTGTCAATATTTAATAAATCATCAAGGTAACTTGAAGTTGAATTGAAAGCCTCAATAATGTCAGTCTGATTTTCACGTGAGAGAGACTTCATGAAGTCTCTCTCATAACAAAAAAGAAACAAATCTGCAACAAGAGGAGCACAATTAGTTCCCATCGGAATACCAATAGTTTGCCTATAAAGTTTTAAAACAGTTAGTTCCAAATCTAATAAAAATATTATCCAAAAGATAAACAAGGGCATCAGAGGTGAAAAAAGCACATTCTTCGTTGCAAGCCAAATATTGGGTATTCTCTTGAATAAACGTTTGGTTAATTAAATCGATAAGTTTATCTTTTGTAAGATGATGAGGTAACGTAGTATACAGTGTAGAAAAATCATAGGTAGACAATTTAGAAGCCTGAAAGTTTTTAGATAAGCTTGTACTATAGGTATCGTGTCTCTCACATACTATGCAGAAGAGCTTGCATGCGGTGGTTGACTGGTTTCCCATATCTACAGCTGAGTGTATCGGCTTAATGTTGAACCCAAAAACCAACGCTAATAAAGGCCGGAGCCACTGGCCTGGTTTCCGAAAAATATGATGATCAGATACGCTCCGCTGTAAACATGGAAAGCCAGTCAGCCGCCGCAAGCGATCTCACTGGCTGTAAAGAATCGTACAGCCAGTGAACTAGAAGGATACATTTTACGTCATTGACACGGATGACTGCAAGACTGATCTGCGTTCTAGCCGCCATTTTTAATCTGAGATTTCTCTCGCATTAAAGAACATTTTCGTGTATTTAAGGGTAAATACTGAAGTATTGCTGTAAAATGGATTACATTCCTACAGCACATAACAGGAATTATGCATAGGGAAGATTTTAGCGCTGACAACATGATAAAGGTAGGATATTCGGTAATTTCAGCTGAGATGCGATCAGCTGATCGTTCGTACTTTAGCGACTTTCGTCTGTACACACATGCTGCACAATGATTTGCTTGTCAAATTGTGTCGTAGCTCGTGTTATTGATAAACATCATAAGCATCCATAAAGTTAATACCTAGAATTCGAGATACTTTGTATGGCATAATTGATAGCAGTAACGACGCCGTGGAGAGTACTACGCCCCACCCCCAAGCCCAAACGCCAAGGCAGACCGATCTACATGGACGCACCGGTTGCATGCCATTTTGTAAACGCCTATCAAATTAGTGGTGTTTTTAGGATATGCTTCATTGTACCCTGAAGGCATCAAATTTGGATATCACGGATGGCAGATTTTAGGTGATTCAGACTGGGTAATATAGCTATATTTAGTATCAAATCAACCTCTTTTCACTTGCCTCAATTTTTAAATATATAAAAAAAAATACAGCAGAAGCAATGTTTTCTAGGAAACTCTGGTTAAATTGATGTAAGCATAGTATTCGATGTTGTGCACTTTGTCACGGACCTACTACTAATTTCAGAATTCATTAGACTTTCCTTATAACACTGCATCTAGAAGAAAGCCCCTTGACATGACAGGTGATTAGTTGTTTGTATTAAATGACACACAGCTTCTGACTTTTTTAGCATTATTTTTGTCAAGAAAGAAGATATCCTGAAGTATGAATGACAGGTTTATCAAATAAGTGAGCAATAGTTGGGTTCATTTCCTTTCTTGTGGTCATTGTTTGATATGTGAAAATGATTCTGATGGGTTTATGTAAAACCTGAAATGGATATTTACATCCAATCAATGATGTAAAGTGTTGGTTTTGACAACCGATTGTCAACTTTAAGATGTTAAAAGTCTAACCAATTCTGAAATTAGTAGTATTCAAACAGGTTTTGTCTGGTCCGCGACTTTGCATACCTGGTGAAAAAAAGAAAAATGCACAAAATGCTTAAGCTCGTATCATAGGTAACACTTATTTATTTCATATTATTCGTATTACTCCGCTTATTGATAGCAACCAAGATGGTGTCTGCGTTCGCCAATACAACTTTTACTTTTGAAACAGATCCTGCTTTCAATTTTGAGACGAACCATTCGTGGTATTTTAATATGAAATTTTTGAAACTCTTAGGGCAATTTCGATATTTGCTCGCCTATAGGCTCGCAAAATACCGAAATTATTCAAACTCGTTTCATAAGTTTCATATTAAATGACCACTCATGTAAGATCCTCTATATATGATATAAATTCAATCATGAAATGTGGTACCTGACAGCCTGTAAAATTTCAGTTAGTCTCCCGTTCTTGAAATGAAATTATTATTTTTTTTTTTTATCGTATCTCTGAATTAATGTTGCCAACATTAATTCGAGATACGATAAAAAAAATCATTGTTTTTATCCAGTTCAAAAACGAGAGACTAACTGAAATTTTACAGGCTGTCAGATGCCATATTTTATGATCTTATTAATACTTTATATCAATTTATTTAACCTTTCTTGGATAAAAAAAAATGTCTACTTTCCCAGATAGCATGACAACGTTGGCCCAACGTTGAAATATGGTTGAAATATGGTCGGACAGTTGGCTAACCGTTGGCATCATATGTACAACATTGCGCCAACGTTTGGCCAACGTCATACAAATTTGACAAATTCCAGAGAAAAATAAGTCTTATGCACTAACATTGGGTCACCGTTGGTCCAACTTATGTATTTAAATGCATATTTTCCCCATACTTTTTGTTTATGTGATAACGTTGGATCTACGTTGGCCAAACGTTGATATGTGATGCACACTTTTTTAAAAGATACACAAGCCGCGAATTCATTTAATAATGAAAATACATCCATCACGAAAACATACCTATATAATTTTGACCCCCTTAAACCCCACTTTTATACAGTAAAACTGGGGTTTACAGGGGTATACATTATTTTTCGTATTTCTGCTCAAAAACATAGATTGTGGGTACTCGTTAGAACCGCCTCGGCGAGGCGGTTCTAACAAGTACCCACAATCTATGTTTTGAACAGAAATATGAAAAATATCAGAATTTTTTATCTGAAAATTTTCAGTTTTTGGAGGTGAAATTTTCTACATATTTGAATAGGCGTGTTTTCGTAATGAAGATTAAATTTTCGAATGGATAAATAAATGAAAATGTTACAATATTTGTAGTTTTTACTTTAATTTTCAAAAGGAAGGAAAATAGAGCCATCTTGTCTTCTTGGGAATCCTACATTCTGAATACAAAAAATACAGTTTTTATATTGATAAAACTTTTTTCTTTTCTTGCAATGTAAAAAAAATGAAAGTTGAGGTTTTCCTCTTTTATTAGTTTAATTCCGCATACAAAATATGATAAGAAATGCTTCATCAATAAATTTAATTATGATACTGTCTTTGACTATTCACCACCTGCAGGTTATAAGATCAATTATAATGAAACATAATACCCCAGAGAGGTATGTTTGCGTTAGCCATTATCAATGTATAATTAATACCAGGAAGATAAACACCAGAATCTTCTTTTTAGTGCTTTTATAGCTGGCTGTTAGACAACATCTTGTTTATGTTGTTAAGCTTTATGTGTACGTTGAACAATGATGTTTTATAAAAGTGAATGAAAATTACTATTTTTGTAAATTGAAAAAATGATAAAAAATGAAATAATGATAAAAACAAAAAAAAAAAAAAAAAAAAAAAAAAAAAAAAAAAAAAAAAAAAAAACATTCACCTCATTTATTCATAAAGATTATTATATATATAAACTGACAAATAATAAACAAATAATACTGGAGGAGAATATTACTTTTAATTTCTTTTTTATTTTCAGATTGGCTCAACGACAAAAGATATTTAGCTACTCTAAGATATTTCTTCGAAACAGATGTTGATCGATACATCGCTTGACAACTTGGATGTAGAATTCTTTTCGTATACAGTTTTATTCAACTTCGATCGATAAAGATATATGGAAACAGTAACCTCTTTATACCACAGTGCATTATAACACAAATTCGGATATAACATGGTTAAAAATGTATATATTATATAGAAAATGACATTTATAACACAAATTTGGATATAACACGGTTCAAAAATGTATAGATTATATAGAAAAATGACATGTCATTTTTTTTTCTTATAAACAACCTATACATTTTTGACTGGATATAGCTTATATGTTTAACTAACACAGTTTTTGTTTAAAACTCAAACAACCCTTTTATAAAGAGGTTGTTTTGTAATTAAATTTTTCTCGACTTAAAATGTTTTTCTTTATGGCTTTATCGGTCAAAGTTGAAAAAAATGCGTTACAGTGTTTGATGCGAACAAAATGTTCATGTTTGATACGGATAAACATTATTTTGCGTCCAAGTTGACAACTGATATGTTAGTATACGTTGGGCTAACGTATACAATGTACGTTGGCATAACGTTGTTTCAATGTTACCTGTCAAATATGTCCTACGTTGGCCCAACGTTGCGCCAGCAGAGCAAATTAACGTTGGGCCAACGTTATTTTACAACGTTGGCCCAACGTAGTGACTAACCAAAATACTACGTTGGCCCAACGTTGTCATGCTATCTGGGTTTGAGGATTTTTTTTATTAATGAATATATTTTCATTTCATTTTTAAAAGAAGGGAGATATTACAATATCTGTAGCTCCCAGTGGAGTTGTGTGTGTGGGGGGTGGGGGGTACTTTGAATATTGCCTGCTATGTAGACTAGGACTTTTTTGGGGGGGGGGGGCGGTGGGGGGTAGAATTTTGATTTATACTATTTTGGGGGTTTGGGGGGAAAAGTGGATATTGTTGGGGGTATTGGCCATTTGCAGGTTCTTTTTTTTTTTTTTTTTTTTTTTTTTTTTTTTTTTGTTTTTTTTAGTAGGGGGTTACTTTCAAAACACTATTTTTCTTTTTTTTTTTCTACTTTCCCTTCTATCCCCTACTTACTTCTACCCTTTGAGTATTATTCTCACTTTTTTGTACCTAGTATTGTGCCAACATAATAATAATGATTAATAATGATAATAATATTATTATTATTATTATTGTTATTATTATTATTATTAGCTACTAAATACTCCTTACATGTTAGTTTATTTTCTTAGTATATATAATGCGAATTTAAACTGTATTAACATGCTTGTGATGCATAAGATGTAACCGCTTGTAAATATTAGTATTGTATTAGTTGTTTTTTTTTGTTGTTGTTTTTTTGTTTTGTTTTTTTCTGCCAGTATATATACAGATATGCATGTTTTGGGAAAAGAACAAAATAAGCTTTAAGCTTCCGTTCTAATCCTGGTTGTGTTATGACATTGTATGTTTTGTACATGCACTAAATTGGAAATAAAATATGTTTAAACTAAAACACTATTTTGTAGGAGGGAGAGGGGTCTGTAAAAATTCTCGGATTTTATTTTTTTTTATTTTTTTTTTCGGGGGCATGTGTGTGTGTGGGGGGGGGGTGGGGGGGGGGGTATTGTAAGAATCGGGGTAAGAACCTTCTGTTGAACTAATTGTTGTTTTTATATAGTTTTAATAGCTCTATTTCTGCTGTGTATCAGTTCAATGTCATTAAAGTAAAAACTAACTACTATTGGAAACTGTGTACTTGTATTACTAATCCAAGCATTATACAGGAAAATAAATGAAAACGACACTTTTATAAAAAGAAAGCAATGGGAATATTTTTGGGTAGCCTAATATCTGCAGATATGTTTTTTGGTATGGTTGATATACCGGATTTTTTTTTTTTTTTTTAGGTGGGGGGTGGGGTATGGTTGATATACAGTTTATTTTGTGGGGGGGGGGGGGGGGGTAAAACACTAGATGTGGGGCCTAGCCTATGTAGCAGGCAAAAAAAAATTAGAGTACCCTTACCCCACAACCCACTGGGCAGTAGCTATAGTCTATACAAACCCTCTTATTTCTACATAATACTTTAGTCAGGTCCCAGCTAGCATTCTCCGTAAATCTACATCGGGCCGTGATCGGCCCGTCAGCTACCCTGACGGGCCGATGACGGCCCGATATAGATTTACGTAGAATGCTGACTGGGGTATTACCATAACATACAGAATATATACATATTCCAGCTTCCAGCTTGTTAACTTGCTAGTACATGATTAGAGTAGTTATAGTAGGAAACAGCTGACTTAGAATTGATGTCTTTCCGTGATACATAACAGTTTTAGTATTTCGATGGTGATTTCGTCATTTTTGAGTATTTCGGTTAATTGTCTTTCGAAATAGCAGATGCATTGATAGCTAAAAGTAGTCAGGAGTTACCCCCCATTCCTTTTTCGACTCGATTAAGTTTATTGTAAATTGTCTGCACAACGTTTGAGAAGGCTTTGTATTGTGTTGAAAGTATTTGGAGCTTAAAAGATATACTTCACAGCACAAGACAAGAGGCCAGACTTGTTTTATTGTTAAATGGTGGCCAAATAAAAATTAATGAAAAGGAGATAGCTCTTAAGCCAGAGGTAACGGATTCGTACGATTGCAGATTCGTACCACAGGCACCTGACGCATGGACAGTGTTTTTCACTGACTGTTTATGTGTTTGGAGCTATCAAGTAGACCCTTACAGAGATTTATGCCCATATCTTCAGTTTTTAAAACGTTTTGAGAAGGCTTTGTATTGTTACATAAATACAAAAATTGGCCCCGTTCACTAATGATCACTAATGACTACATTTCGAAAAGGTATGAAAGCATTCCATCTACCGTGAAGGGGTGCCAATTTAGCATGCAAATAAAATCATGTTTTCTGCAAATATTGTCACAAACTTATATGGATCAATTAATTACACTTTGATTATTCATTTCATTCTATTCAATCACGCCAAACTTCGCATAATTCTGCTATTACAAAAATCGTCCAACTTCGAAAATTCTGATTTTTTGCCCAAAGATCTGACCTCCTTTTTGTCCTTTTGTTTACTTTTTATAAGGACGAACTTGATTGGCTGCTTGGCATGTGTAATAAAACTTAGTAATTTGATTGGCTTCGGATTTCTGATTTATCCGTTTTCATTGCTGCACTCATACTGCATGATGTTTTCCCATTATTTCAAATAGAGCCAATCACTGCATCTGTTACAAAATACAATCTCGGGCAGAGGTCAATACTGTCATTTCCCTTCAAGCGCAATATCAGGTATCAGAATTTTCGAAGTTGGATGATTTTCGCATTATATAGCAGAATTAGGCAAAGTCTGGCATGATGGAATAGAATGAATCAAAGTGTAATTAATCAATCCATGTAAGTTTTATGACAATAGTTGCAGAAAACATGATTTTATTTGTATGCTAAATTAGCACCCCCTTCTAGATAGATGGAATGCTTTCATACCTTTTCGAAATGTAGTCATTAGTGGACGGGGCCAATTTGTATATTTTATTTAAAATTGAAGATTTTGGCATAAATCTCTATAAAGGCCTACTTGATAGCCCCAAACACATAAACAGTCAGTGAAAAGCACTATCCATGTGTCAGGTACGTGTGATTCGTAGTTTCGTACAAGTACAATTGTGAGATTTCTGTTTCTTAGTAAATGTCCATTTACTCGTCCTATGGATACATGTACATTATTGAAAATATCACAAACATTTAAATTTGCAATTTTTCTGAGCTGGCTTCACTGATCTGTTTTCCACATCTGAACCAGAGGGTGATTATATTGGCAAACTTTACTGTCTATATTTTAATTATGGAAGTGTCTGCGGGTATGGTACCGTACCGAGAGACCCAGCATCCCAAGTATCTCTGGGTATGGTGCTATACCTTGAGAGCCAGCGTTTCCGGGTACAGTATCCTATCAGGAGATGATCAGTGTAGGACTGTCTCCCGGTACAGCCATAGGGACACTGGTCATGGACGTTTTTAGATAAAAACAGAAAAAATGGGTAATATAAGAAGTAGTATCTTCATATGATTGACCAGATAGAAGAGTAACAGTGACACCAAATGGTATCCAGACCTACTTCGCTGCGGAATTCAAACAAGATCGAATGTATTGTTTTAAAACACATCCCCGTCTATTCCTTATACACCCTAGTTTTCATATACGACAAACAAAATCCCCAGCATCACTTAGAAATGTATATAATCCAGACGTTTTTCAATAATAACATTGTTCATTTCTCCAGTTCCAACAAGCCTGCACTTAAACTCAGCCCACAAGTAAATTTGCATTCCGAAAGTGAGTATTTTTCAGTGCCTGAGGCTTGCTAGAGCTGGAGAAATGAGCAATGTAATTTTTGAAAAACATCTCAATTATACATATTTTAAGTGATTCCGGGGATTTTGCATGTCATGTTGGAAAACTAGGGTACCTAGAATAGACAGAAATAAGTTCAGAAACAATAGGTTTGATCTTATTAGAATTTGGCGACCACAGTAGGTCAGGGTACAGTTGTATGTGTCAATGTTACTTTCCTCCCTGCTCAATCATACAACTACCCTGAAGATACATGTACTATTTCATATATTTCTGTTTAAGTCGAAAAAAACATCCATGTCACTATGGGTAAAGCAGTACATAAAAAGCCTTTATACATGTAACTTCTAAATATTTAAGTTGTAAATACTAAGATAATGCAGTCTGATGAGAGGCTTTATAGTGTAGCGTTCTAAATGCAGACATCAAAGATGCAAATCAGAATGCATGCATGCACAGACTGATCAGTCATCGCAGGATGCATGGGCCGTGCAAATACAGAATAAAGACACACTGTTGTTGCTACTCAAAACATAGATTGTGGGTACTCGTTACAACCAAAACATAAATTATGGGTACTCTTTCAAATAATCTTATTGAGGCAATTCTAATAAGTACACACAATCTATGTCTACCCAGTAGAACTGCCTCATTGAGGCATTTCTCATGAATACTCATAATCTTATGTTTTGCAACAGTTATAAGAAAAACTATGTGTTCTTTGTTTAAATACCCAACCTACATGTAGATTTTCATTAACTTCACTGCGGCTGATGTTTAGCGCCTTGTGGTGACCTCCCTGTACTTCACCATAGTGCAGATTATTTTTATTTCCTTTGGAATCCTTGGGTCCATTTTGGTATCTTTTAAAAGTGGGTTCTGCTCATGTATAGGCTAGAGGGGGTAAGCAGTGTTGCAAAGTTCATTACTGCGTATACAGAGTCTCAATAAAACCAAGACTCCCATTTTCTATCAGTAATGTGTTCTTTGTTTCCAAAGGCAACCTTCTAGATTTTTATTGTACTTCACAGCAGCTTATCTTTAGTGCCATGTGGCAGCCATAGAATGTCTCCCAGTACTTCACCAAAGTGTAGATTATATTTTCATTTCATTTTGGATCATTGGACCCATTTTGATATCTTTGAAAATGGAGTACTGCTCATGTATATGCTAGAGGGGGTAAGGGGTGTTGCAAAGTTTATTACTGCTTCTGAAGAGTCCCAGTGAAACTGAGATTCACATTTTCTATCTGTAATGTGTTCTTTGTTTCCAAAGGCAAATTTCCATATTGTTACTATCAGGTGTTGTATCTTTTCAGCTGATGCTCTTCCAGTGATCCAGCCCTCACAATTACTGCGAAGTAACGACTTTCTACATGATATGAAGACAGTACATAAATAATTCAACAAGAAGAGTTGGTGTAATAGAACAAGATCATATAAAACAGAAATAATTGCCAGGCCTTTGACATGGAACAAATTCATTGCTAATTAATAATAGGCAATTTGTGCTCAGTTGATTAAAAAAAAAACTCCAGTGCTTCATTAGCAGGCTTTCAAATGGAAACATCTCTTGTTAGATGTTCAAAAAATGAGAAAACTTACTGTTTCTACAGTTCTGGCAAAAAATGCCAGGGATGTATGATCTTCATGTAAAAATATCTTTGGTATTAGCAGTCTTCAGAACACACATATAGCCACTCTCAAACAATAAAGTCGTATATGGATACCTTTAAATGTGTCTAAAATTCTGTCTATCCATAGGTTAAATGGGATAATTGAGTCAATGAGTGATGAAGCCCTGAATTTTGATTACAAAAGTCGCATGTTGACAAACAGGAGAGATTCTTTTGACTTTTTCTGATTACAGATGCACATTTTATAACTTTGAAGACTGTAGTTTTATATCGGGACAATGTTTGTGGCATGCAGTTATCTGTTCTTATTAGTCGCATATGGAGAGGCACATGTTAGGTCCTACAGGGGAGAAGATGCACGCTTGTGATATCTGTGGTCAAAGGTTTTAACAGGCATCAAAACTGCAGATTCACATGATGTTGTTTCATACAGGGGAGGAGCCATATGCTTGTAGTAACTATCGTAAATGTTTTCGTCAGCCACACCATCTGGAGTCTCACATGTTAACTCATACAAAGAAAAAGGGAGCTCATACAGAGAAGACGGGCACTTATACAGAGAAGACGGGAACTCTTACAGAGAAGAAGGTCTATACTTGTGATGTCTGTGGTAAATGTGTTGCACACCCATCACGTCTCAAGGCACATATGTTAACACATACAAAGGAGAAGGCACATTCTTGCATTGTCTGTGGTAAATGTTTTACTCAGGCATCATCACTCAAGACACACATGTTAATTCATACAGGGGAGAAGGCGTTTGCTTGTGATGTCTGTGGTAAATGTTTTACTCAGGCATCATCTCTTAAGACACATATGTTTATTCATACAGGGGAGAAAGCATACTCATGCAATGTCTGTGGAAAATGTTTTTCACTGGCATCAAGTCTCAAGATGCATATGTTAATTCATACAGGGGAGAAGGCATATTCTTGCAATATCTGTGGTAAATGTTTTGCAACAGCAAAAAATTTGAAGATTCATATGTTAGTTCATACCGGAGAGAAAGCACATGCTTGTGACATCTGTAATAAGTCTTTTGTTCGGCCGTCATCTCTTAAGACCCATATGTTAGTTCATACAGAGGAGAAACCATATTCTTGCAAAGTCTGTGGCAAGTGCTTTTCTTATACATCATCTGTGAAGCGACATATGTTGATTCATACAGGAGAGAAGACATTTGCATGTGATACCTGTGGTAAATGTTTTGCACTCGGATCAAACCTGAAGGTTCACATGTTAATGCATACAGGAGAGAAGTCATATGTTTGCCAGATTTGTGGTAAAGGTTTTTCTCAGACATCAAATTTGAAGGCTCACAAGTTAATTCATACAGGAGGGAAGGCTTATTCCTGTGGTACCTGTGGAAAATGTTTCAGATTGGCATCACTTCTAAACGAACATATATCAGTTCATTTAGCAGAGAAGCCGTATGTATGTGGCATCTGTGGTAAAAGTGTTGCAAGGTCAACATACCTGAAGAAACATATGTTAATTCATGCAGGGGAATTGTATGTTTGCGACATTTGTGGTAAACGTTTTTCATATGAATCACGCCTAAAGGGACACATGTTGTTTTATCATTAACAGGGCAGAAGGCTAGACTTCTAAAGTCTGATGAGGTTATATAACCAGTCGACGATACAGTACATACATCTCCTAAAATTTCAAGCACTTTATTCCATATTATTTTGACATAGAAATACTTTTGATGCAGTTGTTTCTTAAAATACATACATTGTGTAGTGGAATGGCAAACAATGTAGACCCTGATCAGACTGTTCCTGATCTGATTCTGTACTGTACATATGTCTTTTTGTCAGTGACTTTGGTGTATGAAATTTTAGAACAGTTACTGTAGGCATGTGCTTATGATACGGTAACACTATTGGGCAATCTTGGTAAACTGTGAAATAGTGTCATTACGAAAACATGCCTATTCAAATATACTGAAAATTTACCACCAAAAAATGAAAATTTTCAGATAAAACAATTCTGATATTTTTCATATTTCTGCTCAAAAACATAGATTGTGGGTACTCATTAGAACCACCTCAACATAGATTGTGGGTACTCATTAGAACTGCAACAACAAGGCAGTTCTAATGAGTACCCACAATTTTTTGTTTTTGGGCAGAAATAAGAAAAATAATGTATACCCCTGTAAACCCCAATTTAACTATATAAAAGTTGGGTTTAAGGGGGTCAGAATTATATAGGCATGTTTTCGTGATGTATTCCCATGATCGATTATAATTGATCTTGGTCACTTTTGCCATTTGTGATGGGAAAGAATTTTCATAGACGATGAATTGGAAAATTCTATTTTTAGGAACATATTTTTTCCCACTTTTTAGTTAAATTGGCAAGTTGTAAGAAACAAAAACTTAGCTGTCTATTTGGGTTGTTTTAGATTTGTTTTGAATAAAGGACTTGGGTAAAGAAATTGATAAAATTGCCGAACTTAGACATTTTTTACCTAGAAATCATATGTCATGGGTATTCATTAGAAGCGCCGGAGCAAGCTCTTTTAATGTGTACCCATAGCATATGTGTTCTATGATTAAGAATATGATTTGGATGCCCCTATTCTCAATCTGGAGCTATGGATAAGAACCTGGAAGATGATTAATACAAGAATGAATATGTTTTCTACAAGTTGACGATTAATCGATGATCAGTTGGTTTTACTAAACTGATGATTTACAATGTAGTATGAAATGCTGGCAGATTCCCAACACTAACAAGTTTATTGCATGTTGATATCCTACTCCAGAGGAGTTGTTCAGAAAGAGTACTTGGTGATAATTATGTCCCCTCCATCCCCCCACCCCAACCCACCCTTGTAATAGAGACGGATCCCATTAGCGTCTGCGTAAATCTTTTTGTCTGCTCTATAACTTAAATACCCTTTGTCTTGTCCGCTCTGTAACTTAAATGCCCTTTGGAATATTTTGATGATACTTGGTAGAAATGTAGAACAGGACGAGACAATGTGTCGCGTACAAGAATGACAACTCTTGCTTTCTTACTTTTTGAGTCATTTCCTTTTGTTGAAATAAATTTCATGTCTGCTTTGTAACGCGAATGACCTTCACACTATTTTGATGGTATTTGGTAGAAATGTAGAACAGGACGAGGCGACGTGTCACGCACAAAAATGACAATTCTGCTTTTCTTACTTTTAGGGTCTATTCCCTTTGTTATATTTGACAGTGATTATACATTGATTTTGTGTCCGCTCTGTAAGTTGAATAACCTTTGGAGTAAGTTTATGATATTTAATAGAGATGTAGAACAGGACAAGACAACATGTTGCTTACAAGAATGACAATTCTGGCTTTCTTACTTATGGAGTTATCTCCCTTTTTTTCGTTTTTGAAATTGATTTCATGTCTACTCTTTAACTCGAATACCCTTCTGAATATTTTGATGGTATTTGGTAGAAATTAGAACAGGATGAAATGACATGTCACATACAAGAATGACAACTCTGGCTTTGTTACTTTTGGAGTTATCTCCCTTTGTTTTGTTTGAAATACATGTAGATTTTGTTTCCACTCTGTAACTCGAATACCCTTTAGGGTATTTTTAAGGTACTTGGTAGAAATGTTAAACAGGACGAGATGACATGTTGTGTACAAGAACGGCAACTCTACCTTTCTTACTTTTGGTGATATCTTCCTTTGTTATATTTGACAGTGATTATACACTGATTTAGTGTCCGCTCTGTAAGTCAAGTACCCTTTAGAATATTTTTGATACTTGGTAGAAATGTAGAACAGGACGAGACGACGTGATGTGCACAAGAATGACAACTCTGGCTTTCTTACTTTTGGAGTTAACTCCCTTTGTATTGTTTTTTGAAATTTATTTCATGTCTGCTCTGTTACTCGAATACCCTTCGGAATATTTTGATGATATTTGGTAGAAATGTAGAACTGGACAAGAGGACATGTTGTGTACAAGACTGATAACTCTTATGATACTTTGAGAAATGTAGAACAGGATGAGATGAAGTGTCACATACAACTTTGGCTTCTTTCATTTGGAGTTATCTCCCCATCCTGTTTTTGAATTTGATTTCATGTTGGCTCTGTAACACTTTCTGATATTTTGACGATACCTGGTAGAAAATCTATTTTGAACTTCTACTCCAGAACTAAAAGTCCAGCTGACTTGAAACTTCATAAAAGGGATTGTGATAACTTGTAGATCAAAATTACATGTAGCTAAAATTGTTCAGATTGGAAATCCAAGATGGCTGCCAAGGCAACCATCTTGAAAATCTATTTTTGACCTTCTTCTGAACCCAAAGGTTAATTGACTTAACACTTGATAGGAAGTATCAGGGTGACTTGTAGATGAAAAAAATTGCTAAAAATTGTTTTGATGGGGACTTCAAAATGGCAGTTGGGCAAGTTGGTCCAGGTGAGTGATCATTGGCCCTAAGGGCCTCTAGTATTTCACATTGCCAGTGGTTCATGTACTGATAACAATTGGATTGTTGTTTATTTTGATATCAAATATTTAATTTGAAGGTTCAGAGTTTCTGGACCAGTTTCTGCCAAATAAGGCTCAGTGAAGATTCTAATCAGACTGTCCGAACGCGAATGGCACCAGCGAGTGAAAGTAAAAGGACCCCAAAAGGATCAACCCTTGAGACAAAAACATCGAACTACTGGTATATGAGATTATGATTGCGCATTCCCGCAGTTAGATCAGGCTCTACGCTGTGTGCTGATAGAACCTTTAAAGTCCATAGCCAGCTAGAATTCTACTTAACTACTATAACGGTCCGATATACAATGTAGTTTTAAGTAGAATGCTATGGGTATTAATATAACCTTGTCTGGTGACCTGTGACAAAATACAGCTGAAAACCAGAAGCCTCAGGACACTGGACAAAGTTATATTTTGATCTATAGCTCGGTACAGTGACCAGTGCACTCATATCAGACAGCCCAATGCTCAGTGATTTTAGTCGACACAGATCGCATATGTTTGTTTCTATTTAGACAGGCACATTTGCATATGTAAGTAAAGCATAGCTCTTTTGTGCATTTATATAAATAGTAATGACGGAATACAAACCAAACATTCCAGCTCAGCAGTCAGACAAAGAGCTAGCAATCAAAGGTTCAAAGGACAACGTAAAATGGTTCAGTGCGCAACTTCCGGATGAGTACCGGTGTTTATTAATTGGGATTGTCTCTGTTGTAAATACAATTATAGTGACAGACAACGAAAATAATAATCTCAAACGGTTTCTATTCAGTGGATAAAAGACTCACTGTTACTGACAGATCCTTGTGGTATTTGCAGTTTGCCAAAATCTCGCGATGTTATAGTGACAACCAAATCAACATCAAATTATTTTTTGCTCAACAGATGGCGCTCTGGCGGTCTCGTCTGCATCTAAAACAACGAAGAAATATGAACGTATAGCAGCACTAAATGATACAAAACTTTTTGGTTGTTGTGAAACAGGTTTATCATCCATTGACGTCATTGACTGCAATTGTTCTGTTCTCAAATCAATTCAATCTAACAGAGACAGCAAAAGATATTTTGAAATCCTGCCATCATTACTTGTTTAACTTCCGGTGAAATACTGATCTCAGATGCTGGTCAGTCAGTTCATTTGCATATCACCTGACGACAAGACGGAATTTTACATATGCCCCTAAAGGTCGACCGAATGGTATCAGTCATAGCTACAGATAAGAGGGAGTATCCACATAATATTTTTCTTATTTCTCCACGAAAACATATGTTGTGGGTACTCATTAGAAGCTCCTCGGCGAGGCGCTTCTAATGAGTACCCACAACATATGTTTTTGTGGAGAAATAAGAAAGATATCGGCATATTTCAGATGAAAAAAGCGCCCTATCTGTTGCTATGAGTATCTGCGTTGACGCACAGGGTGGAATCTACATGAACCAATATGACTCCGGTACTCTGTTTCGTCTGTCAGCAGATGGCACCAACAAGAGCGTGATTGAAGGCCATAGTTTTCAGATAAAGTCTCCTCTTGCTTTTGCAGTGAACTCGGACCATTTAATAGTAAATACTCACAGAAGAGATGCCTAGTCCCCGAGTGATTCTTATAATGGAAAGTTGGCAATTACATAAACTGTGTTCATATTTTCTCGTATTTTTGGTCACTGAATATATTAGCCGGCCTCGGTGGCTCAGTTGGATGCGCCGTCCGACTGGCGACCATTCTTTCGTGGAGATTGATCATGAAATATTTTCTACGGTCATTCTCTCCCTTCCGCTGATTCAAGAAGGGCAGGAAGAATTTGCACAATACTGGTTAACCGCTTAGAGGACTAAGCCTGCCCAGTAAACGTGTGGTTAGGTAAACTGACCGCGCTCGACATGTTTCCATTGGGTTGGCTGGGCCGTAAAACCTCAAAACAAACAAACACTGAATATATTGCCACAGTCAATTCAAATTCAGTCAAAATAGTTGGATCAGAGTTTTTTTTTAGCTCACCTGAGCCGAAGGCTCAAGGTGAGCTATTGTGATCACTCACCGTCCGTCGTCGTCGTCCGTCTGCACGTCCGTCCGTTCTAACGAAATGATGGTTATGTGACTTTTGTTTTTTGCTGAAAGTGACTATATGTGACTGTTTCTTTCTAAGTGACTGTGACTTAAAAAGCTTTTCAAATTTTGTTGTTTATGCCGAAATACATGTTATGTGACTACTCCACAAATGGAGAAGAGTCACATAAATTATATAGGTATCTTTGTCCATTCACATGGACATCCATCAGTAATTTATGTGACGCTTGTCTAAAAAAATATGTGACTTAAGGTTCTTATGTGACTCCTGTTCATGCATTTATGTGACTGTGATCCATTCAATAATTTAAGTGACCATTGATTTAAATAATAGTATCAATGCACTCGAGTTATTATATCTGAATTTACAATCAAAGTATTAATGCGTCACTTTAAATTTGGACAATGTCACATAACTACCATTTCGTTAGAACATTTGAAAAGTCACGTAAATACTTGGAGAAAAGTCACTTAAAATAGCCATCACATAACCCCCATTTCGTGGGTTCGTCCGTCCACAATCTTTAAACAACATCTCCTCCTGAACCACTGATTGGTTTTTGACCAAACTTCACAGGAATGATCCTTGGTTAGTCCTCTTTCAGAGTTGTTCAAATAGTTCCGGTCCATTGCATATCTAGGTCACAGGAGCTAAAAATAGATTTTTTAACTAAAAACAAAAAATCTTCTTGTCAGAAATCACTGATCCGATTTCAATATAATTTTGCAAAAATGTTCCTTTGGTGATCCTCTACCAAGATTATTCAAGCCATTTGGATTCGTCAAAAAACATGGCCGCAAGGGGGCGGGGCTTATTTTCTCTATATATCTATATAGAAAACTTTAAAAATCTTCTTGTCAGAAACCACCGGACCGATTTCAATATAATTTTGCATAAATGTTCCTTTGGTGA
Source organism: Anodontia alba (assembly GCA_964016985.1). Lineage (NCBI taxonomy): Eukaryota > Metazoa > Mollusca > Bivalvia > Lucinida > Lucinidae > Anodontia > Anodontia alba. Next base: position 49,579,472 of record OZ024823.1, on the reverse strand, counting down.
TCCTCTACCAAGATTGTTCAAGTCATTTGGATTCGTCAAATAACATGGCCGCCAGGGCATACAGTTCGTGATCATAAGTTTTATAATTCAAGAGGAGATATTTCTGTTTATTTCTGTTTTGTTTGTTTGTTTTACAGCTAGCCCCAGCCCCAGGCATCCAAGCCCTCGGGACGGGTAACTTAGGGATAATTGTGGTACGGGTGTGCGAACCAGTATTTCGAAAACAACCCCATTCATATATCTGTCTTTGAAAAAACGGACCCATTCATGTGCTTGATTGTCCGAAATGTTGACATATTCATATACTGCCCTTTGATATTTCACCCATTTATTGCTGCATGGTAGTTAGACAAATATCACGGTCAATTTACTGAATACCCAGAGAACAAGCAGCCTCGAAAAATCTCTGATCGATAAAATATACGCATATACCGGGATGTCAGAAAAGTGGCCTTTCATGTACGAATCCAGAAAAATGGGGTCAGTCATATAATTCTTGTTGGAAAAAGGGGGTTAATCATATACCTGGCAGCCCTGAAAAAGGGGACCATTCGGCACGCACAGCCGTACTATGCCATATTTAGGAAGTTACCCCCACCACCCCCCATGCCCCCACTCCCACCCAACCACCGAGGTCAAGCCACTGAACTGAACCTAATAAACGTTTGCGTTTGGCTTCACAAATCCCCCAAGATCATCTGACGTCACTTAGCTCAACGTGAACTCCAAATTTGCTTTTGACCCAAAAGAGCCGCAACTACAGGAAACGTACCTTCGGACATGTGCGCCCAGGGCCAGGAGATTCAAATTAGCCTGCCTATTCGCATGCCCAGAGCCGGAGATTCAGATCAGCCTGCCCATTCCCACAGTCTGATTAAAATATTCACTGCATTACGAAAACACGCCTATTCAAATATATTGAAAATTCCACCACCAAAAACTGAAGTTTCAGATAAAATTTCTGATATTTTTCATATTTCTGCTCAAAACATAGATTGTGGGTACTCGTTGGAACCGCCTCGGCTAGGCGGTTCCTACGAGTACCAACAATCTATGAGGTTGAGCAGAAAAAAGAAAAATAATGTATACCCCTGTAAACTCCCAGTTTTACTATATAATTATATAGATATGTTTACGTGATGGGGCGCTTTTGCGATCCAATGATCCAGTTTATGTGGATAACAAATACCCTGATCAGACTGCGCGGATGCACAGGCTGATCAGAGTATTCGCTTGCCGCACATGTCAGAAGGTACGTTTTCTCACCTCATGATATCACCTGAACTGCATTAGCCCAGCCAACAACGAAGTGCACATTATTTTGTGTATGTCATAGTCCATGGCATAAAAGTGTAATGTATAATTATGGAGAAAAGGTATACAGTCAAATATTTGATTTGCTGGTCAGTAGTGAGAACATTATTTGAAGATAATGAGAATTCCTATTTTGCCTAGCCAGACTCCGTGTCTGGCTAAATTCCTATTTGGACTACGACAAAATTGAGCCAGCGCATGACAAAACCTACTTTAAGACGTGTTCGACCGGCGAAGACTTAGATCAGCCTGCGCATCCGCACAGTCTGATTAGAGTCTTTGCTGATCGCATGTGCCTTCTACAGCCTTTAGGCTATTCAAAGAGGAATTGAACCCTTGTCGTACTGGGCAGATGTACAGGCTGCTCCTAGTTATTACTGGTCACACAGGTCTTAATGTAGGTTTCAAGGCAACCTTTTAGATTTTTTTTATTATTATTTGTCGTGCGCTGGCTCAAATATATTGGCCAAATGGATAGAAGTGGGGTTTAAGGGGATCAATATTATATAGGCAAGTTTTCGTGATGACAAAATCGTATCCGCTCTATAACTTAAAAATCGTTCAAGATATCTTTACGAAACTTCATATAAATATATCAATCAACATTAGACGACGTGCAGAACGCAAGAACCATAACTCTTGCATTTATACTTTTTGAGTTATTTCTCTTGGACTCTGTCACAAAATCATGTCTGCTCTATAACTTGAAAACTGTTCAAACTGTCTTCATGAAACTTCATATAAATATCAATCAACATTTGACGACGTGCACAGCGCAAGAATCATAACTCTTGCATTTATACTTTTTGAGTTATTTCTTTTGGAACTTTGTCCGTCACAAAATCGTGTCTGCTATGTAACTTGAAACCCTTTTAAGATATCTTCAAGAAATTTCATGTGAATATCAATCAACAGCAGACAACGTGTAGAGTGCAAGAACCATAATTCTTACAATTATACTTTTTGAATTACTTCCCTTGGAACTTTGTCCGTCATAAAAATGTGTTCACTCTATAACTTGAAAACAGTTCAAGATATCTTCATGAAACTTTATATGAATATCAATTAGTATGAGTCGACATGCAAAGCACAAGAACCATAACTCTTGCATTTATACTTTTTTGAGTTATTTCCCTTGAACTCTGTCACAAAATTGTGTCCACTCTATAACTTGAAAACCGTTCAAGCTGTCTTCACGAACTTTCATATAAATATCAACAAACATTAGACGACGGGAAGTCCAAGAACCATAACTTTTGCGTTTATACTTTTTGAGTTATTTTCCCTTGGACTCTGTCACAAAATCGTGTCCGCTCTATAAATTGAAAACCATTCAAGCTATCCACGAAACTTCTTATAAATATCAATCAACACTAGACGACGTGCAGAGCGCAAGAACCACAACTCTTGCATTTACACTTTTTTGAGTCATTTCCCTTGGAACTTTGTCCATCACAAAAACGTGTCCACTCTGTAACTTGAAACCTGTTCAAGATATCTTCAAGAGACTTCATGTAAATATCAATAAACATTAGTCGACATGCAGAGCGCAAAAAAACCATAACTCTTGCATTTATACTTTTTGAATTATTTCCCCCTTGGAACTTTGTCCGTCGTAAAAATTGTTTCCACTCTATAACTTGAAAACCGTTCAAGATATCTTCACGATACTTTATATGAATATCAATCAGCATTAGACGACATGCAAAGCGCAAGAACCATAACTCTTGCATTTGTACTTTTGAGTTATTTCCCTTGGAATCTCATTAGTTAATATAAATGTTCGCTGAATGTACAATACAACATGGACCCAAAAAGGGGGGATCCATATATGTTTTTGTAGAAAAATAAATTCTAGTTTATACCTGTTGATGACAAAATACAGCTGGGTGAGTAGAAAATAGTTTAGACTCAGATCAGAGGCGTCCAATCCGGAACTGCATCCAAGCTGGTCGCAGCTTTGAGACAACGTTGCATAAAACGTCGATGCAACGCCATGACGTTGCAATGACGTTAATGCTTCGTTGTATAAACATCATGTCCCTGCTGGGATTGTTCGCTAAGTCCTTACTGTCCGAATATTTAGGGTAAATACAGCCACAGAGTTGACAATAGAGTGGCTGTATTATATGTGTGTTTAGGGTAACCTTACGTACCCTACCTGACTTTCCTGGTGAAACCTAGCAATTTGTTTCCTGTTTTACTTGCATAAAATATTTATGCTATATACTCGGACAAGTAGGTCTCAGCCAGCAGTGTAGACCTAGATCAAACTGCTACAGGAGCAGTTTGATCAGAGTCTACATTGTTTGCTATTCAATCAGTATTTTAGACGCATCTAAGGAAAGCCAAACAGACTTAATAAAATTTTATATGAAATATGTGCGAAATCCAAATATATTTGATAATATCATGGTATAATTCTACATAAAATATATTAAAAAAATCCCTACCTACCTTACCTATTTTTAGCTCACCTCTGCTCAGGATGAGCTATTGTGATCACTTTTCGTCCGTCGTGCGTCCGTGCGTCCGTCCGTTAACATTTTCAAACGACTTCTCCTCTGAAGCCGCTGAGCCAATTTTGCTCAAATTTCATATGGAGCCTCCTTAGGGTGGGGGAACGAAAAATTGCTAAAATGGTCGCGGTCCGTTGACCAAGATGGCCGCCACGCCCATATATGGTAAAAACCTTAAAATATCCTCTCCTCCAGAACCGAGAATGCCTTGGGGCTGAACCTTTGCAGGAATCATCGGGGACGGGAGGTCTACGAAATTGCTAAAAGAATTGTCGTACGTTGACGTTTGACCTTTTTACGGCAAGGTCAAGTTTGCTTCCCTATGCATTTGTATGGGAAAAACCTTTAAATATCTTCTTCTCCAAAACCGAGCATGCCTTATGGCTGAATCTCTGCATATATCTTTGGGAACAGGAGGGCTACCAAAATTGCTAAAATAATGGTCGTACATTGACATTTGACCTTTTTACGGTAAGGTCAATTTTGCTTCCTTATGCATTTGTATGGGAAAAATGTTTAGAATTTCAAACAATTTCTCCTCTGGAGCTTCTGGGCCAATTTTGCTCAAATTTCATATGGAGCCTCCTTAGGTAGCGGGAACAAAAGATTGCTAAAATGGTCACCGTTGGTTGACCAAGATGGCCGCCATGCCCATATATGGTAAAAACTTTTAAAAATCTTCTTCTCTAGAACCGAGGATGCTTTGGGGCTGAATGTTTGCACAAATCATCGGGGACAGGAGGTCTACCAAAGTTGCTAAAATAATGGTCATACATTGACATTTGACCTTTTTTCGGCAAGGTCAAGTTTGCTTCCTTATGCATTTGTATGGGAAAAAGCATTTAAAAATCTTCTTTTCCAAAACCGAGGATGGCTTGTGGCTGAATCTTTGCATATATCATCTGGAACGGGCGGTCTACCAAAGTTGCTAAAATAATTGTCATACATTGACATTTAACCTTTTTACGGCGAGGTCAAGTTTGCTTCTGTATGCATTTGTATGGGCCCCATACATTTGTATGGAAAAAATGTTGATAATTTCAAATGGCTTTTCCTCTGACGCCTCCGGGCCAGTGTTGCTCAAATTTCATGTGGAGCCTCCGTGGGCAGGAGAATGAAAGATTGCTAAAATGGGTATAGTCCATTGATCAAAATGGCTGCCATGCCCATATATGGTAAAAACCTTTAAAAATCTTCTTCTCCATACCCAAATAAGCCCTGGGTCCTAATCTTTGCACAAATTATGGGGGACAGGAGATCTACCAAAATTGCTAAAATGATGATTCTATGTTGATATTTGACCTTTTTACCTCCAAGGTCAAATTTGCTTCCCCATTTGTATGGGCCATATACATTTATATTGAAAGTATCCAAGCGACTTGTAGATCAACAGTAGTTAAAATTGTTCTGATTGGAAATCTAAGATGGCCATCATCTGATTTATATTTATAATATTTCCCTGCCACTGAGCTGTTTACGTGTATAAAATCATGATTCTTCAGAAACCACTTAGCCAATTTCCACCAAATTTCACATTGATCCTTCTGTTGAAATGTGATTGATAGTTTATTCAAATGATCATGCTCCATTGACTGTCAGGCCCATATATTCTTCTTCAAAACTAAGAACTGCTCAAATGATGATATTTTCATTAGTTGCGATGATAGGATTGGAAAAATGTTGCATAACATCTGCATGTCTGCAGTGGCTATGTCACTCAGGTGAGCGAATCGTGGCCCGTGGGCCTCTTGTTTTCTTACATGTTACTCTAAACACACATATTTGTTTTTCTTTTTTTTTTTTTTATTTGGCCTAGGCTGGAAAGAATATGAAGTAAGAGGAAAAGGAAGGAGTAAGCAAAGAATATAAGAATAGCATCGTCCGAAAACATACCTTAGACATGTGCGCCCAGCGAAAATTCAGATCAGCCTGCGCATTCGCGCAGTCTGATCAGAATCTTCACCAGGCGCATTTTGGATAACCAAAGATACAACGTTTCTCCATGCGGACAACGAAGACTGATCAGACTGCGCGGATTCACAGGCTGATCTGAGTCTTCGTTTGGCGCCCATGTCAGAAGGTACGTTTTCTTACTGTGTGGCTCATACTGAAACTGAAGGAAGAAGAAATCAATAATTCAGATATCTTGGTTGTGGAACATTACAAACCTCTACTGTCTTCCACCATCATTAAATCCCTCCTCCCTCGAGGGATGGGGTGTAACTTTATAAAATCCTATATATGGAATAGTTTGGATGTGCGCGCTGAATTGCCCCCATTTTCAGCGCTTTCAGGTATATGATTAGTCCCCTTTTTTCAACAAAAGAGTATATTACCTTCCTGATTTTCCTTCATTTGTATGTGAAAGGCCCCATTTTTCTGACATCCAAGTATATGCACATATTTTTCGCTCAGAATTTTTTCGGGGCTGCTTGGTATTTTATGAATTGACTGATATTTGTCTAACTACCAGCAATAAATAGGTATAAAAAAAAGTCAAAGGGCATTATATAAATAGGTCAACATTTCGGACGATCAGGTATATGAATGGGTTCGTTTTTTTCAAAGGCCATGTATATGTATGGGTAGGTGGTTTCGAAATACTGGATCGCACACCCGTACCACAATTACCCCACTCCCCCCCCCCCTCCCCCCACCCCGCCCCCAACACACACACACACATGGGCCTTCAAACTTTAGGACAAGAACAGTAAGTATTAAGGTGCCTGAATATTTAGGGTAAATACAGCACACACACGCGCGCGCGCGCGCCCCACGAGCCTCCACCACAATACCCGTAAACGTCACGGGCTGCTAAAATTTCCAGAGCATCGATTTGATTCCATGCGAATATAGCTCAATACAAATCTAAGCTTTACATAAAAGCTTGCCATCTTTTCAGTCCTTTTTCGTTGTAGTGTTGTTTTTCTTTCTTTTTTTTTTTTTTTTTTTTTTCGTTTGTTTGCTTGGAGCACTTTTAGCCGTCAAACCCCAGCCCCACCCATCAAATTTAGTAAAATAATAGCTGATATTAAGTCTAGTCTCCATTAGAGGGATTCCAAGAATTTTAGAAAGTGATTTAGTCTATATTGTCAAGTCAAGAGTCATTCTTTCCATGGCAAATGCATGAAATGGTACCAAATGGATAATTTATAGAAAATGAACAATACCAAGTAATGAAACTTTTGTCAATAAACTATAAACAAGCAAAAATAAAATACCAAATTAAGAAACTTGCTAAAAATTAGCACAATAAATAGTGTTAATTGTGTTTATACTTTTCAGAACATGTGATTGAAGGTCTATCATGTTTACGGCTTCCGGAAAGTGAAAATGATGTTCAGCAAGCCGGGGCCCATATTAGCTAGATCGTTCTGTGTTGGAAAATTATCAAAATATTCCTAACAGTTCAAGAATTATGGCCATTTCCGCTAAATGACCACTGTCGGGTGGACAGATGGTCGGATGGATGGACACGCAAGTCGATTAAAGGGCACATTTGTGCGGGTTGTGCAACTGGTCAGTATCCAAGAAGTCATATGATAAGGGAAGCTAATGCCCAGCTAGCATTCTTCATAAATCAACACCGGGCCGTTATCGGCCATAACGGCCCGCTGTAGATTTATGAAGAATGCTGACTGGGTGCTATATTCAAAGAAACATTGATTCTTACTATATTACTTCCCTTGAAATCACTGCTGACGCCGGGACACACCAATGTCATACACGTGTGGACAGTGGAGACCAAAATCAGCGACCCCATCTGCGAGTTCTAACGAGACTATTCACTCTTAGCTACGATCATCGTAGTTTGTTTAACTCTTCTCTGGCTCTGGACAAAGTCAACAAACTCATTTGCATTTTACTTATTCCCAGCTCGGTGGGTAACTTGGGGGTAATTGTGGTACCGGTGTGCAAGCCAGTATTTCGAAACCTACCCTATTCATATACCTGGCCTTTGAAAAAAAACAAAAAACAGACCCATTCATATACTTGATCGTCCAAAATGTTGACCCATTCATATACTGCCCTTTGACTTTTATACCCATTTATTGCTGGTAGTTAGACAAATATAACAGTTAACGTTGAATACCAAGAGAACAAGCACCCTTAACAAATCTCTGAGCGAAAAAATATACGCATTTACCATGATGTCAGAAAAGTGGATGCCTTTCACATACAAATCAAGAAAAATAGGGTCAGTCATACTTTTTGTTGAAAAAGGGGGCCAATCATACACATGGCAGCGCTGAAAAAGGAGGCCATTCGGCACGCATTCCCGCTTCCGCCCTGCCACACACACACACACACCCTTCCCCGCCGAGATTTCCATTTTGCTTGAAAATAGTATCTGACGTATGCAAATTGGCTCCTAAATTGTTTTCTTAGGAGACGATTTGCAAGAAACGTCAAATTCAATTTTCTGGAAGCAAAAAAAAAATTAAAATGTCGTCTGCTAAATTTTTTACTCAGCACACAGAGAGTTAAACAAAAACCGGTGATTACAACCACACAATGCAGATAATCAAGGCAACCCGCACCGTCGCCGTTTGTTGTCATCTGCTTTATACTGTATTTTTACCCTTAGTATACGGACACCTTAACTGCTTACAGTTCTTGTTTGAAGGTCCATTTAACTACTTATGTGTCTAAAATACTGATTGATGAGTGGAAAGCATTGATAAGGTAATGCAGTCTGTGGCGTCTGACCTGGGTCTACACTTTTGCCTCAGTTCTATTTGTTTGTCTGTCTGTCCTAATACATAGGGTAAATATAGTAATATCTAGGCCGAGCCATGAGAAAATGTGTTTTCGAGCATATGCAGACAGCGAATGCCCAGATCAGCCTGCGCATCCGCGCAGTCTGATCAGGCCTTCGCTGTCCGCAAACAGAATCTTTGGGTATTAAAGACTGTTTCAGTGGAGGACAATACCCTGATGAGACGGATGATGTGAATCCGCACATTTTGCGCATGTTAAAAAAAAACTTTTTCGCTCGACGCGGCCAATCTATAACCGTCTAGGACAGACGTGTGTGCTACTCTGAGCTCAACAAATTCACATGCAAACAATGAAGACCCAGACCCATCTGCAAGTCCGAATGGTTTTCACTGTTGCTACACACTGTATCACTTCGCTTTGATAAGCCCGTCCCATTAGTGACAATCATTGACTCGCCGAGCAGCGACGATCTACACTGCACTGTGTAAATGCGAATAACTGAATTCTCCCAGAAGAATGATCCGGTACTGGTTGAGCTGTTACGAGCAATGCTGGATTTGAATCGACACATCAACTCACATGGAAAAGCGCAGACTGACCAGCAAGCGAACAAGCAAAAAAACTAATTAGGAATACATGTAGGAGTCCGGGGCGTTTTTTTTTTTTGTTTTTTTTTTAATGATTTGGAAGGGCCATGTATGTAAAAAATTAGGTAAGTTACTAAATAAAGACATGTTCAAACTCTTGTCTGTATTTAGTAACCTAACCTATTTTATACATTTATGGTACTTCCAAATCACACATACACACACACACACACACACACACACACACAAAAACACACGCGATATTCGATTTTCGCTGACCGAGCAGCGACGATCTATGGCGCACTATGCATGTGTGCAACGCACTGATCACACTCAACATAAGAACAATCTCCATCACGAAAACATACCTATATAATATTGACCCCCTTAAACCCCACTTTTATATAGTAAAACTGGGGTTTACAGGGGTATACATTATTTTTCTTATTTCTGCTCAAAAACATAGATTGTGGGAACTCGTTAGAACCGCCTCGCCGAGGCGGTTCTAACGAGTACCCACAATCTATGTTTTGAGCAGAAATATGAAAAATATCAGAGATTTTTATCTGAAAACTTTCAGTTTTTGGAGGTGAAATTTTCTATATATTTGAATAGGCATGTTTTCGTAATGAAATCTATTGACCTTCCACAGCTCGAGATCTTTTGTTCTAGACATGGGTAGCTCGAGCCACTGATGGGTTGATCACAGCACCAGTTCAGAAGGCAAACGGGGATAACTTAGGGATGCCTTTTCGATCTTCTATATTATAATGGTATGTTGAGTACACTCATTTCGATCGCCGCTCCGATTAGAGGATTCTAATAAATACCCACAATATATATACATTTTCATGATAAAATAAGCAAATACTTCCACATAAATATTTGTTTTCTTGAGATATCGGGAGAATTTCCTAAGGATTCAAAAGTCACGGCAAAGGGGTCATCTACGTTCGAGTCATTGAAGGTTTACTATATGTGTGATCCAAGTATGGATTAGCTCATTCAAGATTTCATTATAATGAGTATATATTGCGCCGGTCTCTTAATATAGCTTTGGATTTTTATATATGGTAGAGTATTCGATTAGCTCTTTATATCTGCCAGGATCGTTGGTGTGTGACGATCCCGGCAAATATAAACAAAAAAAATCTTATAACAAACTGTGTTATAAACAGATTCATGAATGTCTATTTTATTTTCATTTCAATCAAGAAATTTCATAAAGCCTAATAAAAGCATACATTAAAGAATCACATTGTTGTTCTTTTTCATCTGTTACAATGAAAATTTATTAAACTTTAGTATACCCTTGTCCCATATCATACGGTCTAAGTAAACATGAACAAAATTTGCGCCGGTACTTAGACGTTTTGTCTTGTTTGGGATAACATATCTTCTTCGCTTACAAGGAACAACCTGCGTAATTAGACACCTTCAGTTACAAACCCTGCCTGTGAAGTCCCTTCCCCATCAAACTCTCTACCCAACACACACAAGCGTCCAATCTTCTGCTTCGCGTCCAAAAATGTCTAAAATAATTGTGTTAGACTACAAACACAAAGCATGTGTTGTGAGTATAACGACCAAATGGAGTCTTGGCTTCTGCGTTATACTAATGTTTTAGCCATAAGCGGTGATATGAAAACGAAAGTAGCATTTTGGAGCGTTTTAATTATAATCAAAGCATCCCAGTATAAATTTTGTTGCCTATGTGTTTCTTATTCCGAGTCTTATTCTGGGCCGTGTTAGTAAATCTGTGAATGATATGTTGTTCTTAAGAGGCTAATGTCAACTGCTGAAATCATTTTAATCATACTGCCTAGTAAATGTTTTCAGCTGTCGTAAAACTGTCCAACTCAACCATTTTGAACTGTTATCTAGGCGTCCGTGCTGTACACATCACGAAAACATGCCTATATAATAGTGACCCCCTTAAATCCCACTTTATATAGTAAAACGGGGGTTTACAGGGGTATACATTATTTTTCTTATTTCTGCTCGAAAACATAGAGTGTGGGTACTCGTTAAACCACCTCGCCGAGGCGGTTCTAACGAGTACCCACAATCTATATGTTTTGAGCAGAAATATGAAAAAATATCAGAGTTTTTTTTATCTGAAAATTTTCAGTTTTAAGAGGTGATTTTTTTCTATATATTTAAATGGGAATGTTTTCGTAATGATGCGTCCTCTATTACTTCGTTATACCGCAGTCTGGTCTGGGGTCTATGCATGCGCATTCTAGAAATGCTATAAACGTTCATCTCTCTCTCTCTCTCTCTCTCTTGCTGTATATTTACCCTAAATTTGAGTAAGCACGTTTGACCACCTGATTATATGTCTAGATATAGTCGTGTTAATTGTGCAGACTTGGAGCAGTTTTGCTGACATGTCCGTCCAGATATTCGGGTTAAAATACAGTACTTTTTGGTCAGCCTTTTTTTATCAGTCCATTAATCTTTTGTTGAGCTGACAAGATATCTTTTAACCAAAAAGCGATTATGCTATTCTTAATATTTAAAAAAATAGCATATTTAGATGCATCCCACAGTGGTTCTTCTATTCAGCCTCTACACTTTGTCGAAAGGTATGCTTTTGTGGAGAAATATTGTAAATATTTTATCAGTATACTCACTCCTCTTATCTATGCTCGCAGTGGCTGCCTGACAAGCGTGCATTTCGTGAGTTGTTTCTAACACCTGAAATCTCATTGTTCATTTAGGTTGGATCAGACAGAACAACGACGACATTTTGATTTTCATGTAAGTTTGTTTTATATAAATATTAAAATTACGGTTTTCAGATACCTGGAAAATACCTTTTTTTTTATTTGCTCGGCTTTGTTTCTCGGGAGCTTTGTTAAATGAAATAAAAACATCTTGATAAAGAACTGGCATATAACACATATACTTAGGGTCAGTAGGGCAGTGCAGGCCCCAAAAAATATCTTGTATATATTTTTTCTCTAGTTATTTTTGTATTTTAGTACAACAGAAACACTGCTGATAAAATATAAACATATTCTGAGACTTCTGAAAAGGTTCTAAAAAACATCACATTTCTCTCAAATGGTCAGAGCAGCAAGGTGGGTGAACAGAACTATTTTATTTCCCAAGTGATGCTTGATGACCAGGGTTGGCGATCATTAGAAAATGGACGGACAGACGCATGCATTATCATGTTCCATATAGGATATTTATGGAACCATATTTATGCTAACTATTCAGACAAGTAGGTCTGCACCACGAAAACATGCTTATGTAAAGTTGACCACCTAAAACCCCACTTTTATATACGGGGCAATTTGGCTAGTTCCGGGTAAGGTTATGCTTCATAACGATTTCCAAATAACTGGCTGATCAAAACTTGATTTTTCTTTTGACTGATACAGTGATTATCCTTCCTTGAAATAGCACACAAAAGAATTCGTCATTAGCCTTTGATTATCTGCCCTTGCGATGACTGTGAAGTACACCATTGATTTGGCTAGTTCTGAATAGTTTGCTAGTTTCGAATAATGAATGAGGGATCTGTAAAAAAACAAGTCCCTGGGATAATGCAACAGCCTCTGTATATTTCTTTATTAACTTGTATTATGTGAGAAAATTAATTCAATATAAAGACATTCGTCACAAATAGATAGGTTCACAAAGACTTTAAAACCAGCCCTTTAAGCAAAAATCGCATAATTCATGGCATAACGATTTTTCAGCATGTACATCCTCCTTACTGCAAGATTTAGCTCCTATTTTGTGGATTAATAATCTTTCCGATATAAAAATATTTCAGTGAGATTTATGAAGTTGAAAGGAGTATGAGCATAAGGTCCTATTTTACCCCCTTCTGAAGCCCGAAAATAAAATAAGCTTGCAGTAAAATTATGTGTTAATCCAATTATAGCTGGTGTTTAGCGCCGTGTGATGCCCCTACAAGGTATCCCCTTACTTCGTCAAAGTGCAGATAATATATAAGCGACAACACAAGAAAACCTTTCTCCAAGGTTTTCAACCAAGTAAGACTCGGACCGGCCTGCTCAGCCATAGACTGGCTAACTAGCCACAGCACTGGATTAGCTAGTCTTGAAAGTTTTGATAGGTACCGGTAGTATACTGTCTATAGTGGTACGTGAGGAGAGCGGTGGCGAGTAAAGGGATATGTCATTACGAAAACACGCCTATTCAAATATATTGTAAATTTCACCTCAAAAAACTGAAAATTTTCAGATGAAAAACTCTGATATTTTTTATATTTCTGCTCAAAACATAGATTGTGGGTACTTGTCAGAACCGCCTCTGCGAGGTGGTTCTGATGAGTACCCACAATCTATGTTTTGAGCAGAAATAAGAAAAATAATGTATACCCCTGTAAACCCCAGTTTTACTATATAAAAGTGGGGTCAAAATTATATAGGTATGTTTTCGTGATGTGGTGATTGACAAGACCATGGTTTTTCAACAAGAAAGGAAGAACATTAATAATTATGACACTTAGGATTGAAAAATAGGCTTTAGGAACACATTTGCAGTAACTGGATCAGAAATTATGCATAAAACGCGACCAGCAGAATGAAATGCGATATTGAAAAAAAACATGGTCTTCTCAATTACCACATATCCTTTTACTTGCCACCACTCTTCTTCCATACCAGCAGTCAATAAAATACCTAGTTTCTGTGCAATGGCAAAAGACATATTTTCTTTAGAACTACACAGTAAAATGTTAGACCTTCACTGAAATGATGATGAATATAACCAGGGATTTGTAATCTCTCCAAGAACTTGAGTTTTATATACCTGTCTGTCACCAAAAGGCAAAATCTGGCCACCCTTGCGTTGGGAGGAAAATTATATTTGTTCCATATTTGCTTAAAGGACTAAAATTCCGATCTGATTATATGGGAGACTAAGTAAGAAGTTGGATTACATCACCCGATTAGGAACATTGGCGACCCTGCCAAAATGTCAGCATTATTTCAACTGACACCCAGCTTCATCGCTACCTAAACTGATTCTCTGCAACCACCTCTGGATGATCTCCTTAAAATTTTCTTTTCACAACATGGTGTTGTGCGTGTGGAGATAAGCAGCCAATGGAGCAAATAGTTTCATCAGGGACAGTTTTTAGGGTCAATCAGTGGCAGATTTAGAGGAGGTAGAGGTGGGTTGTGGGTTCAGTCGAATCTCCGTTAGAGTTCAAATTATTTCATTTTCATGGGGAATTCTGAGATGATCAGACCGAACCCCCTCAGCAAAGTTGAATCCCACTTTTTAAAATTCCTGGATCCATCCCGGTCGACACTATTTGCCATTCTATCAATGGACAATATTGGTTACAAATCATCACGAAAACACGCCTATATAATTTTTACCCCCTTAAACCCCACTTTTATATAGTAAAACTGGGGTTTACAGGGGTATGCATTATTTTTCTTATTTCTGCTCAAAAACATAGATTGTGGGTACTCGTTAGAACCGCCTCGCCGAGGCGGTTCTAACGAGTACCCACAGTCTATGTTTTGAGCAGAAATATGAAAAATATCAGAATTTTTTATCTGAAAATTTTCAGTTTTTGGTGGTGAAATTTTCTATATATTTGAATAGGCGTGTTTTCGTAATGAAATGACGGTGCATTAGCCATTACTTTTATTTCTATCTATCTATTTCGCATCCACATCCTCACATGTCCTGATTTCAGAACAACAAATATCATCTCAGTTGCCAGTTTTGAACTGAATTTTGTCATTTTAGATGTCTCTGAAATTTCTTGAAGATGGGCGCCTCAGTAGAAAGTCCTGTTATGCAAGCAAAATTATCTGACCATAATTTGGTAAGTTTGTTTTTGTACCTATATATACCTTACATCTTGTTGTATATCCTACAGAAATCAAGTCATTAAGAAAACACGCCTATTCAAATATATAGAAAATTTTACCTCCACAAACTGAAAAATTTTCAGATAAAATTCTGCTATTTTTCTCATATTTCTGCTCAAAACATAGAATGTGGGTACTTATTAGAACTGCCTTGTTGAGGCGGTTCTAACGAGTACCCACAATCTATGTTTTTGAGGAGAAATAAGAAAAATAAAGTATACCCTTGTAAACCCCAGTTTTACTTTATAAAGTGGGGTTTAAGGGGGTCAAAATTATATAGGCATGTTTTTCGTGATGTTTCTAGCAGTTTCTGTTTATCTGATATGGTGCAGTCAAGTTGTCAGTTTGAAACCACTATCCTGTAGCAGGTCATTATAACAGCAAATCCAAGCATTTCACAGTCTGCACAGGGCTTTCGTGTTTACACATACAAGAGAGTATGAATGGGGGTCTGCTGATAAGTGAAAATTGTCATTTTTTGAAAATGATAGAGAAAAAATGGCTAAAAATTTAAAGACAATTCTGAAATATATACATGTATAGAAAAGTAAAAATAAAGGTAAAGAAAGTACTGATTATGGTGAAATAAAAATATAAGGAAAAACAAAACTCAAATGTCCAGATAATGGGGAAAAAAATAATGGAGGGGAAAAAAAAGACAAAACGAGGTTTTAGAGAAATCAGACCCGCCACCCACATCCAGACCCTCCTACTACACTTGATGTCAGATAATGTACATTTAATGCAGTTAAAACAAAACAAAACGTAGAAAATAAATTATCTTACCATTATTACCATAAGTATTGGAACAGACTGGCTTGATCAAACTGTAGGCTCAGGTGAGAACCTGCAAAATGCTGCAACTAATCAGGGTCAAAAGAATGTGCACAATACTGGCTAACGGCTTAGAAAACTTAAGTCTGCTCAGTAAAATTGTGGTTTGGTAAACTGACCATGGTCAACATGACCCTGTTGGGTTGACTGGGCTGTAAAACCTCAACACAAACAAAACTTAACACTGTATGAATCTTGTTATTGCATCCCCTACAAGACTTCTCTTCAGACTTTTTCAAAACTTGTCTGGGACATTCTCCAAGAGGTTTCATTGTGCTGGCCTAAATTTGGTTCAGGTCCATCTACAACTATGGTCACCATTGGCCATGCAAACAAGAAGAAAATTTAAGGATATATATATCATATATATAAACAATAAATTTTAGTATGCTTTTTTGGATGGGCTTTTCACAAAAAATATTCCATCTTTTATAATAGCGACATCTGGGCGGGGATCTGGCATTGGGTGGGCTTGGGGCATCAGGCAGCCATCAGGGGTCGTCCAAGGTTTACCTTTCGGTTAACCTTTTTTTCAAAGTAATATGTCACCTTCATTCTTAAGTGGAAAAACCTGTCCATAATGATTTGAGGCATTTTTCTTGTTGTGAGTTGTTTCAGTGTATGAAAAGTGTTACACTTCACAAACCATCTTCAATATGCAAGCTGTAAAAGCATTGTCTTTGCATATTATTTCACTTTGATTATAGCAGTTTATTTCAGTTATGTATGGTTTACCTTTGTTGCAGGAAAAAGCATAACATGTATTGCATATCAGTTAAGACATTCTTATGATATTGTATATTATTCATGGTTTATTGGACTTACAAACTTTTGAAATCAAATTCATTGTATACCATTGATATACATAGTTGATATTCATAGACAGATGGATGAGTCAATGTTAAACAGTATTTCTATCATTTTCAAGTGACAGGTAGTGTTATTCCCACTTTACTCCAATATCGAGGGTTGAGCGCAAGACTATAGTAACTCAAACATATTTTTGAAACCCTTCGTTTAGGGGCAACTTTGGCCCCTTTGTAAACAATGCAAATTTAGGTGCCATTGCTCATACGAGCAATGTCACCTAAATTTCCATTGTTTACAGAAAGAAATGTTGTAATCTTCATAACGCCTTCACGGTAAGGAGATTAAATATTGGGAAAAACAACAATCTGACGTGCTACAGTCTTGCAATCAACCCTCGATATCCTGCACTGTCCCCTTTCATCTACTGTCCAGTTTTGTCTACTGTCATGTATAATGGTATAAGCTTATATATAGGGTAGAGTATGATCCACTTGATAGGAAATTATACTGTTGATGCCACAACACAATGAAGTGCAGCTATACACTGTATTTACCTTAAGAATGTAGACACTAAATGTAAAAAAAATCGTAAGTAAAAAAAAGAATAAGCCTAAGCAAACAGTGTAGAACCAGATCAGACTCCTAATGTATCTGTATGATTACATCTTCAGTTTGCCATTTAGAAAAAATTATGTCTTTCCTTCCAGAATACCTTATTACCATTCTGTAAAAATATGGCCGATCCAAAAAGTTCTGAGAGTAAATAATTGGTAGCGTTGTACAGTGAATTTATAGTCATATATACTGTACTTATCCATATATTTGTGGACTGACCAAAATCACTGACATTTCCATGACGTAAAATCAAATTTCTCTGACAATATCGGAGCCAGATATTTATGAATTTAGCAAGAAAGATACTTTGGGACCAAACATCCTAGCTTTATACAGCTGAAGTGTGAACTTTCATTTTTACCCTGACATATAACAGAATTCCCTGACAATTTCCTGACTTTGAAAAAAAAAATTCCCTGACATTTCCCTGACACATATAAACCCTGCTAAAGATTCTGATTCTGAATTTGCAATTCTGTGCAAACTCAGGGTTATTTGTATTTTTTTCCTTCAGTTTTTCAGAAACTTTTACGGTCAAAGCATTATTCTTGGTCATACAGAAGCTTGTGGATTTATGACCACAAAACTCCAAAACTTTATGGTAACCCTGAACATTTGTACAAGTACAGTATATGTTCTTATGCTCTCACCTGCCAGTGGCAGCAGTAGGTCACTATCCTGATGTTACACGCGTACATGCATATGTCACGTTGGTAACCAGAGTCTAACAAATGTTTGTTTTCATGTATATTCAGATTTACACGGACATTTATGTCAGTGTTTCTCTTGGAGGTCTGAACTTCAGTACATGTACCTTTTATGCTGGGAAGTTAAACTTTGATATGCTACTTACCCAGACCTAAACTTTTAACTCTGTGTTAGAGTTGCCTCTGGGTCATGCCCTGGGGGTGGGGATAGGGGTCAAAATATATACAGATCTTGAGTTTACATTCAAATTTACATTGACAATTACATCAGCGTTTCTCTTAGAGGTCACTACTTTGGTATCTTTTATGCTAGGCTGTTGAAATTGGGTTTACTACTTAACCCAGACCCAAACCTTCAATTCTGTGCTATAGTTGCCCCTGGGTCATGCCCTTGGGTGGAGCCTAAGGGGTCAACGTATAACAGATCAGGTTGAGCATTTGGAAAATAGTTGTTGAAATTTATGCATCCAGATGTTGTTTTTATTTTATCTTAATTTGGTTATACCATTAAAACAAAAACAATAAAATGCATGGGAAAATAGTGCAGACCCAGGTAAGACCAGCCTGATTAGGGTCTATACAATTTGCCATGTCATGATTACCCTTTTGCAAATACAATCAATTTACAAGTTTGAGTTTTAGGATAATAAAAGCTCATGCTCAATATATCCTAATTTTTAGCCAGCATACTTTTGCAAAGCAAAGGAAAAGTTTAGCACTTTTTAAATCTAATAAAGTCTCTGTCATCTGAAAATGCCAGGCAAGGAAAAGCCAAGATCAGATGCTAGGAGGGTCAGAAAGCCTAGAAGGCTGGCTGAAAATAGGATTTCTGCAGAAGTTGATAAAAAAAAAAAAAAAAAAAAACAGTGGAAGCCTGACCATGCTGTGGGCTTTGAGGAAACTTTAGATGGAAATGCAGCAGAGGAACTAGGTATAGGTATGATTGTAATGGAAAAAACAGCAGGGCCCAGTTGTTCAAAGCTAACGACAACGTTAGTGAACGATTCGTTAAAATTTATATAGAGTGATACGCAAATATGCTGAAATTTTTTGCTGAAAAAATGTGAGTGGTTTTTGCAAAGCTACTTACATTTTTTCAGCAAAAAAATATCAGAATATTGTATATTGAATCCGCTAAAACAGTTAACGAAATGACCCTTAACAGGCTCGAAATGACCCTTAACAGGCTCGTTAAGCTAGCAACGTTTTGAACAACTGGGCCCAGATGTTATCCATTTTGATGATGTATTTAAAAAATGTACAAATGTAAATGTAAATTCTGTAAGTCTACTAGAAACAGAGCCTTTAAAATGTGGTCTTTCAGACCTTTATATTCATGCATATTCCAAAACAAATCAGGGAAAGAATTTTAATCCAGAATAATTCTGAAAGGTGCTCTGTAATAAAAGGCTTATTAATTTTTTAAAAAAGCCCTTTCCTCTAGAAATGTAATGGTATAGAGAAGTGTTGTTCTATACATACACAGTGGAGACAATTTGCATGAAATGTCAAAATCTGTTTTCTGGGAAAAAATGAGAAAACTCTACAATTTGTTTCTTCTGAATTAGCCCAGAGAGTAGGAATGGTTGAAGGTTTTATGTACCCGCCATTTGAAGAATGTTGGAAGGGCATATAGTTGCATGTATGTATGTATGTGCACATTTTGTAAGGTTCATAACTTCGTTATTCCTCAATGAATTGTGTAATGCCTTGGCAGAAATGATAACCATCATGACGCAATGTGTTACGCATAAGACCCAGATCTGTATAGCAAAGGTCAAGATCACACTTAGAGGTCAAAGGTCAAAAATAGGGTCTTTTTTCGTGTCCAGTCCATAACTTTGCCATTCCTAGATAGATTTTGAAATGACTTGGCAGAAATGTTGATATTCATGAGAAATATATTGCGCCAAAGACCCAGGGCTGTAGCTCCAAGGTCAAGATCACACTCAGAGGTCAAATGTGAAAAATAGGGTCTTTTTATGTGTGTCCTGCCCATAACTTTGCCATTCCTTGATGGATTTTAAAATGATGGCAGAAATGTTGACAATCATGAGATGATGTGTTGCACGCAAGACACAGGTCTGCAGCTTCAAGGTAAAGGTAACACCTAAAGGTCAAAGGTAAAAGATAGGATCTTTTTTTATGTCTGGTTCATAACTTTGCCATTCCTTGATGGATTTTGAAATTACTTAGCAGAAACGTTAACCATAATAAGACAATGTGTCCCCTGCAAGACTTAGGTCTGTAGCTTCAAGGTGAGGGTCAATTTAGAGGTCAAATGTCAAATATAGGGTCTTTTTTGTTATTAAACATTACTCTTGTTAAGTTGCAAGGTAATACCGGTACTTGTTTTGAAACGGGACACTTTCATTATAAATAGACTTTTCAGGTAGCCGGCCTCGGTGGCTCAGTTGGATGCGCCGTCCGACTGGAGACCAAGAGGTCGCGGGTTCAACCCCCGCCGAGGTCGGCAACATTCTTTCGTGGAGATTTGATCATAAAATATTTTCTACAGTCATCCTCTCCCTTCCGCTGATTTAAGAAGGGCAGTTGTCAGTTTCTGGCGAAAGAATGTGCACAATACTGGTTAACCGCTTAGAGGACTAAGCCTGCCCAGTAAACGTGTGGTTAGGTAAACTGACCGCACTCGACATGACCCCATTGGGTTGAATGGGCCGTAAAACCTCAACACAAAGACTTTTCAGGTGTTTTTGAAAAGGGGAAATTTTATGTTTGTTTAGGAAACTCTCTCAGACCACAGGTCTAAAGAATTGATGGTCATATTCTGTCATGACACTTTACATCCACCAAAGCAAGTATTATTTAGTGATCAGTAGTGATGGTACAGATGAGTCTCCTGAATGGCAAGTGTCCTTATCTCGGCGTTCACTGTTGACATCCATTTATTTTTTTTGCTATGGAACTTGTGAGGTGTCTTCTTTGATTGGGATGACCTTGCATTATTTATGCAGTATTGAAATTTTAGGGTTTTAAAGGTCTCCTTGTAATATAAATTTTCAATAAGCTACTTTTAATCATTTTTATTAGACATTACATTTGTAAGGTTGCAAGGTAACACTAGTTTTAATAGGATATTTTTTATGATAAAATAACACTTTTAGAGAAGTTTTGAAAAGGGAAAATTTCATGTTTGTTTAGGAAACTGTCAGACCACAGGTCTGAAGAATTTTTTGGTCATATCCTGAAATGACACTTTACATCCACTAAAGCAAGTATTATTTAGTGATCAGTAGTGATGGTACAGATGAGTTTTCTGAATAGCAGGTTTGCTATCTGGGTCTTCACTGTTGACATCTTCTTTACACTTTGCTGTGAAACTTGTGATGTGTCCACTTTGGTTAGGATGACCAGTTAGTTTTGAATAGGCTGCTTTTTTTATGATTAATCATAACTTTTGTATGATAGCAAGGTAAAACCTGTTTTTGAATATGATGCTTTCAATAATACATACCACTTTTAAGGTTTTTTTGAAAAGGAAAATTTCATGTACCTTTAGGAAACTCTCAGACCACAGGTCTAAAGAATTTTTGGTCATATCCTGTTATGACACTTTACAAGCAAGTATTATTTAGTGATTAGTAGTGATGGTACAGGTGATTCTTCTGAATGGCAGGTTTACTTATCTGGGACCTCACTGTTGACAGCCAGTTAACATTTTCCTGTGGAACTTCTGAGGTGTCCACTTTGGTTGGGATGACCATGCATTATAAATGCAATATTTAGATTTTAGGGTTTTAAAGATCTCATTGTAATATAAATTTTCAATAGGCTCCTTTTAATCATTTTTAAACATTACATTTATAAGGTTCTAAAAGAAAGTATAATTTAGTGATCATAAGTGATGCCAGATGGTACAGATGAGTTTTCTGAATGGCAGGTTTGCTTATCTGTGTCTTCACTATCTTTTTTACATTTTGGTGTGAAACTTGTGATGTGTCTACTTTGGTTGGGATGACTATGCATAATATATTCATTATTCTAATGATTTCTTTTGAATTGGCTGCTTTTTATCATTAAGCATTATTTATGGTTGCAATATAATACTAGTTTTTATTAGAAGGCTTTCATTAATAAATATCACTTTTTAGGTATTTTTGAAAAGGGAGATTTCATATTTGTTTAGTAAACTCTCAGGCACATGCCTAAAGAATATTTGGTCATATCCTGTTACAACACTTCACATTCACTAAAGCAAGTATTATTTAGTGATCAGTAGTGACAGTACAGATGAGTCTTCTGAATGGCAGGTTTGCTAGTCTGTGTCTTCACTGTTGACATCCAGTTAACATTTTGCTGTGAGACTTGTGATGTGTCCACTTTGGTTGGGATGACCATGCATAATATATGCATAATTCCAATGTTTAGTTTTGAATAGGCTGTTTTTTGTTTTATTATTATTTTATTATGAAACGTTACTAAAGTAAGATTGCAAGGTAATACTTGTTTTCGAATACGATGCTTTCATTAATAAATATCACTTTTAAGGTATTTTTTAAAATGAAAATTTCATGTTCATTTAGGAAACACTCAGACCACAGGTCTAAAGAATTTTTGGTCATATCCTGTTATGACACTATACATCCACTTATGCAAGTATTATTTAGTGATTAGTAGTGATGGTACAGATGAGTCTTCTAAATGGCAAGTTTGCTAATCTGGGCATTCACTGCTGACATCAAGTTAACATTTTGCTGTGGAACTTGTGATGTGTCCACTTTGGTTGGGATGACCATGCATAATATATGCATAATTCCAATGTTTAGTTTTGAATAGGCTTTTTTTACTATTATTATTATTTTATTATGAAACATTACTTAAGTAAGATTGCAAGGTAATACTTGTTTTTGAATATGATGCTTTCATTAATAAATATCACTTTTAAGGTATTTTTTAAAATGAAAATTTCATGTTCATTTAGGAAACTCTCAGACCACAGGTCTAAAGAATTTTTGGTCATATCCTGTTATGACACTTTACATACACCTATGCAAGTATTATTTAGTGATTAGTAGTGATGGTACAGATGAGTCTTCTGAATGGCAGGTTTACTTATCTGGGCATTCACTGCTGACATCAAGTTAACATTTTGCTGTGGAACTTGTAATGTGTCCACTTTGGTTGGGATGACCATGCATAATATATGCATTATTCCAATGTTTAGGTTTGAATTAGCTGTCTTTTTATGATAAACATTTCTTTTGTAAGATTGCAAGTTGATGCTTGTTTTGAATATAATGCTTTCATTAATAAATGTCACTTTTAAGGTATTTTTGAGAAGGAATATTTCATGTTTGTTAAGGAACCTCTCAGACCAAAGGTCTAAAGAATTTTTTGGTCATATCCTGTTACAACACTTCACATTCACTAAAGCAAGTATTATTTAGTGATCAGTAGTGACAGTACAGATGAGTCTTCTGAATGGCAGGTTTGCTTATCTGTGTCTTCACTGCTGACATCCAGTTTACATTTTGCTGTGAAACTTGTGATTTGTCCACTTTGGTTGGGATGACCATGCATTATGTATGAAATATTTAAATTTTAGGATTTTAAAAGGTCTAGTTGTGATATAAATTTTCAAGAGGGTGATTTTAATCATTTTTAAACATTAAATTTATAAGGTTGTAAGTTAAAATTAGTTTTAAATAGGATTTTTATTTTGTTTTGTTTTTGTTTTTCTTCTGAATGGCAGGTTTGCTAATCTGTGTCTTCACTGTTGACATCCAGTTAACATTTTGCTGTTGGACTTGTGATTTGTCCACTTTGGGATGACCATGCATATTATATGCATAATTCCATTGTTTAATTTTGAATAGGCTGTTTTTTGTTGTTGTTTTTTTATGTTATGAAACATTACTTTAGGAAGATTGCAAGGTAATACTTGTTTTTGAATATGATGCTTTCATTAATAAATATCACTTTTAAGGTATTTTTAAAAATGAAAATTTCATGTTCATTTAGGAAACTCTCAGACCACAGGTCTAAAGAATTTTTGGTCATATCCCGTTATGACATTTTACATCCACTAAAGCATGTATTATTAAGTGATTATTAGTGATGGTACAGATGAGTCTTCTGAATGGCAGGTTTACTTATCTGGGCATTCACTGTTGACATCCAGTTAACATTTTGCTGTGGAACTTGTGATGTGTCCACTTTGGTTGGGATGACCATGCATAATATATGCATTATTCCAATGTTTAGGTTTGAATTGGCTGTCTTTTTATTATAAACATTTATTTTGTAAGATCGCAAGGTGATGCTTGTTTTAAATATGATGCTTTCATAAATAAATGTCACTTTTAAGGTATTTTTGAGAAGGAATATTTCATGTTTGTTAAGGAAACTCTCAGACCAAAGGTCTAAAGAATTTTTTTTTTTTTGGTCATATCCTGTTACGACACCACATTCACTTAAGCAAGTATTATTTAGTGATCAGTAGTGACAGTACAGATGAGTCTTCCGAATGGCAGGTTTGCTTATCTGTGTCTTCACTGCTGACATCCAGTTTACATTTTGCTGTGAAACTTGTGATGTGTCCACTTTGGTTGGGATGACCATGCATTATGTATGAAATATTTAAATTTTAGGATTTTAAAGATCTTATCGGGATATAAATTTTCAAGAGGCTGCTTTTAATCATTTTTAAACATTACATTTATAAGGTTGTAAGGTTCAACTAGTTTTAAATACGATTTTTTTTTCCTTTGATTTTTTTTATTATTATAATTTAATAATACTTCCAGAGTATTTTTGAAAAGGGAACATTTCATGTTTGTTTAGGAAACTGTCAGACCACAGGTCTGAAGAATATTTAGTCATACCTTGTTACAACACTTCACATTCACTAAAGCAAGTAGAATTTAGTGATCATAAGTGATGGTACAGATGAGTTTTCTGAATGGCAGGTTTGCTTATCTGTGTCTTCACTGTTGACATCTTTTTTTACATTTTGCTGTGAAACTTGTGATGTGTCTACTTTGGTTGGGATGACTATGCATAATATATTCATTATTATAATGATTACTTTTGAATTGGCTGCTTTTTATCATTAAGCATTATTTATAGTTACAATATATTGCTAGTTTTTATTAGAAGGCTTTCATTAATAAATATCACTTTTTAGGTATTTTTGAAAAGGGAGATTTCATATTTGTTTAGTAAACTCTCAGGCACATGCCTAAAGAATATTTGGTCATATCCTGTTACAACACTTCACATTCACTAAAGCAAGTATTATTTAGTGATCAGTGGTGACAGTACAAATGAGTCTTCATAACGACAGGTTTGCTTATCTGTATCTTCACTGTTGACATCCAGGTAACAGTTTGCTGTGAAACTTGTGATGTGTCCACTTTGGTTGGGATGACCATGCATAATACATGCATAATTCCAATGTTTAGTTTTGAATAGGCTTTTTTTTTTTTATTATGAAACATTACTTTAGTAAGATTGCAAGGTAATACTCATTTTTGAATACGATGCTTTCATTAATAAATGTCACTTTTAAGGTATTTTTGAAAAGAAAATTCCATGTTCATTTAGGAAACTCTCAGACCACAGGTCTAAAGAATTTTTGGTTATATCCTGTTATGACACTTTACGTCCACTAAAGCATGTATTATTTAGTGATTAGTAGGGATGGTACAGATGAGTCTTCTGAATGGCAGGTTTACTTATCTGGGCATTCACTGTTGACAGCCAGTTAATATTTTGCTGTGGAACTTGTGATGTGTCCACTTTGGTTGGGATGACCATGCATAATATATGCATTATTCCAATGTTTAGGTTTGAATTGGCTGTCTTTTTATTATAAACATTTTTTTTGTAAGATTGCAAGATGATGCTTGTTTTGAATATGATGCTTTCATTAATAAATGTCACTTTTAAGGTATTTTTGAGAAGGAATATATCATGTTTGTTAAGGAAACTCTCAGACCAAAGGTCTAATGAATTTTTTTTTTTTTTTGGTCATATCCTGTTACAACACTTCACATTCACTAAAGCAAGTATTATTTAGTCATCAGGAGTGACAGTACAGATGAGTCTTATGAATGGCAGGTTTGCTTATCTGTGTCTTCACTGTTGACATCCAGTTTACATTTTGCTGTGGAACTTGTGACGTGTCCACTTTGGTTGGGATGACCATGCATAATATATGCATTATTCTAATGTTTAGGTTTGAATAGGCTGTCTTTTTATTATAAACATTTATTTTGTGAGATCGCAAGGTGATGCTTGTTTTAAATATGATGCTTTCATTAATAAATGTCACTTTTAAGGTATTTTTGAGAAGGATTATTTCATGTTTGTTAAGGAAACTCTCAGACCAAAGGTCTAAAGAATTTTTTTGGTCATATCCTGTTACAACACTTCACATTCACTAAAGCAAGTATTATTTAGTCATCAGTAGTGACAGTACAGATGAGTCTTATGAATGGCAGGTTTGCTTATCTGTGTCTTCACTGCTGACATCCAGTTTATATTTTGCTGTGAAACTTGTGATGTGTCCACTTTGGTTGGGATGACCATGCATTATGTATGAAATATTTAAATTTTAGGATTTTAAAGATTTATCGGGATATAAATTTTCAAGAAGCTGCTTTTAATCATTTTTAAACATTACATTTATAAGGTTGTAAGGTTCAACTAGTTTTAAATAGGATTTTTTTTTCCTTTGATTTTTTTTATTATTATAATTTAATAATACTTCCAGAGTATTTTTGAAAAGGGAAAATTTCATGTTTGTTTAGGAAACTATCAGACCACAGGTCTGAAGAATATTTGGTCATACCCTGTTACAACACTTCACATTCACTAAAGCAAGTATAATTTAGTGATCATAAGTGATGGTACAGATGAGTTTTCTGAATGGCAGGTTTGCTTATCTGTGTCTTCACTGTTGACTTCTTTTTTTACATTTTGCTGTGAAACTTGTGAAGTGTCTACTTTGGTTGGGATGACTATGCATAATATATTCATTATTCTAATGATTACTTTTGGGTTGGCTGCATTTTATCATTAAGCATTATTTATAGTTGCAATATATTGCTAGTTTTTATTGGAAGGCTTTCATTAATAAATATCACTTTTTAGGTATTTTTGAAAAGGGAGATTTCATATTTGTTTAGTAAACTCTCAGGCACATGCCTAAAGAATATTTGGTCATATCCTGTTACAACACTTCACATTCACTAAAGCAAGTATTATTTAGTGATCAGTAGTGACAGTACAAATGAGTCTTCATAATGACAGGTTTGCTTATCTGTATCTTCACTGTTGACATCCAGGTAACAGTTTGCTGTGAAACTTGTGATGTGTCCACTTTGGTTGGGATGACCATGCATAATACATGCATAATTCCAATGTTTAGTTTTGAATAAGCTTTTTTCTTAATTATGAAACATTACTTTAGTAAGATTGCAAGGTAATACTCATTTTTGAATACGATGCTTTCATTAATAAATGTCACTTTTAAGGTATTTTTGAAAAGGCAAATTCCATGTTCATTAAGGAAACTCTCAGACCACAGGTCTAAAGAATTTTTGGTTATATCCTGTTATGACACTTTACATCCACTAAAGCATGTATTATTAAGTGATTATTAGTGATGGTACAGATGAGTCTTCTGAATGGCAGGTTTACTTATCTGGGCATTCACTGTTGACATCCAGTTAACATTTTGCTGTGGAACTTGTGATGTGTCCACTTTGGTTGGGATGACCATGCATAATATATGCATTATTCCAATGTTTAGGTTTGAATTGGCTGTCTTTTTATTATAAACATTTATTTTGTAAGATCGCAAGGTGATGCTTGTTTTAAATATGATGCTTTCATTAATAAATGTCACTTTTAAGGTATTTTTGAGAAGGAATATTTCATGTTTGTTAAGGAAACTCTCAGAACAAAGGTCTAAAGAATTTTTTTTTTTTTTTTGGTCATATCCTGTTACGACACCACATTCACTTAAGCAAGTATTATTTAGTGATCAGTAGTGACAGTACAGATGAGTCTTCCGAATGGCAGGTTTGCTTATCTGTGTCTTCACTGCTGACATCCAGTTTACATTTTGCTGTGAAACTTGTGATGTGTCCACTTTGGTTGGGATGACCATGCATTATGTATGAAATATTTAAATTTTAGGATTTTAAAGATCTTATCGGGATATAAATTTTCAAGAGGCTGCTTTTAATCATTTTTAAACATTACATTTATAAGGTTGTAAGGTTCAACTAGTTTTAAATACGATTTTTTTTTCCTTTGATTTTTTTTATTATTATAATTTATTAATACTTCCAGAGTATTTTTGAAAAGGGAACATTTCATGTTTGTTTAGGAAACTGTCAGACCACAGGTCTGAAGAATATTTAGTCATACCCTGTTACAACACTTCACATTCACTAAAGCAAGTATTATTTAGTGATCATAAGTGATGGTACAGATGAGTTTTCTGAATGGCAGGTTTGCTTATCTGTGTCTTCACTGTTGACATCTTTTTTTACATTTTGCTGTGAAACTTGTGATGTGTCTACTTTGGTTGGGATGACTATGCATAATATATTCATTATTCTAATGATTACTTTTGAATTGGCTGCTTTTTATCATTAAGCATTATTTATAGTTACAATATATTGCTAGTTTTTATTAGAAGGCTTTCATTAATAAATATCACTTTTTAGGTATTTTTGAAAAGGGAGATTTCATATTTGTTTAGTAAACTCTCAGGCACATACCTAAAGAATATTTGGTCATATCCTGTTACAACACTTCACATTCACTAAAACAAGTATTATTTAGTGATCAGTGGTGACAGTACAAATGAGTCTTCATAACGACAGGTTTGCTTATCTGTATCTTCACTGTTGACATCCAGGTAACAGTTTGCTGTGAAACTTGTGATGTGTCCACTTTGGTTGGGATGACCATGCATAATACATGCATAATTCCAATGTTTAGTTTTGAATAGGCTTTTTTTTATTATGAAACATTACTTTAGTAAGATTGCAAGGTAATACTCGTTTTTGAATACGATGCTTTCATTAATAAATGTCACTTTTAAGGTATTTTTGAAAAGGCAAATTTCATGTTCATTTAGGAAACTCTCAGACCACAGGTCTAAAGAATTTTTGGTCATATCCTGTTATGACACTTTACATCCACTAAAGCATGTATTATTTAGTGATTAGTAGGGATGGTACAGATGAGTCTTCTGAATGGCAGGTTTACTTATCTGGGCATTCACTGTTGACAGCCAGTTAATATTTTGCTGTGGAACTTGTGATGTGTCCACTTTGGTTGGGATGACCATGCATAATATATGCATTATTCCAATGTTTAGGTTTGAATTGGCTGTCTTTTTATTATAAATATTTCTTTTGTAAGATTGCAAGATGATGCTTGTTTTGAATATGATGCTTTCATTAATAAATGTCACTTTTAAGGTATTTTTGAGAAGGAATATTTCATGTTTGTTAAGGAAACTCTCAGACCAAAGGTCTAATGAAATTTTTTTTTTTTTTTTTGGTCATATCCTGTTACAACACTTCACATTCACTAAAGCAAGTATTATTTAGTCATCAGTAGTGACAGTACAGATGAGTCTTATGAATGGCAGGTTTGCTTATCTGTGTCTTCACTGTTGACATCCAGTTAATATTTTGCTGTGGAACTTGTGATGTGTCCACTTTGGTTGGGATGACCATGCATAATATATGCATTATTCTAATGTTTAGGTTTGAATAGGCTGTCTTTTTATTATAAACATTTATTTTGTGAGATCGCAAGGTGATGCTTGTTTTATATATGATGCTTTCATTAATAAATGTCACTTTTAAGGTATTTTTGAGAAGGAATATTTCATGTTTGTTAAGGAAACTCTCAGACCAAAGGTCTTAAGAATTTTTTTTGGTCATATCCTGTTACAACACTTCACATTCACTAAAGCAAGTATTATTTAGTCATCAGTAGTGACAGTACAGATGAGTCTTATGAATGGCAGGTTTGCTTATCTGTGTCTTAACTGCTGACATCCAGTTTATATTTTGCTGTGAAACTTGTGATGTGTCCACTTTGGTTGGGATGACCATGCATTATGTATGAAATATTTAAATTTTAGGATTTTAAAGATTTATCGGGATATAAATTTTCAAGAAGCTGCTTTTAATCATTTTTAAACATTACATTTATAAGGTTGTAAGGTTCAACTAGTTTTAAATAGGATTTTTTTTTTCCTTTGATTTTTTTTTATTATTATAATTTAATAATACTTCCAGAGTATTTTTGAAAAGGGAAAATTTCATGTTTGTTTAGGAAACTGTCAGACCACAGGTCTGAAGAATATTTGGTCATACCCTGTTACAACACTTCACATTCACTAAAGCAAGTATAATTTAGTGATCATAAGTGATGGTACAGATGAGTTTTCTGAATGGCAGGTTTGCTTATCTGTGTCTTCACTGTTGACTTCTTTTTTTACATTTTGCTGTGAAACTTGTGATGTGTCTACTTTGGTTGGGATGACTATGCATAATATATTCATTATTCTAATGATTACTTTTGAAATGGCTGCATTTTATCATTAAGCATTATTTATAGTTGCAATATATTGCTAGTTTTTATTAGAAGGCTTTCATTAATAAATATCACTTTTTAGGTATTTTTGAAAAGGGAGATTTCATATTCGTTTAGTAAACTCCCAGGCACATGCCTAAAGAATATTTGGTCATATCCTGTTAGAACACTTCACATTCACTAAAGCAAGTATTATTTAGTCATCAGTAGTGACAGTACAGATGAGTCTTATGAATGGCAGGTTTGCTTATCTGTGTCTTCACTGTTGACATCCAGTTAATATTTTGCTGTGGAACTTGTGATGTGTCCACTTTGGTTGGGATGACCATGCATAATATATGCATTATTCTAATGTTTAGGTTTGAATAGGCTGTCTTTTTATTATAAACATTTATTTTGTGAGATCGCAAGGTGATGCTTGTTTTAAATATGATGCTTTCATTAATAAATGTCACTTTTAAGGTATTTTTGAGAAGGAATATTTCATGTTTGTTAAGGAAACTCTCAGACCAAAGGTCTAAAGAATTTTTTTTGGTCATATCCTGTTACAACACTTCACATTCACTAAAGCAAGTATTATTTAGTCATCAGTAGTGACAGTACAGATGAGTCTTATGAATGGCAGGTTTGCTTATCTGTGTCTTAACTGCTGACATCCAGTTTATATTTTGCTGTGAAACTTGTGATGTGTCCACTTTGGTTGGGATGACCATGCATTATGTATGAAATATTTAAATTTTAGGATTTTAAAGATTTATCGGGATATAAATTTTCAAGAAGCTGCTTTTAATCATTTTTAAACATTACATTTATAAGGTTGTAAGGTTCAACTAGTTTTAAATAGGATTTTTTTTTTCCTTTGATTTTTTTTTATTATTATAATTTAATAATACTTCCAGAGTATTTTTGAAAAGGGAAAATTTCATGTTTGTTTAGGAAACTGTCAGACCACAGGTCTGAAGAATATTTGGTCATACCCTGTTACAACACTTCACATTCACTAAAGCAAGTATAATTTAGTGATCATAAGTGATGGTACAGATGAGTTTTCTGAATGGCAGGTTTGCTTATCTGTGTCTTCACTGTTGACTTCTTTTTTTACATTTTGCTGTGAAACTTGTGATGTGTCTACTTTGGTTGGGATGACTATGCATAATATATTCATTATTCTAATGATTACTTTTGAAATGGCTGCATTTTATCATTAAGCATTATTTATAGTTGCAATATATTGCTAGTTTTTATTAGAAGGCTTTCATTAATAAATATCACTTTTTAGGTATTTTTGAAAAGGGAGATTTCATATTCGTTTAGTAAACTCCCAGGCACATACCTAAAGAATATTTGGTCATATCCTGTTACAACACTTCACATTCACTAAAGCAAGTATTATTTAGTGATTAGTAGTGACAGTACAAATGAGTCTTCATAATGACAGGTTTGCTTATCTGTATCTTCACTGTTGACATCCAGGTAACAGTTTGCCGTGAAACTTGTGATGTGTCCACTTTTGGTTGGGATGACCATGCATAATACATGCATAATTCCAATGTTTAGTTTTGAATAAGCTTTTTTCTTTATTATGAAACATTACTTTAGTAAGATTGCAAGGTAATACTCATTTTTGAATACGATGCTTTCATTAATAAATGTCACTTTTAAGGTATTTTTGAAAAGGCAAATTCCATGTTCATTTAGGAAACTCTCAGACCACAGGTCTAAAGAATTTTTGGTCATATCCTATTATGACACTTTACATCCACTAAAGCATGTATTATTTAGTGATTAGTAGTGATGGTACAGATGAGTCTTCTGAATGGCAGGTTTACTTATCTGGGCATTCACTTTTGACAGCCAGTTAATATTTTGCTGTGGAACTTGTGATGTGTCCACTTTGGTTGGGATGACCATGCATAATATATGCATTATTCCAATGTTTAGGTTTGAATTGGCTGTCTTTTTATTATAAATATTTCTTTTGTAAGATTGCAAGATGATGCTTGTTTTGAATATGATGCTTTCATTAATAAATGTCACTTTTAAGGTATTTTTGAGAAGGAATATTTCATGTTTGTTAAGGAAACTCTCAGACCAAAGGTCTAAAGAATTTTTTTTGGTCATATCCTGTTACAACACTTCACATTCACTAAAGCAAGTATTATTTAGTCATCAGTAGTGACAGTACAGATGAGTCTTATGAATGGCAGGTTTGCTTATCTGTGTCTGCACTGTTGACATCCAGTTTACATTTTGCTGTGGAACTTGTATTGTGTCAACTTTGGTTGAGATGACCATGCATTATAAATGTATGAAATATTTAAATTTTAGGATTTTAAAGATCTCATAGTAATATTAATTTTCAATATGCCGCTTTTAATCATTTTTAAACATTTAAAAGGTTGTAAGGTTAAACTGGTTTTAAATAGGATGTGTTTTATTATTATTATTATTATTATTATTATTTAATAATACTTCTAGAGTATTTTTGAAAAGGGAAAATTTCATGTTTGTTTAGGAAACTGTCAAACCACAGGCCTGAAGAAATTTTTGGTCATATCCTGTTATGACACTACATCTACTCAAAGCAAGTATACTTTAGTGATCATTAGTGATGATTCAGATGAGTTTTCTAAATGGCAGGTTTGCTTATCTGTGTCTTTACTGTTGACATCCAGTTTACATTTTGCTGTGAAACTTGTGATGTCTACTTTGTTTGGGATGACCATGCATAATATATTCATTATTCCAATGATTACTTTTGAATTGGCTGCTTTTTTATTATAAAGCATTACTTAAGGTAATGTAATACTAGTTTTGTATTAAGAGGCTTTCATTAATGAATATCACTTTTAAGGTATTTTTGAAAAGGAAAATTTCATGTTGGTTTAGGAAACTCTCAGACCACAGGTCTAAAGAATTTTTGGTCATATCCTGTTATGACACTTTACATCCACTAAAGCAAGTATTATTTAGTGATTAGAAGTGATGGTGCAGATGAGTCTTCTGAAAAACAGGTTTGCTTATCTGGGCATTCACTGTTGACATCCAGTTAACATTTTGCTGTGGAATTTGTGATGTGTCCCCTTTGGTTGGGATGACCATGCATAATATATGCATTATTCCAATGTTTAGTTTTGAATAGGCTGTTTTTTTTTTATTATTATACATTACTTTTGTAAGATTGCCAGGTAAAACTTGTTTTTGAATATGATGTTTTCAATAATAAATATCTCTTTTAAGGTATTTTTGAAAAGGAAAATTTCATCATAATTTAGGAAACTCTCTGACCACAGGTCTAAAGAATTTTTGGTCATATCCTGTCATGACACTTTACATCCACCAAAGCAAGTATTATTTAGTGATTAGTAGTGATGGTACAGATGAGTCTTCTGAATGGCAGGTTTTCTTATCTGGGTCCTGACTGTTGACAGCCAGTTAACATTTTGCTGTGGAACTTTTGAGGTGTCCACTTTGGTTGGGATGACCATGCATTATATATGCAATATTTAAATTTTAGGGTTCTAAAGATCCTATGTAATATAAATTTGCAATAGGCTGCTTTTAATCATTTTAAACATTACATTTATAAGGTTGTAGGGTTAAGCTTGTTTTAAATAGGATGTTTTTATTATTATTATTATTAAATATTTCTAATACTTCTAGAGTATTTTTGAGAAGGGAAAATTTCATGTTTAAGAAACTGTCAGACCACAGGTCTGAAGAATTTTGGTCATATTCTGTTATGACACTTTACATCTACTAAAAGCAAGTATAATTTAGTGATCATTAGTGATGGTACAGATGAGTTTTCTGAATGGCAGGTTTGCTTATCTGTGTCTTCTCTGTTGATATCTTTTTTACATTTTGCTGTGAAACTTGTGATGTGTCTTCTTTGGTTGGGATGACCATGCATAATGTATTAATTATTCCAATGATTGCATGTACTTTTGAATTGGCTGCTTTTTATTATTTAAGCATTAGTTAAGGTTGCAATATAATACTAGTTTTTATTTAGAGGCTTTCATTAATAATTATCACTTTTTGGTAATTTTTGAAAAGGGGGAATATCATATTAGTTTAGAGCACTCTCAGACCACAGGTCTTACGAATTTTTGGTCATATCCTGTAATTAACGCCTATTCACATCCACTAAAGCAAGTATAATTTAGTGATCACTAGTGATGGTATAGATAAGTTTTCTGAATGACAGGTTTGCTTATCTTGGTCTTCACTGTCGACATCCAGTTAACATTTTGCTGTGAAACTTGTGAGGTGTCCACTTTGGTTGGGATGACCATGCATTATATATACAGACAGTATTTAAATCTTAGGGTTTTAAATGTCTCAACTACCGGTAATATTAATTTTGTTTTTGCTGCTTGACATCATTCTTAAAGGGCAAATACAAAGAAATTTAAAATATGCCTGGTTTTCAGGGTGTTGATAGAATGCTTTAAGAGAATTATTTTGTTGAAAACCCCATCAAAAAATTCCAATCCAATCAAAAGTTATGGTGATTAATTTACGATACCTACCTTTTTTCCTGTTAGAGTAACCTCCCTTGGATTGTGTATTGATTAAGGCCCACAATGCAATATTCTGTGATGTCATAGTGGAACTTAAATTTTAAATTGAAATTTTAAACAGGAATATTCTGCATTTCCTTATATGCTACATAGTTTTTCTCCTTAACCATTATTGATATAGGTCTCTGTCCACAAATAAGCCCATGAATAGAGAATTTAACTCAAAATTTAATCAGTTATTTAAATTTAAAGCTAAATTTTAAAATGTTTAAAACTTGACTAATATTAAATTTTTCGTAAGTTTTTTTAATAATAGTGAATTTTGGGTGTATATCATATAAATGAATACCCAAAAAGTCAATTTTGGCTAATTATTAAGCATTGTAACTGGATTTTAAATTATTTAAATGAATTTTTTAAATTTGAAATGTAACACTTTAAACTGAAAATAAGAGTTAAATTCCTATGTATATTAGTTTAAAGGAGTGGAATAAATTAAACAATGTGAAAACATAATTGATGCAGATTAAAAAGCAAAAAATATTGGCAATTTAAAAGTTCAAAATTTTACTGTTCCCTTATGATGTCATAAAAGGGCTCATGAATATTAATGAGGCAGCCTGAATTCAATCCTCTTGGATGTTAAATATCAAATTTCAAATCGCAATATTTTAGAAACTGTTTAAGATAATTTGATGCGTTTTTCGGCAGTCACCTCCTTACTGAAGTGCTCTTAAATATTTAGTAGAATTAAAACCTTCGTATTTGCCCTTTAAATATTGCATCCTTAAATATTACATCTGTAAGGTTGCAAGATAATGAAAATTTCATGTTTGTTTACCTCTCAGACCACAGGTCTAAAGAATGCTTGAACCCGCAACCTCCTGGTCTCCAGTCGGACGGTGCATCCAACTGAGCCACCGAGGCCAACCTCAAAGGAAATGAAAATATAATCTGCACTAAAAGTTTTGGTCATATCCTGTTAAGACACTTTATATCCACTAAAGCAAGTATTATTTAGTGATCATTAGTGATGGTACAGATAAGTCTTCTGAATGGCAGGTTTGCTTATCTGGGTCTCACTGTTGACATAGTTAACATTTTGCTGTGAAACCTGTGATGTGTCCACTTTGGTTGGGATGACCATGAATTATAGCTGCAGTAATTAAATGTTTGGATTTAAAATGTCTCAAGGTAATGTTAATTTTGAATATGCAACTTTTCGTGATTCTTAAACATTACCTTTGTAAGGTTGCAAGGTAATACTAGGTTTGAATAGAATGCTTTTTTATGCCATTGGCATAATGCTAGAATTTCTTGTAGATAACAGCAGAAACATAACATTTAAAAGAAAAAAAAGTAGTGAGTTAAGACCAGTCCCAACTATATTTTAAGTTACAATAAAATGTCTTGGAAAATTCTACACTGCAAATAATACTATAAGCGAAATAGTAAAAAACAATTTAGTAAGTTTGTTGTCTTTTGATGGTCAAGAAAGAACTTTGGCTTAAGGTCTTGGTCCAGCTGTCTGCTGGGAAATGTGCATCTGAAAACCACTTGTTTCCACAAACTGAGTAAAAGTCCTCTGGTTTTTAAAATAGTTCCATAAAAAAGCTGTTAAATGAGAGAGCATTAATTCATAGATAAACCATTGTGAAAACTAGGAAAGAATAGAAAGGGATGAAATGTGGGAGTTATCTACCATTTTAATATGTGACATACTGTTTCACTGTAAGCAAAGTTTCATTTGAATATCTGTTTTGATTCAGAGAAAGGCAAATTTATCAAAAGCATTAAACATTTTGGGCTGGATGTCCTAGTGGTTAGTGATCTCAGCATGTTAGACAGGCATGAACCTTGTTTGGATTGGGAATGTTTCCCATCATTAGTACACCCAGCTCATACTCAACATGCCCTGGATTGAGTATAAATTGGACAGGGAAATGCTTGGTCATAGACAGCAGGAAAAGCATGCATGGACAAGACTGTACATATACAAGCATTAATACACATTGTGGCCCAATATAACTGAAATACTACACAAAGGACTATAAAGCTCCAGAACACCACCACAAACATTTGAATTATTGTGTTCTGGTCATATATGTATAGGAAAACTAGATGCAATTCACACATAGGTTGTGTTTCACAAAACAGCCTATTTCAGGGTAAATAACTTTCTGGTCCTTTCAGTATTATCTAACATCTTGGTTTTGAAATAAAAAATAATTCCTGCAATGATGCAATCTTCTTTTGCTCTCCTTAATACATTTGTTTGTTACTAAGGAGCACTTATACAAGTAGTATCCAGATACATATTGTTCAGTTGGACAAAAAGATGGTAATCCTCAGATCCACCTACATGATCTTGGAGGACCTCAAATAAGATTCACAATTTTCCCTCATCATCTTTCTTACTAATAGATAGAGCATAAACAGAATGATAAATCAACAGCTAGAGTGGTTAACTTGATTGAGAAGCCATGTTTCTGTCTCCTCAACCTTCTTTAGAATTCTTAATTTCAATATCCTATCTCCAATGGAAAATGTTAGTGCAAATCAGCAATTCTTTTTTAGTCTAGAATATATGTATATGTGTATAGATGCTAGAATTTCTTTTAAATAACCACAGAAACATAAAAAAAATGATGTGTTAAACCAATCCCAACTACATTTAAAGTTACAATAAAATGCCTTAAAAATTCTTCGCTCTAATTAATGCCATAAGGAGAATAACTTATAGTTAAAACAGCTTTGTTAGTTGTCTTTTGGTGGTCAAGGAAGAAGGCTTTTCACACCAGCTGTCTGCCCAGAAATGTGCATCTGTAAACCATTTGTTACAAGCAAACTGAGTAAAAGTTGTTCTTTTTTTTTTTTTTTTTTTTTTGTTGTTGCTTTTGGGTTTTTTAATGTTTTTGTAAAACAAACTGTTGAATGAGACAGCATTCATTGCATAGATGAAATGTTTAATTGTGAAAACTAGGAAAAATAGAAAGGAATGAAATGAAGGAGTTATCTGCTATTTTAATACATGTATGTGACATACTCTTTCAGTGTTAGCAAGTTTCATAAAAATTTGAATATTTTTTTTGATTCAGAGAAAGGTAAAGTTATTAAATACATTAAACATTTTGGGCTGGGTGTCCTAGTGGTTAGTGATCTCAACCTGTAAGACAGATGTCATGCATTTGAGCCTCTTTTGGGTTGGAAATATTTCCCATCATTAGTATATCCAGCCCATACTCAACATGCCCTGGTTTGAGTGTAAATTGGACAAGGAAATGCTTGGTCATGGACAGCAGGAAACGCACGCATGGACGAGACTGTACAAATGCAAGCATAAAACAGACATCATGGCATAATATAACTGAAATACTGCACAAGGGACTGTAAAGCTCCAGAACTCTACCACAAACATTTGAATTGTTGTGTTCTGGTCATATATGTATAGGACAACTAGATGCAGTTCAAACATAGGTTGCCGGCCTCGGTGGCTCAGTTGGATGCGCCGTCCGACTGGAGACCAGGAGGTCGCGGGTTCAACCCCCGCCGAGGTCGGCAACATTCTTTCGTGGAGATTGATCATGAAATATTTTCTACGGTCATTCTCTCCCTTCCGCTGATTCAAGAAGGGCAGTTGTCAGTTTCTGGCGAAAGAATGTGCACAATACTGGTTAACCGCTTAGAGGACTAAGCCTGCCCAGTAAACGTGTGGTTAGGTAAACTGACCGCGCTCGACATGACCCCAATGGGTTGACTGGGCCGTAAAACCACAACACAAACAAAATCAAACATAGGTTATGTTTCACAAAACAGCCTATTTCAGGACAGAAAACTCTTTCTGGTTCCATTCTGTATTATCTGATTTCTTGGTTTTGAAATACAAAAAAAAAAAAAATCTCTGCACTGATGCCATCTCCTTCACTAGTCTTGTTTCTTTTAGTAAAAATTGTTTACATGTTTGTCTGTCACTAAGGAGTGCTTATACAGCATTTTCTACATACATGTTGTTCAGCTGGACAGATGGATGTAATCCCAAGACCCTTGGGGGACCTGAAATAAGATTCACAATTCTCTCAGTATTACCTTGTTTACTAGTAGATAGAACATAAACAGAATAAATAATCCACAGAGTGGTTAACTTGATAGAGAATCCACATTTCTGTCTCCTTAACCTTCTTTAGAAGTCTTTGTTACTAATTTCAGCATCCTGTCTCTTCTTGCAATTGTGAGTGCAGAATAGCAATTCTTTTCAGTCAAGAATATTTGTGTGTATGTATAGATGCTGTCCCACAGGGGCGAACTGTCTGGTGTTCCTGTGTCCATACATCCGTAAATAATTTCTTATCACATCTCCATTGCTCACATTTCTTCAAAACTTGTCTGTGATGCTCCCCTACCCAAATGAAAAAAGCAATGAATATGCTTTAACAAACTATAATTGCTATAAACATTTGATTTGTGTATAATTTAGCATATATTTTCACATGTAGATAAGATAATTCTATGGATGCACCGTCCGACTGGAGACCAGGAGGTCGCAGGTTCAACCCCCGCTGAGGTCAGAAACATTCTTTCATGGAGATTGATCATGAAATATTTTCTATGGTCATTCTCTCCCATCCGCTGATTCAAGAAGGGCAGTTGTCAGTTTCTGGCGAAAGAATGTGCACAATACTGGTTAACCGCTTAGAGGACTAAGCCTGCCCAGTAAACGTGTGGTTAGGTAAACTGACCGCGCTCGACATGACTCCATTGGGTTGACTGGGCCGTAAAACCTCAACACAAACAAACAAGATAATTCTATATGCTTTAACTAGCTATATCCAATACACAGAAATAATAGGAAAATTCTGTGTTTTAACAAACTATATCCAATACACTGAAATAATATACAAATGCTACACTTTGGCAAGACTTTATTCAATGCACAGAAATGATGTGCAAACACTACAGTATGTTTTTTAAAAAAACCTTTGACTAACTGCTCTCTTGGCTAATTCAGCAGACAACAAATTGATGACATTTTTCTTGTTTTTCCCAGAAAAGGGGATTTGACGTCATGCAAATTAGCTCCACTATATATGTATTGAACAGCACTTCCCTATACCATTATATTATAAACAAGCCACTACTTTCTAGAAAAGGTGGCTTTTTTGAAAAGTTATGGGCCTTTTTATCACAGGGCCTCTTCCAGAATTATTCATGTTTAGAATTCTTTCCTTGATTTGTTTTGGAATGCATGAATATCAAGGTCTGAAAGACCACATCTTATTTTAAGTAGACCTGCAGACCCTTCTGCTGATTCAAGAAGGGCAGTTGTCAGTTTCTGGCAAAAGAATGTGCACAATACTGGTTAACCGCTTAGAGGACTAAGACTGCCCAGTAAACGTGTGGTTAGGTAAACTGACCGCGCTCAACATGACCCCATTGGGTTGACTGGGCCGTAAAACCTCAACACAAACAAACAACAAACAAACAAGACCTGCAGAATTTTGCATTTCAAGTGCACATTTTTCTTTAATACATCATCAAGCTGGATAATACCTGCTGGTTTTTTTTTTTTTTTTTTTTTTTTTTTTTCACATCAACCATAACTGCACCTAATTCCTCAGCTGCATTTTCATCTAAAGAGAAGCTTTTCTCATAGCCTACAACATGGTCAGCCTGCCACTGTTTCTTTTGGATCAACTTCTGTAGAAATCCTATTCTCAGTCAGCTTTTTAGGCCTTCTGACCCTCCTAGCATTTGATCTTGGCTTTTCCTTGCCTGGCATTCTTCAGATGACAGACATTTTATTAGATTTAAACAAACAGTGCTAAACTTTTCTTTTGTTTAGCAAATTAAAGGTATGGCTTCAGGAAGATGGAGGAAGTGAACCATATTACCCCTTGAGTGATATCATTGATGACATCACTAACGACATCAAATAAACTAAGTTCTGACTTTCTAAAAATTAGGACATCTTGAGCACAAGCTATACGGTAGATTTCCTTTTAGTTTAAACTCTCAAATAATTTGAACACCCCTTACTGTTTTGAAATCAACTTCCAAGCCTAAAAGGTACTAAGTTAAGACCTCCAAGAGAAATGCTGACGTAAATGTCAGTGTAGGTCTGGGTAAGTAGCACACCCAATTTCAACAGCCTATAGCATAAAAGGTATCCAACTAATGACTTCCAAGAGAAACGCTGATGTAAATGTCATTGTAAATTTGAATGTAAACTAAAGACCCATATTCCTACCCCAGGGCATGACCTAGAGGCAACTCTAACACAGAGATAAAAGTTTAGGTCTGGGTTACAGTAGCATACCAAATTTCAACTAAGTAGCATGAAAGGTACTGAGGTTATGACCTCCAAGATAAATTTGAATATAAACAAACATTTGTGTTACAAACATAACATACGCACATATGCACGTAACATCAAGTTGAAATACATGTACTACATTCCCCACTGCTGTCTTCAGTGGGTGGGGGCATAAAAACATATACTGTAATTGTACAAATGTCTGAGATTACCATTTAGCTTGTGAGTTTTGTGGTCACAAATGCACGAAATTCTGTATGATCAAAAATAATGCTTTGACAGTAAAAGTTTACAAAAAATGGAAAAGTATATATAGAAATAAACCTGAGTTTGCCCAGAATTGCAAATCCAGAATCACAATCTTTTGCAGGGTTCATACACGTCAGGGAAATATCAGGGAAATTTATTATTTTCAAGGTCAAGGAATTGTCAGGGAATTATGTGATATGTAAGAAAAAAATGAAATTTTGCAAAAATGTCAGGAAATTTAATATTTCAGCTGTATAAAGCTAGAATGTTTGGTCCCGATGTATCTTTCTTGCTAAATTCATAAGTTTCTGACTTTGATGGTCAAAATGTTAACTGTTCTAGTAAGTACAATATCTAATCCACAGGTATTTTTGCTGAAAAAAATGTAAGTGCATTTGCAAAAGCTACTCAAATTTTTACAGCAGAAATATTAGCATATATGCCATATTTAATGATCAAAGTTTTAACAATACGTTAACTAATGACATCGTTAGTTATGAACAAATGAGCCCAGGTGATCTCTCTATTGAAATTTGTGATGGACTGGCAAATAGTATAGACCCTGATCAAACTACTCCTTTAGAAGATGTTTGATTGAAGTCAACACTGTTTGTTGGAGCCTGTCTGTCTAAATATTTATAGTTAATAGGGTGCTCATTTAAAAAAACCATTTCTACTGGCCTTCCCTACAAAATGGCAAGCCTTATTTTCTCTAAAAATACATAAAAAAATCAAAATGTTGTCTGCTGTAGTTGTGATTAGCCCTCTAAGGGTTAAATTATTTTTTTTCTCAATGATCATCCATAACTTAAAAGGCTGGAGACCTAGCATCCTCGACCTGGGCGAGATGTCTTAGTCATGAATTATGACCAAGCATAGTTTCAAGAAAAGGAATCCAGGCATGAAAACCTATAATGAGTACTCATTAGAATTGCCTTAGTAAGCAGTTCTATCAGTATACACGTTTCTATGCTGACATAAGTCATAACGATGTTTTCTGTTTGGAGTTGTTAGACTTTATAAGACTAGGTATTATGCCCCCGCTCATCAGGCCCGCGAAGTAGATGGGCTGCCTTTTGCCTCTGTGGCAGAGCTGCTAGTAACTTAATGCAGGATTTTAGTTTGTCATTGGCCCAAGTCGGGTAAAAATCCCACAGATTCAGAGGCAACGTCTTGACATGACGTGACCATATCATTAAAATACTGTTGACTGGATTAGGTATGAGATTACATAGGTAAGATTATATTAGATCAATACTGTGTTAGATTAGACAGGAATAGATACTTAGTAGTAGATCAGGGCTCAGTTGTTCAAAGAGTCGTTAGCCTAACGGGCTCATTAAAGATCAAAATGTTAACTGTTCTAGTAAGTACAATATCTAATTCACAAGCATTTTTGCTGAAAAAATATGAGTAGCTTTTGCAAGTGCAAATGCAAAAGCTACTCAAATTTTTTCAGCAAAAATATTAGCTTATGCCATATTTAATGATCAAAGTTTTAACAATACATTAACTAACGACATCCTTAGTTTTGAACAACTGGGCCCAGAGTATAAACATGGGCCACATCAAGCAAAAAATGGTGTTTTCAAGCATGAGCAAAAGGCACAGATTCAGATTCATCCTAAAATGCACAAAATCTCATTTGGGCTTTAGCTCTCCATTGATACATTCTATAGTATCCAATGATTCTGGCAGCAGACAGTGAAGGCCCTGATCAGACTATTCAAATGCACAGTCTGATCTGGGCCTTTGCTGTCTACACATGCCCTGAAGGCACATTTTCTTGGTGTGGCTCAGATCAGCATGTATGCATGAAAGTTTGCTGATTGATTGATTTAAAAGTGACTGTGTATGAGGATGTGTGCACTTGCAAATTGACTGTGTATGAGGATGTGTACACTTGCGAATTGACTGTGTATGAGGACATGTGCACTTGCAAATTGACTGTGTATGAGGATGTGTGCACTTGCGAATTGACTGTGTATGAAGACATGTGCATTTGCGAATTGACTGTGTATGAGGACGTGTGCACTTGCGAATTGACTGTGTATGAGGACATGTGCACTTGCGAATTGACTGTGTATGAGGACGTGTGCTCTTGCGAATTTTTCGCGGCTTAGACTCTGTATAGCGAGTCTGTCCGTGACCACAGTGAGTCTGTTACTGACCACAGCGAGTCTGTTCATGACCACAGTGAGTCTGTTCATGACCACAGCAAGTCCGTTCATGACCACAGTGAGTCTGTTCATGACCACAGCAAGTCTGTTCATGACCACAGCAAGTCTGTTCATGACCACAGCGAGTCTGTCCGTGACCACAGCGAGTCCGTTCATGACCACAGCGAGTCTGTCCGTGACCACAGCGAGTCCGTTCATGACCACAGCGAGTCTGTCCGTGACCACAGCGAGTCCGTTCATGACCACAGCGAGTCTGACCACAGCGAGTCTGTCCGTGACCACAGCGAGTCCGTTCATGACCACAGCGAGTCTGTCCGTGATACTTTCTACATGTTTGCGATACATGTTTGCAGTTCACATTTTTGTTTCATATTGCGATTCTCATTGGCGATTGTGCGTCATGTTTG
The DNA here is from genome assembly GCA_964016985.1 of Anodontia alba. Taxonomy (NCBI): domain Eukaryota; kingdom Metazoa; phylum Mollusca; class Bivalvia; order Lucinida; family Lucinidae; genus Anodontia; species Anodontia alba. The sequence goes on along the minus strand of OZ024823.1, from coordinate 49,535,225 downwards.
ATGATTGCGATTCCGTTTGCGATTCATGTTGGTGATTTACGTCGGTGATTCACACTTGCGATTCATGTTTATTTTTTTTTATTATTATTTTTATTATTATCATTCTATGGGCAAATTCAGCAGATGACAAGTTGATATTTTTCTTGATTTTCCCATAAAGTAGGCATTGTCATTTCATCAAAATTGTCTCATAGAGGGATACTTTGCATGAAATGTCAAAGCCAATTTTCTGGGAAAATAAGTAAAAATTTTTGTAGCTGATTAATTCATTACTTTAACACTTTGCATGCTTGGTGTAAAAATTCAGCAGAAAACATTTTGAACTGTTTTCTTATTTTTTCTTGAAAATAGGATCTGACACTTCATGCAAATAGCCTCCTTAGGAGACAATATGCATGAAGTGTCTGATCCTATTTTCTAGGAAAAATAAGACAAATATCACCAATTTGCTGTCTGCTGAATCTGTAAGTGTTAATCTTGCTTCATCTGTGTAATTGTCTGAATTCTGTTTGTAATTTGTATGTCTGAATTATATTTATTCTCATATTTATATGCCTTAATTGTGCTTTTCCAACTTTTGTATATATATATGCTTTAATTGTGTTTCTTTTTCAGCATTTGTTTTTATATGCTTTAATTATGCTTTTTTCCAGCATATGTTATTTATATGCTTTAATTGTGCTTCTTTTCTAGCATTTGTTATTTCTATGCCTTAATTGTGCTTCTTCACCAACAGCTTACCTTACAGCTAGCATTGGTTTTCTCAACTCTACCACTCATGATGATTGTCCAGAGACTTAATACCCGCAAGGATTGTTTGGTGTGTATCGTAGGGGTTATAGCGGGTGGCCACTATGATTGGGGAAGAGATTTGAATGCAAAGCTACATGATCACTACTTTGTATTTAACAGTTTTGCTGTCTTTCTTCTGTGCCTGACTGCACATCAAAACTGATGTTGATGGTGATGATAATCATTGATGAATTTGATAATCATGATGATGATCTTGTGTAGATTATAATAGACTAGATTGTCATGTTTATGGTTTGACAGAAGTGTTAATGATACTCGATAGTTATGGTCCTGATGGTGTAGACATGATGATGATGTGTTGATGTTTAAGGCATCAGTTTATTTGATATACATGTAATTTTATTTGTAATGTTACTGAGACTCATGATGATAATTGATATGTTGATGATGATGATGAGATCTGTATTCTATTTCTTTTGTCTTTGTATTTTAAATGCCTTAATTTTGCTTCTTTTCTTACAGCTTACCTTTCTGCTAGCATTTTCTTTCTCAACTCTACCATTCATGACGAGGGTCTGGAGATCTAATGCCCGCTAGGATTGTTTGGTATGTATTGTAGGGGTTATAGCCAGTGGCCATTATGATCAGGGAAGAGATTCTGACTGCCAAGCTAATTATTATTATTTTTATATTCATCAGTTTTGCCTGCGTCTTTGATCTGCCTGACTACACATTAACACTGATGTTGATGATGATGACTGCCATTATGACTGTGATTTGTTGATGATGGTGATGCTACTGCTGCTGCTTATAAGGTTATGTGTCCATTCCTTCCTAAGGATTATGATGATGATTGCAGTGCTAACCTAATGTATATGAAGGTAATGGGATTGGTAATGTTTATGGTATGACAGTACTGTTGATGAATTGTATACTTCTTGATTATGATTATATACTAAAAGTAGAAGTAGTTATAATTATGTTATGGTTACTGATGATGAAAATGATAATGATGTAGTGGTGGCAAATTATGGAATTACAACACTTGATAGGTCATAATGTTGGTGCAAATGAATATGTGGATTATGATTAGGATCATCATAATGATGATTTGTATCCTTTAATTAGGTTTTTTGCCATTGTTTTTTTTTACTTTATAAGCCTTAATTGTTTACCGTCTTTTGCAGGGTTTCTTTCAGCTATCATTGGCTTTCTCAACTCTACAGTTTTGATGAGGCTCTGCCGATCAGATGGTCAGATTGCTTACATTTATGATTTCACAATATAGGTATAAACGTAAGTTTTTTCAGTGACCTGTGACTTCTGGTTTCAGTTTCCAGTTTGACAAACTACAGTTGCAAACCAGAAGCCATTGGGTCACCAGACAGGGTTATATGTTTTTCCTAAAGTATTACATGTACTTGATTATGATAAAAATAATACTGTAAGTGATAATGATGATTGTTATGATGATGATAAAGAATTTGTGATGATGGTGTTGATATTTTAAAGCATCAGTTTATTTGATAAATTGCAATTGAAATGTTCTGAGACTGATAATGACAATAGATATGTTAATGATGATGATGGTATCTTTCTTATGCTTCTTTTCTCTCTGTATTTTATATTCCTTAACTTTGCTTCTTTTTTACAGCTTATCTTTCTGCTAGCCGGCCTCGGTGGCTCAGTTGGATGCGCCGTCCGACTGGAGACCAGGAGGTCACGGGTTCAACCCCCGCCGAGGTCAGCAACATTCTTTCGTGGAGATTGATCATGAAATATTTTCTACGGTCATTCTCTCCCTTCCGCTGATTGAAGAAGGGCAGTTGTCAGTTTCTGGCGAAAGAATGTGCACAGTATTGGTTAACCGCTTAGAGGACTAAGCCTGCCCAGTAAACGTGTGGTTAGGTAAACTGACTGCGCTCGACATGACCCCATTGGGTTGACTAGGCCGTAAAACCTCAACACAAAAACCTTTCTGCTAGCATTTCCTTTCTCAACTCTACCATTCTTGACAAGGGTCTGGAGAACTAATACCTGCAAGGACTGTTTGGTATGTATCATAGGGGTTATAGCCAGTGGCCACTATGATCAGGGAAGAAATTCTGAATGCAAAGTTTATTATATAACTTTTCATCAGTTTTGTCTGTGTCTTTTGTCTGTCTGACCGCACATCAAAACAGATGTTGATGATGATTAATGCCATTTCTATTGTGCTTTGTTGATGATGGTGATGCTACTGCTTCTACTGATGAGCTTGTTAAGTGACTTCAATTCTTTGGTAGAATTATGATGATGATGAAAGCAGTACTAACCTAATATAGACGATGATCAGTGAGACTAGTAATACAGTCAAACTTCAATGGCTCGAACACCTTTGAGACCATGGAAAATTGTTCGAGCCATGGGTAGTTTGAGCCAAAGATGGTTAATCATGGTGCCAGGTCGGGAAGCAAATATCTCTAATTCTGTGAAATCTATAGATCTTCTACACAATAATTATATGTTGAGTGTACTCATTAGAATTGCCTTGAAGAGGCAATTCTAATGAGTACACACAACATACAATTTCATAATGAAATAAGAAAGCTTCCTTAAGTATTTGTTTTGTTGATCTATCGGAGAATTTCACAGGGACTCAAAACCGAGTTTGAATGAGCCATGGTGAACGAGCCATCGGTGTTCGAGCTATTGAGATTTGACTATATTTATATTTTGACAGTACTGATGATGAATAGTATACTTTTTGAGTATGCTAAATATAGAAATGGCTTTAATTATTGTATGGTTACTGATGATGATGATGGTGATGATATGGTGACTAAAGGAATTACTACACCTGATTACAATAGTAATGTTAATGCAGATGATGATGTAGATTATGATAAGGACAGATATGATGATGATGATGATTTAATTCTAAATAATGCTTCTTTGCCATCTGTTTGTAATTTACATGCATTGATTATTTACCTTCTTTTACAGCATTTTGTTCAGCTATCACTGGTTTCCTGAAATCATGATGTCATGAAGTCATGATGAGACTCTGCCAACTTAATGGTGAGATTGCTCATATTTATGATTTAGCAATATAGGCATAAATCTAACCTTGTTTGGTGACCTGTGACCTAGTTTCAGTTGACATAAACTGGCTGGGAACCAGAAGCCTTAATTGCGTCACCAGACAGTTATATTTTTATGTCCCCACAAATGATGGATCCTAGATTAACCAACACACAGAAACCAAAACTACAGCCAGAAGTTTGAGCCCCATCATATGGAGGTATCTTCAGGCAGTTGTAGCAAGAACATTTTGTTAGCCAGTGTACCAGGGCTCTAGAAAACTGGAAAATAGCCGATCTGAACCAAAAATAAGAATCCAGGACCAGTTTTAAAAACCCAAAAACGCTTATAATTCTGTCCAACAGGGTCATGCCTTGAACTCCGTTTTTTCCCTAATCAACCAATTTTCACGAATAATGATGTCTAAACAATCACAAACAGTAAAGTCTTCCCAAACTGATAACATCTGTGCACCTTTTAAATGCAATATTATGATAGTTAAACCGCTTTAAATGGTCATTTTCATGTATATTGGGGAGGTCAGATGAATAACTGCCCAACACAAATTATAACGTCATTATCCAAACATTGTCAGAATATCAAACTTCACTGTCCTTTATGCGGTAAACAAGCAATTAACACGAATCATAATTAATCACTTTGTGTGACACATGCAAATACACTGCGACTGCAAAAACCCAGGTGCAGTCAGCTTGCCCAAAAGATCAAAGGTCGCTGTAATCCCAACAGAGTGATCAAAGAATGCACCGCTTGAACGCACCTGTTTTTATCGCTTCTGCTTGTAGCAGGGTGCGATATAGGCGTCCGATTTTCTGTCCGTCTGTCAACATTTATGTCGAAGTTCAACATTTATGTCAAAGTTAGTATGTATTCTAATCAACTACAAGACTAAACAACCATCAAACCTTGCGTGAAACATGTCCCTGACCTCCTGACTTTGCGACATAGGTGTCCGCTTTTCCGTTCGTCTGTCCATTCGTCCATCTGTCCGTCTGTCAACATTTATGTCGAGTTCGACATTTATGTCAAAGTTAGTATTTTAGTCAACTACAAGACTAAACAACCACCAAACCTTGCATGAAACATCTCCCTGACCTCCAGACTTTGCGACATAGGTGCCCGCTTTTCCATTTGTCTGTCTGTTTGTCTGTCTGTCTGTCCATCTGTTAACAGTTCTGTTATGTCGAAATTCGACATTTATGTCAAAGTTAGTATTCTAATCAACTACAATACTAAACAACCATCAAACCTTGTATGAAACATCTCCCTGACCTGACTTTGCGAAATAGGTGCCCGCTTTTCCATTCGTCTGTCCATTCGTCCATCTGTCTGTTAACAGTTCTGTTATGTCGAAGTTCGACATTTACGTCAAAGTTAGTATTCTAATCAACTACAATTCTACAACAACCATCATACCTTGCATGACACATCTCCCTGACCTCCTAACTTGGCAGGTACATTGACCCAGTGACCTTGACCTATATTTTGCGCTCCATTGACTTTGACATAATTTACATTGACGTTCCAGATCTTCTCAACTATAAGGCGTACAGCTACCAAATCTTGCATAGTGCTTCTCCTAGATGTACTGACTCGGCAGGTACCTTGACCTGGTGACCTTGACCTATATTTTGCGCATCAGTGACTTTGAACATTTTGCTTCGACGTTCGATATTTCCTCAACTTTAAGGCCTACAACCATCAAACCTTGCAAAATGCTTCTTCTCAATGTACTGACTCGGCAGATACCTTGACCTGGTGACCTTGACCTATATTTTAGCTGCAGTGACTTTGACATAATTTACGTCAACGTTCCAGATCTCCTCAAGTGTAAGACCTCTAGCCACCAAACCTTGCATAGTGCTTCTCCTAGATGTACTGACTTGGCAGGTATCTTGACCCAGTGACCTTGACCTATATTTTGCGCTCCAGTGCCTTCTACACATTTTACGTTGACGTTCAATATCTCCTCAACTATAAGGCCTACAACCATCAAACCTCGCGTAGTGCTTCTCAATGTACAGACTCCGCCGGTACCTTGACTGGGTGACCTTGACCTATATTTCGAGCTCCATTGACTTTTACACCTTTATGTCGCCCTTCCATATGTCCTCAACTGTAAGGCCTTCAACCACCAAATCTTATATAGTGCTTCTTCTTGATGTACTGACTAGGCAGGTACCTTGACCTGGTGGCCTTGACCTATATTTTGCACTCCAGTGACTTTGACACATTTTATGTTGATGTTCGGTATCTTCTCAAATATAAGTCTACAACCACTAAACCTTGCATAGTGCTTCACCTCATTGCACTGGCTTGGCAGGTACCTTGACCTATATTTGACACATTTTATGTTGATGTTTGATCTCCTCAACTATAAGGCCTACAACCACCATACCTTGCATAGTGCTTCTCCTTGATGTACTGAATTAGCAGGTACTTTGACCCATGACCTTGACCTATATTTCACGCTCCAGTGACTTTTACACATTTTACGTCGATGTTCCATTATCATTGGGCTGTATAATACGAAAAGTCAGTTCTGAAGATATAGCCATTAGAAGGAATGGCACAGGCCTGGAATATATGTGCCCCACTAGGCACTTTGTCCTCATTTTTTTTCAACCCAGTTTTCCAACTAAGCACTGCTAAGAATGAAATAAACTTATTTAATAACCACCTTCTGAATGTGGCTCCTGTGACTTTTGCCCCAGCAGGTGCGATGACGCCTTCCGCGGAATTCTTGTCTTCTTTTTTTTTTTTTTTTTTTTTTTCAACATGGTTAGCGGTTTGTTGGTCCCGGATTTGATCATTTACTCCCAAGCCCTGTAGGTCCTGATCAGACATTGCATACAACAGTGTCTGATCTGGGTCTTATTGTTTGCTTTTTTGAATGGCCGTAACATGCAAATATAGACTTGATTAGGTCCATAAAAGTCCTTTTGTCCCGTCTCTCTGGAACCATTTGTCTATAAATAGTTATCTAGGAAAACTCTGTGGTCAATTCATTTATGTATGGAGGTAGAATAACAACAAAATTGCCCATTTTTTTCTTCCTTTTTACATATTTATTGATGACATCAATAGTGTAGAAACTTGACTGACTAACTATACACATATAACAAACAGTGCTTGCATTAAGGGAAGTCTGGGAGTCAGAGACTCCCAAAAATTGCCCTGGGACTTAGAAAAATCAATGCCAGGAAGTCTGGGACTCCCAACTTTTAAAGATATTTAGTCATTTATAACAGAAATTTATAACAAATTCATGTGTTATTTAGCTTAAGAATGGCGGTTTTACTCCAAAAATGAGAGTTTAAGAATATTGAGGTTGAATTTCTGAAAGTGAGTGAAAAAAATTGATAACCAGGACTTCCTGATTTTGACAGTTAGTGCAAGCACTGAACAAAGCAGCATTAAACATAGGTATGTGCATTTAAAGCATGAAATAACGTAGTCTAAACAAACAAATTTACCCTGACAGCCTGAGCAGACGACAGCCTTGATCATCCTAGTTATCGCACATTTCAGTTAACTAACATGGTCTGATGCTTGGACCTGGATTTCCTTGTTATAACGGGGTGTGTTATTAAAAAATATATATAGGACTTTGCCAATTGTCATTAGTTTTCGTGACAGGTGATATTACATTTTCACTTTGGAAATTGGCTTGTTGATGACGTCATCAGCTGGACCGATTCAGATTTCAGAATTTCTAGAGCCTTGCTATCTATCCAAGCAGCATTACTAAGCTGTTATGCACTGCATGCATAAGGTACCTGTTCAAACAGCAAACAGGAAATACCCAGCAGACTGTTAATTAGATAATAATCGCATGCTGCTATGCATATTAAATTGTGTACTGACTCAGGCCTAGATAGCACGATTTTCTTGCTGCAAAAGGTCACTAAAGCCACCCAGGTGTTTGCCCTAAGATTGGCAGTGTAGTTACTAACACTTACATAAAATTATATTCCCATTACAGTGACACAGAAATTGAAAATTGCTATGGCAGCCATCTTGAAATTCTTCAAACTTCAGGTTGAGCCAAAACTGGATAGGAGGCATCGGGGAGAAATGGAGATTCAGAATTGTTGAATCATTCAGTTCCAGTATCCAAGATGATGGCCATGGTAGCAATCTTGAAACTCTTCAAACAACATCAGATTCTGAATTGCTAAAGGCAATCTGATCTGATAGCCAAGATGGCCGCCTTGGCACAATCTAACATATCATGGTCAGCCTAATCCAGGTGAGCAATTTCTGGCCCACTTGGGCCTCTAGTTTATTTTTCCCAGTTAACAAATTTTTATGAACCGAATTTTTATGTGTTTCTGTATTAAGAGTAGCATTGGGACCCAGGGTGAAGTTAGCTAGCTGTAAAAAGTGCTTTAAACCCCCTGATGGTTTACTCTACTGACCGTTCTAAGGCGGTGGTCCCGGTGTTAGTCTTACTCTTTGTTGCTTTGTGGTTTATTCTACGAGGCGATTTGTTGTATGTCTTTCCATGTGTCATTTTGTTCTTGTGTTTTTTAGTCCTTTTAGTATTGCAATTACCTCGCTTGGGGAAGAGAGAGCTAATCTTAGTGCTTTTCGTATGTTTGTTCGATTTGTGCTTGTTTGGATTTGTCGGTTTCCTCTTCCTCTTGGGGTCTGGGAAGGGCTGCGGTTTGTGATTGTGGCACTCCCTGGACTTTTCTCTTACCTTTTTTTGTCTCATTTGGAAACTATTTGCATAAAATGTCAAAGCCTGTTTTCCGAGTTTTCTGGGAAACTTAGAAAAATATTTAAAAACTGTGTGTGCTGAAATGTTTATTCAGCATGCTGGGTGTTAAATAATTCACAAATTACACAAATTGAGAAGCATGATAAAGAGTCCTGGTGATCTGTCAACAAACTGCTGAGTGACAAACAGGGTAGACACTGATCAGATGCACCATTCTGCAACATATGATCTGGGTCTACAGGCCTGTATGTCTGAATACTTCTGATAACAACTGAAATGCATTTTAATCTACTTATTTTATGGATACAGCTATATTCCCTAGTGTGTCTCACAAAGCCCGGGTGCTGGAATGGTTCGCAACTACTTTTGAACTTACTGCCCTTTTAACATTGTAAGTAGTGATTTCGGTCATATACGTTTGTACTTGTATCTGCTCTGCAATCTGAAAACCTATTAGGCCCTTTTATGTTGTAAATAGTTACAGCCCTTTCAACATTGTAAATAGTGATTTCTGTCATTCTTGTGTATTAATAACTCTGACTAACTGTACAAAGCAGTACTCTAAAAGAGAAGAACATCGGATTTCATGTAGAGAACAAATTCTAGTTTTTCTCTTTTTTTTTTTTTGTCAGAAAATAGGCTTTGACATTTCATGCAGGTTTTCTAAGGAGAAAATTTGCATTAAGGCTGCCACAATTAATTGGATAATCGATTAATTGATCTATAAATTAAAAAAAAATGATTATCATTACAGATTTGCTAATAATCTATCATTTGGTTTCTGTGTCTGTTACTTTACCGTATTTATCCATAGTATTCAGACACCTCAACTCCTTACCATACTTTATCTAAAATTTGAACAAGTACAATTTACTACCCACAGTTGTGTCTTAAATAGGTGGATGAGTGGCAAACAGTGTAGAACCTGATGAGATGCAGTGTTTGTGGCATCTCATCTGGGTCTACACTGTTTGCTCAGGCCTGTCTTTCCAAATATATACAATAAAGTATAACATATGGTAAGAGTCATGCTCAGACAGACAGGTAAAATTATGACCGAATCTTCAGTGATTACTAATCGATTGTCAATCACAATGGCAGGACTGATAATCAATTATCTTTTCAGCTCTGATAGCCAGTCTTAATCTGCATGAAATGTCAAAGCCTATTTTCTGGGAAAAAAAGAGAAAAATATTATCAGTTTATCATCTTTTGAATTTACCTAGAGAGTAGTAAAGGCTTAGCTTATGTTAACTCAATTACTGCCAGCATAGCACTAGTTAAGCTGCTTTTTTCAATCCAAAAGTATTGATATTTTTCTTATTTCTCCACAAAAACATATGTTGTGGGTACTCATTAGAAGCGCCTTGTCAAGGCGCTTCTAAAGAGTACCCACAACATATGTTTTCGTGGAGAAATAAGAAAAATATTTACTGAATACCCTCCCTTATCTAGACCCGTGACTGCTGGGCTTTATAGCATAGTTGGTAGCAGGTCTGACTGCAGATCCAGGGGTCACATGTTCAAACCCCAGCTCAGCCACATAATTTTGGTGGAAATTGATGATGAAATGAATGCTATGGCCATCCTCCCCTGTCAGCTGATTCAAAAAGGGCATTTGTCAGTTACTGACTAAAGTATATGCACAAGTATCAGACTCATCTTGCCCAGGAAAAGTGTGAGTAGGTGAAATGACCACACTCAAAATGATCCTGATGCATTGACTGGCCATAAAACTTCAACCCAAACAAACAAAATCAATTACCATGTAAACCCTAAGTATTGGGACAGACAGACCTGAGCAGACAGTGTAGACCAGATAAGATCCCACAGAATGTGGGATCTGATCAGAGTCTGTACTGTTTGCCACTCATCTTACAGATTTTGTGTCGCCTGCATAGCACGGCAGACACATAGGGATTAGGTTGTCCGTCCAAGTCTTTGGTGGCGGTGTCATCGTCACACTTTTCGTTTCCACTCAATAACTTTTGAAGGGAGGCATTGATTGTATTCAAACTTTGCAGAACTTTTTATTGCTATAAAATACAGGTCAATTTCCATATTGGTAAACATCAGCCAATTTTGGCTGAGTTATGGCCCTTTTTCAACTTAGTTTTTGTTGTTCATTTCTGCTCAATAACTTTTGAAGGGATGCATCAATTCCATTCAAACGTTGCAGAAATTTATATCACTGCAAAATACAGATCAGCTTTAGTATTAATAATCATCCGTCAAATTTTGGCAGTGTTGTTGCCCTTTTTTAATAAACTTACTTTTTGTCGGTGTTATGATATTGGTTTCCGATCAATAACTTTTGCAGGAATGTATTGATTTTATTGAAAGTTTGCAGAAGGATATATCCTTGTAAAATACAGGTCAAGTTCGATATTAATGATCAGCCACAAAATTTTGGCCAAGTTATGGCCCTTTTTTAACTTAGTTTTTGTTGGTATGTTGATATTGGCTTCCTCTCAATAACTTTTGCAGGGATGCATTGATTTTATTGAAAGTTTGCAGAAGGATATATCATTGTAAAGTACAGATCAGGTTAAATATTGGTAATCATCTGTAAAATTTTGGCCAAGTTATGGCCCTTTTTCGACTTAGTTTTTGTTGTTGGGGTAAAATACTAGGTATTGTTTACCCTCAATAACTTTTGAAGGGATGCTTTGATTTCATTTGAAGTTTGCAGAATGGTATATCATAGCATAGAGGTCAAGTTTGATTTTGGTAGTCTGGGGTGGTCGGGTGGTGCGAAGGCGTCATGTATCTTACGTCACCGGGGCGTCCAACTGATATTGGCTTACAGTTGGGCAAGGCCTGCTATCCTTGTAGCAGGTAAGGGTAGATGGGGAATATTTTTATTTCTTCTGTTTCTTCACTTTCATTCCTGTTCCTTTCTTCCCTGTCCCTCTCTTTAATCTCTTCTACTATCTCTTCTATCACTTTTCTCCCTTTCTCTGGGAGACGACACAAAATGACCCACAAGGGTTGACGTGTCGTTAAACCCCAACACAATCAATGATTTTGGTAGTCATCCAAAAACTTTCGGTTGAATTATAACCCTTTATTTACTTGATTAATAAAATTCAGAAAAAGTAGTGAAGGGTTGCTTTTAGGGATAAGAGTGATTATTAGGACAAATACAGTGTTTTTTAGCTCACCTGAGCTGAAAGCTCAAGGTGAGCTTTTGTGATCACTCACCGTCCGTCGTCGTCGTCGTCGTCGTCGTCCGTATGTCCGTCCGTCCGTCTGTCTGTCCACAATCTTTAAACAACATCTCCTCCTAAACCACTGATTGGAATTTGACCAAACATCACAGGAATGATCCTTTGTTAGTCCTCTTTCAAAGTTGTTCAAATGGTTCCAGTCCATTGCATATCTAGGTCACAGGAGCTAAAAATAGATTTTTTAACTAAAAACTTAAAAAATCTTCTTGTCAGAAACCGCTGGACCGATTTCAATATAATTTTGCAGGAATGTTCCTTTGGTGATCCTCTACCAAGATTGTTCAAGCCATTCGGATTCGTCAAAAAACATGGCCGCCAGGGGGGCGGGGCTTATTTTCCCTATGTATCTATACAGAAAACTTTAAAAATCTTCTTGTCAGAAACCACTGGACCGATTTCAATGTAATTTTGCAGAAATGTTCCTTTGGTGATCCTCTTCCAAGATTGTTCAAGCCATTAGGATTCGTCAAAAAACATGGCCGCCAGGGGGAGGGGGAGCTTATTTTCCCTATGTATCTATACAGAAAACTTCAAAAATCTTCTTGTCCGAAACCACTGGACAGATTTCAATGTAATTTTTCAGAAATGTTCCTTTGGTGATCCTCTACCAAGATTGTTCAAGCCATTTGGATTTGTCAAAAAACATGGCCGCTAGGGGGCCGGGCTTATTTTCCCTATATATCTATATAGAAAACTTTAAAAATCTTCTTGTCAGAAACCGCAGGACTGTTTATCATATAATTTTGCAGAAATGTTCCTTTGGTGATCCTCTACCAAGATTGTTCAAGCCATTTGGATTCGTCAAAAAACATGGCTGCCAGGGGGCGGGACTTATTTTCCCTATATATCTATATAGAAAACTTTAAAAATCTTCTTGTCCGAAACCACTAGACCGATTTCCATATAATTTTGCAGAAATGTTCCTTTGGTGATCCTCTACCAAGATTGTTGAGGCCATTTGGATTCGTCAAAAAACATGGCTGCCAGGGGGCGGGGCTTATTTTCCCTATATATCTATATAGAAAACTTTAAAAATCTTCTTGTCCGAAACCACTGGACCGATTTCCATATAATTTTGCAGAAATGTTCCTTTGGTGATCCTCTACCAAGATTATTCAAGCCATTTGGATTCGTCAAAAAACATGGCCGCCAGGGGGCGGGGCTTAATTTCCCTGTATAGCTATATTGAAAACTTTAAAAATCTTCTTGTCCGAAACCACTGGACCGATTTCCATATAATTTTGCAGAAATGTTCCTTTGGTGATCCTCTACCAAGATTGTTCAAGCCATTTGGATTCGTCAAAAAACATGGCTGCCAGGGGGCGGGGCTTAATTTCCCTATATATCTATATAGAAAACTTTAAAAATCTTCTTGTCCGAAACCACTGGACCGATTTCCATATAATTTTGCAGAAATGTTCCTTTGGTAATCCTCTACCAAGATTGTTTGAGCCATTTCGATTAGTCAAAAAACATGGCCGCCAGGGGGCAGGGCTTATTTTCCCTATATATCTATATTGAAAACTTTAAAAATCTTCTTGTCCGAAACCACTGGACCGATTTAAATATAATTTTGCAGAAATGTTCCTTTGGTGATCCTCTACCAAGATTGTTCAAGCCATTTCGATTTGTCGAAAAACGTGGCCACCAGAGGGCAGGGCTTATTTTCTCTATATATCTATATAGAAAACTTTAAAAATCTTCTTGTCCAAAACCACTAGACCGACTTCCATATAATTTTGCAAAAATGTTCCTTTGGTGATCCTCTACCAAGATTGTTCAAGCCATTTCGATTTGTCGAAAAACGTGGCCACCAGAGGGCAGGGCTTATTTTCTCTATATATCTATATAGAAAACTTTAAAAATCTTCTTGTCCAAAACCACTAGACCGACTTCCATATAATTTTGCAAAAATGTTCCTTTGGTGATCCTCTACCAAGATTGTTCAAGCCATTTGGATTCGTCAAAAAACGTGGCTGCCAGGGGGTGGGGCTTATTTTCCCTATATATAGAAAAATGTAAAAATCATCTTGTCCCAAACCACTGGACCGATTTCCATATAATTTTGCAGAAATGTTCTTATGGTGATCCTCTACCAAGATTGTTCAAGCCGTTTGGATTTGTCAAAAAACATGGCCGCCAGGGGGCAGGGCTTAATTTCCCTATATATGTATTTATATAGAAAACTTTAAAAATCTTCTTGGCAGAAACCAATGGACCGATTTCAATATAACTTGGAAGGAATGTGTCTTTGGTCACTCTCTTCCAAGGTTGTTCAAGCCATCATGATTCGTCAAAAAATATGGCTGCAAGGGGTGGGGCTTATTTTCCCTATATACCTATATAGAAAACTTGAAAAAAAATCTTCTTGTTTTCCCTATATATTTAAATAGAAAACTTTAAAAATCTTCATGTCAGAAACCACTGAACAGATTTCATTATAATTTGGCAGGAATGTTCCTTTGGTGGCCCTCTACCAAGTTTGTTCAAGCTGTCATGATTCGTCAGAAAACATGGCCATTAGGGTGTAGGGCTTTATAGCTATATAAAACTTCTTAAACCACGGGACCAATTTCAATATAACTTGGCAGAAATGTTCCTTTGGTGACCCTCTTTTAAGATTCAGTTTAAGTTGTCAAGATTTGTAAAAAAACATGGCCGGGGGTGTGGTGGAGGGGGCTGGGGTTGGTTAGTGCTATAAAGTATATACAAAAATCCTAGAGCTGTGAACTTGGCTGAAACTTCAACAGTAAATATGCAAATCTGTTTGGTCAGGTGAGCGATATAGGACCATCATGGTCCTCTTGTTTTCTTTTTTCATATCAAATGGTTGGCGCTTTAAGCAGGCGACACGTCTGATTCTTGGAATTCTAGTTAGACACATCAACTGGTAGTCAAATTGACAAGTATGGATAGGAGTTTAGGAGTTATCTAAAATACAGCCCCCTCCCCCCCCCCAGCTGCCCCCCCCCCCCCTCCCCCACACACACACACGGCCCGCAAACTGTTTGGGTGGCTGGGGGAGATTACTGTTTCACGTCTGTCCATCTGTCCGTCAGTTACATTTTGGTTTCTGCTTCTTATTATACCCACGACATACGAAGTATGTGGGGGTATATAGTTTTCGCTTTTATGTTCGTCCGTCCGTTTGTTCGTACATACATTCGTTTGTTCGTTCATTCGTACGTTCGTTCGTTCATTCATTCGTCTTTCCGTCACAGGGTCAAAGTTTTTGAGTTAAAGTTTATAAGACCTCATATTTTGAAGACCTTTTGATGGCTTTCGTTCATATTTTGCATGATGGTAGATATAGGTCTAAAGTTTTTATCAGCACTATCCCCACCTGGGGGTGACCTTGGGGTCAAGGTCACAGAATTTTCATAAAAAAGTCACAGGGTTAAAGTTTTTGTGTTAAAGTTTATAAGACCTCATATTTGAAGACCCTTTGATGGATTTCGTTCATATATGGCATGATGGTAGATATAGGTCTTAAGTTTTTATTGGCACCATTCCCACCCCGGGGGTGACCTTGGGGTCAAGGTCACAGAATTTTCGTCAAAAAAGTCAAAGTTTTTTGTGTTTAAGTTTATATAGCTATATCATCAAGACCCTTGAGGAATTTCATTTATATTTGACATGTTGGTAGATATCGGCCTAGCTTCTTGCTCGGCATGATCCCCACCCTGGATGTGACCGAGGTCAAGGTCACGAACTTAGAATTTTCATATAAAAGTAAACATTTTTGCGTTTAAGTTTATATAGCCATATTATCAAGACCTTTTATTAAATTTCATTATCCCCTAACTGAAAGGTTGAGCTGATATAGCTATCAGCAAGGAATCTGTTTGTCTGTCCGTCAGTCAGTTGAAGTATTATTCGTTTATACTTTATTTTTGTCTTAGGGTCAAAGTTTTTGCATTAAAGTTTATAAGACCTCATATTTTGGAGACCCTTTGATGTATTTCATTCATATGTGGCATGGTGGTAGATATAGATCTTAAGTTTTTATCAGCACCATCCCCACCCCTGGGGTGACCTAAAAAAGTCAGAGTTTTTTGTGTTTAAGTTTATATAGCCATATCATCAAGACCCTTGAGGAATTTCATTTATATTTGACATGTTGGTAGATATTGGCCTAGCGTCTTACTCCACATGATCCCCACATGGGTGTGACTGAGGTCAAGGTCACAAGCTTAGAATTTTCATATAAAAGTAAAAATTTTTTGCGTTTAAGTTTAGATAGCCATATCATCAAGACCTTTTATTAAATTTCATCATCCCCTAACTGAATGGTTGAGCAGATATAGCTATCAGCAAGAAATCTTTTCGTCTGTCCGTCCATCCTTTGAAGCATTATTTGTTCATACTTTATTTTTGTCTTTGGGTCAAAGTTTTTGCATTAAAGTTTATAAGACCTCATATTTTGAAGACCCTTTGATGGATTTCATTCATATTTGGCATAATGGTAGATATAGGTCTAAAGTTTTTACCAGCACCATCCCCACCCTGGGGGTGACTTTAGGGTCAAGGTCACAGACTTAGAATTTTTATAAAAAAAGTCAGTTTTTTGTGTTTAAGTTTGTATAGCTATACCATCAAGACCCTTTGAGGAATTTCATCTATATTTGACATGTTGGTAGATATAGGTCTAGAGTTTTACTCAGCATCATCCTCATCCCGGGGTATGACCTTGAAGTCAAGGTCACAGACTTAGAAATTTCATATAAAAGTAAAAATATTTGCATCTAAGTTTATATAGCTATACCATCAAGACCTTTTGTTGAATTTCGTTATCCTCCTGCTGAGAGGTTTAGGAGATATTGCTATCAGCATGAAATTCATCCATTCATCTATCCATCCATCTGTCTGTCCATAAATGCATTATTGTGCACCCCATAACTCCTAACTACCCTTTGAGCTATTTTCAGGAAACTGTCAGGTTGTAGAGGGCATTTGGTAGGGTGTCAGGTACAAGAAAGACAACTCTAACTGACTTGGTCCATGAGTTATCTTGCCTTGTCTCCAGAATTGTAAAAATTTTGTGCAAACCATAACTTTAAAACATGTTAAGATATTTCCATGATACTTCACCAGTATGTATAGGACATTGAGTAGGCATATCACATTCAAGAATGACTTTCTGACTCCATTCTGCAGTTTTCTCCCTTGGTTATTTAAATCTTGTGTGGGCAATAACTCTAAAAATTCTTTAAGATATTGAGTAGGCAGGTAACCTTAAATTTTCATTAAAATTTATATAGCTATATTATGAAGACCCTTTTGTTGATTTCATTAATATTAAGCATGATGGTATATATAGGTCTAAAGTTTTTCTCGGTTTCACTAGTATATGGTGATAGTTATAGGGCTAAAGTTTTATTAAGCTCAATCCCTGCACCTGTGCCTGATCTTTGAGGTCAAGGGCTTCATATTATGTGTAATTGAAGTTTTTCAATGTATCACATAAAGCATTTAACTGCCATCTCCAGAGTCAAAGCTACATACTTTGTGCTCTTTAAAAACTGGCGGTAGCGCTGGTCGGGGGTATACGTGCCCCACTGGGCACTTTGTCTAGTTAATATTAAGCATGATGGTATATATAGGTCTAAAGTTTTTCTCGGCACCATCCCCAAGCTGGGGCATGGCTTTTAAGTCAAGGTCACAGACTTCTCATACAAATGTCATTTTTGCTTATATTATAAAGACTGATTGATTTCACTAGTATATGGTGATAGTTATAGGGCTAAAGTTTTATTAAGCTCAATCCATTGATTTCACTAGTATATTGTGATAGTTATAAGGCTAAAGTTTTACTAAGCTCAATCCCTGCACCTGTGCCTGATCTTTGAGGTCAAGGGCTTCATATTATATGTGATTGAAGTTTTTCAATGTTATAACATAAAGCATATAACTGCCATCTCCAGAGTCAAAGCTACATTATACTTTGTGCTCTTTAAAAAGTGGCAGTAGCGCTGGTCGGGGGTATACGTGCCCCACAGGGCACTTTGTCTAGTTTGGCTAAATAGTTTAAGGAATCTTTTCATATTTTACATAAATGTTGATCTTGTCCCAGATTTGACAAAATAATTTCCAAACAGTGAAGATCCTGGTCAGACCTCAATTTCAGTTGTGTTTGATCTGGGCTAACTGTTTGCTTTTTTTTAAAGACCATAACATGCAAGAATAATTCAAGGTCATACCCTCACCTCCACCCATGCCCCACAACTGCAAACTATGTTTGTGAGGGGTGGAGGGGGGGAGCGGGGGTAGGATATACTGTTTTCCTGTCATCCATCCTATATGTTTTGGTTTCTGCTTCTTATCTTGCTAAATAGCTTAAGGAATCTTTTCATATTATGCATAATGTTGATATAGATAGGATGTTGCTGTTGCACAAAAATAAGGGCCAAGGAGTTAATTTCTGTAGAGTTATTTCCTTTTGTAGTTCTTGAAGTGGTTTTTGTTTCTGCTTTTTATCTTGCTAAATAATTTCCGGAATCTTTTTCATATTTTGCATAAACTTTTATATTAATAAGATCTTGCTGACAGACAAAAATAAGGGCCAATGGTTTAATTCTTTTAGAGTTATTTCCCTTTGTAATTCTTGAAAAGCTGGCCTCGGTGGCTAAATTGGATGCGCCATCTGACTGGAGACCAGGAGGCCGCGGGTTCAACCACCACTGAGGTCAGCAACATTCTTTGATGGAGACTGATCTTGAAATATTTTCTATGGTCATTCTCTCCCTTATGCTGATTCAAGAAGGGCAGTTGTCAGTTTCTTGCAAAAGAATGTGCACAATACTGATTAATCACTTAGAGGACTAAGCCTGCCCAGTAAACGTGTGGTTAGGTAAACTGACTGCGCTCGACATGACCCCATTGGGTTGACTGGGCCATAAAACCTCAACACAAACAAACAAATTCTTGAAAAGGTGTTTTGGTTTCTGCTCCTTATTTGTCTGATCTTGCTAAATAATTTTAGGAATCTTTTCATATTTTGCATAAATGTTGATATTGATGAGGTGTTTCTGGTAGACAAAAATAAGGGCCAAGGGGTCAATTCCTTTATAGTTATTATGTCGCCCTCATTTAGGGTTGGGAGACATATTGTTTTCGCCCCAGGCATCTGTCTGTCTGTCTGTCACGCTCGTGCCTGCTCTATAACTTGAAAACCATTCAAGCTAACTTCACGAAACTTCATATAAATATCAATCAACATTAGGCAACGTAGAGTACAAGAACCATAACTCTTGCATTTACACTTTTTGAGTTATTTCCCTTGGACTCTGTCACGAAACCTTATCCACTCTGTAACTTGAAAACCATTCAAGCTAACTTCACGAAACTTCATATAAATATCAATCAACATTAGACGACATGCAGAGCACAAGAACCATAACTTTGGCATTTATATTTTTTTAAATATTTCCCTTGGATGCTGACACAAAATAATATTCCCTCTATGACTTGAAAACTGTTCAAGCTGTCTTTACAAAACTTCATATCAATATCAATCAACATTAGATGATGTACAGAGCACAAGAAACATAACTCTTGCATTAATGCTTTTTGAGTTATTTCTCTTGGACTCTGTCACAAAATTATTCCTCTTTATAACTTGGAAACTGTTCAAACTATCTTCATGAAACTTCATATAAATATCAATCAGCATTAGATGACCTGCAGAGCGCAAGCACAAAAACTCTTGCATTCCCTTGGACTCTGTCACAAAATCGAATCCGCTCTATAACTTAAAAACCGTTCAAGCTATCTTCACGAAACTTCATATAAATATCAATCAACATTAGGCAATGTGCAGTGCATAAGAACCATAACTCTTGCATTTATACTTTTTGAGTTATTTTCCTTGGAACTTTGTCCATCACAAAATCATGTAGGCTATGTAACTTGAAACCTGTTCAAGATATCTTCAAGACACTTCACCAGGGACGTGCAAAAAGTTCTGTCACTAATAGGCTTCCTTGTTTTTTTTCCCAGGTATATTTTAAAATGCTTCACTGCACTTGAATGGTGTGTTGAATAGCTAACGATACCCATTTATTTCGTGCAAATTGCTGTCCAACTGACCGAGTTATTTCAAATTGAAATAGATGCAGTCATATACACTGACCAATTTACTTGTTACATTGGAACATGGACCAGTAGACTGAAATTCATAGCAATATTAAATGCCGCATTAGGCTTAATATAGATTCAAAGCAGATATTTAATGAATTCTGTGGTATATATGGACCACAGACCATTTCAATGCGCACAGTTTTTAAGTGGGTTAAAGCTTATAAAGCTGGGAAATTTTCTGTTGAAGATGATACCTGTCCTGGAAGGCCTAAAACCTCTGTGTTACCAAGGCTAACATCGTTGCTGTAAAGATTGTGGTCGAACAGGATGCGTGATTGTCTGGCAAAGATTTAGCTAGTTGTACTGGCATATCAGAAGGCAGTGCGCAAACAATTCTGAAAAAGCGTTTGGACCTGAGAAAGGTTTGCGCTAGATGGATACCTCATTTTGCTCACTGAGGAGCAAAAGACACAACGCCTTAAATGTGCCCGGGAACTTCTGAAAATTTACAATAGCTGTAATAGTCAGGTTATTTCTAACTTGCTAACAGGTGATGAAACCTGGGTGCACATGTTTGAGCAGCAAAGAAGGGCTTATAATAAGCAATGGAACCAAAAAGATCAAAAACGCCCATGTATTGCCCAGAGAACAATAAGTTCAAAGGGATGTTGTACTCAATTTTCTTTAATTTAAGTGGGCCAGTCTTTCAAGTGCCTTGTCCATCTGGTCATACAGTCACTGGCAGATTCTACAAGAATTCTGTACTGAAGAAAGTGAAAGAGTTTTACAATAAGAAACGACCAAGCAAAGGATGGTCAGGAGTCCACTTTTTACATGACAACGCCTCCTCTCATAAGTGTGAGGTTGTTAAGTCTTTTTTGGCTTCTGAAAAGGTCCCTGAGTCCCTGTGACTTCCTTTTATTTCCAAGGCTTAAGAAAATGCTCTCTGGAAATAAGTATACCTCTAGAAGTTCTCTTGGCAGCACTATTTATCAGTGTCTCCAACAGATACCAAAAGAAGACTATTTATCTGCTTTTTGTGACTGGGTAAAAAGGTTACAAAAATGTGTTTCAGTAAAGGGGGAATACTTTGAAGGTTTGTAATAAAAATATGTTCGATAAAACATAGCACTGAAGTAATCCGAACCCAGAGACAAAACTTTTTCAAGACCCTCGTAAATATCAAACAACATTAGACGACGTGCAGAGTGCAAGAACCATAACTCTTGCATCTATACTTTTTGAATTATTTCCCTTGGAACTTTGTCCCTCATAAAAAAACATGTCCACTCTGTAACTTGAAAACGGTTCAAGATATCTTCAAGAAACTTTATATGAATTTCAATCAACACAAGACAACGTGCAAAGCCCAAGAACATAACTCATGCATTTATTCTGTTTTAGTTTTTGGCTTGCCGGAACAACTTTCACAGAGAGCTATTGTACTACCGGCATGGGCATTGGTGTCAGCGTCCACAAATGTCGAAGTTTTCGTTAAAGTTTATAAGACCTCATTATCTCCCAACCTTATCACTGATTTGATTCATCTTTGGTATGATGATACATATTGGTCCAAAATTTTGTGTAATACCATCCCCACCACCCTAGATCATGTCAAGGTCAAGGCAACAGACTTAGAATTTTCATGTTAAAATTTTATGTCAAAGCTTTTAGGATCTCATTACTTCTACACTTAACAATGGATTTAGTTCCTATTTGGTATCATGATAGATATCGTTCAAAAGTTTTTATCAGCACTATTAATACTCATGACTGTGACCTTTAGATCAAGGTCACAGACTTAGAATTTAAATGTTAAAGTTTTCGTTAAAATTTTTAAGACCTCATTATTTCCTAACTTTTATCACCAATTTGATTCATCTTTGGTATGATGATACATATTGGTCCAAAATTTTGCCCAGATTCATCCTCATCCCCCTAGTGTATGTTAAGGTCAAGGTAACAGTCATGTCAAAAGTTTTATGTTAAAATTTTACATCAAAGTTTTTAGGACCTCATTACTTCTAAACCAAATGATGGATTTAATTTATCTTTGGTATCATGACATATACTGGTCCAAAGTTTTTTTCAGCACCATCAGATCTCATGACCGTGACCTTGAGGTCGAGGTCACAGAATTTTAAAAATGTTGAAGTTTTTGTTTAAGTTTTTAAGACCTCATAATTTCCTAACCTTATCACCAGTTTGATTCATCTTTGGTTTGATGAAAATTTTGCACAGTGCAATCCCGTCCAGCCTCCCATCCATCTCCCTCCCACCCCCCCCCCTCCCCCCACCCCCACCCACCACCACACACACACCCACACCAGGTCATGTCAAAATAGAATTTTCCAGAAACAAAATGTGCAACATCAGGTGAGCTATCCTGTCTGGCGACATGTCTTGTTTCCCTTGGAATCTCATTAGTTAATATAAATGTTCGCTGAATGTACAATACGACACCAAAAAGGTGGGAGACATCTATGTTTTTGTAGAAAAATATATTCTAGTTTCCCTTTGTAATTCTTGAAAAAACGTTTTGGTTTCTACTTCTTATCTTACAAAATAATTTCAGGAATCTTTTCATACCTTGATATTGATGAGGTGATGCTGTTAGACAAAAATAAGGGCCTAGAGGTAATTCCTTTAGAGTTCTTTCCCTTTGTAATTCTAAAAATGGTATTGTAGTTTCTCCTTATCTTAATAAATAATTTTTTCATATTTCATATTTTCATATTTTGCATAAATGTTGATATTGATGATGTTATTGTCAGAGTTAGATAAGACGGCCTTAGGGTTAATTCTTTTATAGTTATTCCCCTTTCTTATTCTTGAAATGGTGTTTTGGTTTCTGATTCTTATTAGCTCACCTGAGCACAAAATACGTGAGTAAGTGTGAACAGTCATTATCAGTCATCCGTTGTGCGGCGTGCTACGTCAGTAATTGTTTTAAAAGCCTACTCCTCCTACACCCAGGGCCAATTGACTTGAAACTAAGTAGGAAGTATTGGGGCAACTTGTAGATCAAAAATAGCTAAAATCGTTCTGATCGAAAATCCCAAGATGGCCACCATGACCGCCATCTATTTTTCACTTCTTCACCTGAACCTAAACACCAACTGACTTGAAACTTGGTAGGAAGCATCGTAATAACTTGTAGATCAAAAATGGCTAAAATCTTTCTAATTGGAAATCCAAGATGCCTGCATTAGCTGCCATCTTAAAAATTTATTATTTGCTTCTTCTGAACATAAAGCCCAACTGAATTGAAACTTGGTAGGAGGCATCTTGGTGACTTGTTAGCTCACCTGAGCTCTGCTCAGGATGAGCTATTGGATCATTTTTCGTCCGTCGTCCATCCGTCCCTGCGTCCATGCGTCCGTCCATTAACATTTTCAAACAACTTCTCCTCTGAAGCCTCTGAGCCAATTTTGCTCAAATTTCATATGGAGCCTCCTTAGGGTAGGGGAACAAAAAATTGCTAAAATGGTCGCGGTCCGTTGACCAAGATGGCCACCACGCCTATATATGGTAAAACCTTTAAAAATCTTCTTCTCCAGAACCAAGAAAGCCTTGGGGCTGAACCTTTGCAGGAATCGTCAGGGACGAGAGGTCTACCAAAATTGCTAAAAGAATTATCGTACATTGACATTTGACCTTTTTATGGCAAGGTCAAGTTTGCTTCCCAATGCATTTGTATGGGAAAAACCTTTAAAAATCCTCTTCTTCAAAACCGAGCATGCCTAATGACTGAATCTTGGCATATATCATCGGAAACGGGAGGGCTACCAAAATTGCTAAACTAATGGTCGTACATTGACATTTGACCTTTTTACGGTAAGGTCAATTTAGCTTCCTTATGCATTTGTATGGGAAAAATGTTCAGAATTTCAAACAACTTCTCCTCTGGAGCCTCTGGGTCAATTTTGCTCAAATTTCATATGGAGCCTCCTTAGGTAGCGGGAACAAAAGATTGCTAAAATGGTCAAGGTTCGTTTACCAAGATGGCCGCCATGCCCATATATGGTAAAAACCTTTAAAAATCTTCTTCTCTAGAACCGAGGATGCTTTGGGGCTGAATCTTTGCATAAATCATCGGGGACAGGGAGTCTACCAAAGTTGCTAAATTAATGGTCATACATTGACATTTGACCTTTTTACAGCAAGGTCAAGTTTGCTTCCTTATGCATTTGTATGGGAAAAAACATTTAAAAATCTTATTCTCCAAAACCGAGGATAGCTTGTGGCTGAATCTTTGCATATATCATGTGGAACGGGCGGTCTACCAAAGTTGCTAAAATAATTGTCATACATTGACATTTAACCTTTTTACGGCAAGGTCAAGTTTCCTTCTGTATGCATTTGTATGGGCCCCGTACATCTGTATGGAAAAAATGTTGATTATTTCAAATGGCTTTTCCTCTGAAGCCTCTGGGCCAGTGTTGCTCATATTTTATGCGGAGCCTCCGTGGGCAGGAGAATGAAAGATTGCTAAAATGGGTATGGTCCATTGATCAAAATGGCTGCCATGCCCATATATGGTAAAAACCTTTAAAAATCTTCTTCTCCATAACCAAATAAGCCCTGGGTCCTAATCTTTGCACAAATTATGGGGGACAGATCTACCAAAATTGCTAAAATGATGATTCTATGTTGACACTGACCATTTTACCTCCAAGTCAAATTTTGGTTCTCCATTTGTATGGGCCATATACATTTATATTGAAAGTATCAAAGTGACTTGTAGATCAACAGTAGTTAAAATTGTTCTGATGAGAAATCTAAGATGGCCATCATCTGGTTTATATTTATAATATTTCCCTGCCACTGTGCTGTTTACATGTATAAAATCATGATTCTTCAGAAATCACTTAGCCAATTTCTGCCAAATTTCACAGTGGTCCTTCTGTTGAAATGTGATTGATAGTTTATTCAAATGATCATGCTCCATTGACTGTCAGGCCCATATATTCTTCTTCAAAACTAAGAACTGCTCAAATGATGATATTTTCTTTAGTTGTGATGATAGGATTGGAAAAATGTTGCATAACATCTGCATGTCTGCAGTGGCTATGTCACTCAGGTGAGCGAACTGTGGCCCGTGGGCCTCTTGTAAATAAAAAATAGCTAAAATCTTTCCGATCTGAAATCCAAGATGGCCGCTCTGGCAGCCATTTTGAAAATCTATTTTTAGCTGACCTGTCAAGTTGTGACAAGGTGAGCTTTTGTGATCACATTTTGTCCGTCGTGTGTCCGTCTGTAAACAATTTCTTCAAACAGCATCTCCTCCAAAAACCACTGTTTGGATTTTGACGAAACTTCACAGTAATGATCCTTGGTAGATCCTCTTTTAAAGTTGTTCAAATGGTTCCTGTCCATTGCCCATCTAGGTCACAGGAGCCAAAAAATAGATATTTTAACTGAAAACTTAAAAAATCTTCTTGTCTGAAACCAGAAGGCCCAGGTCTTTGATATTTGGTATGTAGCTTCATCTAGTGGACTTCTACCAAAGTTGCTCAAATTATTACCCTGGGGCCAAAAATGGCCTCGCTCTGGGGGCAGTTGTTTTACATAGACCCATATAGACAAAAACCTTAAAAATCTCCTTGTCTGAAAGCAGAAGGCCAAGGCCTTTGATATTTAATACATAGTGTCACCTAGTGGACCTCTACCAAGATTGTTCAAGTTATTGTCCTGGGGCCAAAAATGACCCTGCCCTGGGGCTGACATGTTTTACATAGACTTATGTAGAGAAAACCTTTAAAAATCTTCTTATCTGAAACCAGAAGGCCTGGGTCTTTGATATTTGGTACATAGCTTCACCTAGTAGACCTCTGCCAAGATTGTTCAGATTATAGCCCTGGGGCCAAAAATGGCCCTGCCCTGAGGCTGACATGTTTCACATACTTATATAGGAAAAAAAATTAAAAGATCTTCTTGTCTGAAAGTGCAAGGCCTAGGCCTTTGATATTTGATATGTTACATTGCCTAAAGGTCCTTTGACACAGGCCCCATCCACAGGGGGGTGGGGTGGGGGGGGGGTGAGGTGTGGTCACTTGTTTTACATAGAGCAAAAAACCATTGGCAATGATTAGGCCTAGGACTATCAAACTAATAGGGAGGATGGACCTGAAGAGTAGATGACCTTTAATTCAAAGGTCAAGGTCACCCTGACCTTTAGTACCAAAAAAACTTATAATTCTGCAATGCTTATGGTTACGACCCTCAAACTTAGTAGAGATGTTGGTTCTCACCAGTGGATGATCCTGAGGGCAAAGGTCAAGGTCACCAGGACCTTAAGTACTAAAAAGTTTGATAACTTGGCAATGCTTGGGGCTAGGACCCTCAAACTTCAGGGATGTTGGTCCTCACCAGTAGATGACACTGTGGGCAAAGGTTGTGGTGAAGGTCATCATGACCTTAAGTAATAAAAATCTTATAATTCAGCAGTGCTTGAGGCTAGAACACTTGAACCTAGATCAGATGTTGGTCTTGACCAGTAGATGACCCTGATGGCAAAGGTCAAGGTCAAAGTGACCTCTAGTACAAAACAAGCTTATAACTCGGCAATGCTTGGGGCTAGGATCCTCAAACTTTGTAGGGATATTTCTTCTGACCAAAAAATGACCCTGAAGTCAAAGGTCAAGGTCACCATGACCTTTAGAACCACATCTCTGTTAGCAATGATATGTATAACATGATTCAGGTGAGCAATATAGGGCCATCATGGCCCTCTTGTTTGCTTCTTCTCCTGAACTGAAAGGCAAATTGACTTGAAACTTGGTAGGAAGCATCAGGGTGATGTGTGGATCCAAAATAACTAAATTTGTTCCCATCGGAAATCCAATATGGCCACTATGGTGGCCATCTTGAAAATCTATTTTTTTTCTTCCTCTCCTGAGTCGAAAGGCCAATTCACTTGAAACTTGGTAGGAAGCATGGGGGTCACATACAGATTAGAAATTCAAGAAGGGCAGTTGTCAGTTTCAGGGGAAAGAATGTGCACAATACTGGTTAACCATTTAGAGGACTAAGCCTGCCCAGTAAACGTGTGGTGAGGTAAATTGACCGCACTCAACATGACCCCATTTGGGTTGACTAGGCCGTAAAATCTCAATACAAACAAACAGATTAGAAATAGCTAAAATCATTCCGATTGGAAATTTAATATGGCTGCACTTCTTCCCCTGAACCGAAAAACCAATTGACTCCAAACTTAGTAGGAAGCATTGGGATGACTTGTAGATCAAAATTGGTTAAAATCTTTCCAATCGGAAACCCAAGATGGCTGCTATGGCTGCCATCTTGGAAATATATTTTTCGCATCTTCTCCTGAACAGAAAGGCCGACTGACTTGTTACTTGGTAGAAAGCATTGGGGTGACTTGTTGATCAAAAATAGCTAAAATCTCTCTGATCGGAAATCCAAGATAGCCTCCATGCAGCTGTCTTAAAAATCTATTTTTCACTTCTCCTGAACCAAAAGGCCAATTGACTTTTAACGTGGTAGGAAGCATCAGGGTGACTTGCTTATAAAAAATAGCTAAAATCATTCCAACCCAAAGTCCAGGATGGCCACGTGGCCGCTATCTTGAAAATCTATTTTTTGCTTCTTCTCCTGAACCAAAAGGCTTTAAAATAGGTAGGAAGCATCAGGGTGACTAATAGATCAAACATAGCTAAAATTGTTCAGATCAGAAATCCAAGATGGCCGCCACCTCAAAAATCTATTTTTCCCTTCTCCTGAACCAGAAGGCCAGTTGATTTGAAACTAGGTAGAATCATCAAGGTGACTTGTAGATAAAAATAATTCTGATCCAATGTCCAAGATGGCCACCACGGCCAGCATCTTGGAAACCTAGTTTTTGGCTTCGTCTCCTGAACCAAAATGCCAGTTGACTCTAAACCTGCTAGAAAGCATCAAGGTGACTTGTAGATCAAACATATCTAGAAATGTTTCAGTCAGAAATCCAAGATGGTCGCCATCTTGGAAATCTGTTTTGTGCTTCTCCTGAACCAAAAGGCCAGTTGACTTGAAACTCGGTAGGAAGTATCTGGGTGACTTGTAGATCAAAAATAACTAAAATTGTGTCCATTGGAAATTCAAGATTGCGCCATGGCCGCCACCTGAAAAATCTATTTTTCACTTCTTCTCCCGAACGGAAAGGCTAATTGACTTGAAACACATTTGAAAACACCAGGGTGACTTTAGATCAAAAATAGCTAAAGTCATTCTGATCCGGTCTAAGATGGCCACCATGGCTGCCATCTTGGAAACCTATTTTTGGCTTCTTTTCTTGAACCAAAAGGCCAGATGACTCAAAACTTGCTAGAAAGCATCAGGGTGACTTGTAGATCAAAAATAGCTATAATTGTTCTGATCAGAAATCCAAGATAGCTGCCATCTCGGAAATCTATTTTGCACTTCTCCTGAACCGAAAGGCCAATTGATTTTAAACTTGGTAGGAAGTATCTGGGTGACTTGTAGATCAAATTAGTTAAAATTGCTATGGTCAGAAATCCAAAGTGGCTGCCACAGTCACCGTCTTGAAAATCTATTTTGAAATTGTTCTCGTGAACAGAAAGGCCAATTGATTCGAAACTTGATAGGAAGTATCAGGGTGACTTATAGATCAAAATAGCTTAAATCATTCTGATTGGAAATCCAAGACGGTGGCCCTAGCAGCCATGTTGAAAATCTATTTTGAACTTCTTCTTCTGAACAAAAATGACAATTCACTCTAAATGTCATTGGAAGTATTGGTAGGTTTTCACAAAATTAAAATGCATTTTGCTTAATTGCTTTTATCTTTATGGTCCTACTTTGATTAAACTTATACCACACTTTGTTTCTAAGGTAAGGAATGACTGGATGTATGGGGTATACCGGAATAAAGGTCAAGGGTCCATAACTCATGGAGGTATGTCCCTTGGTAGGTTTTCAAAAAATTAAAATGCATTTTGCTTAATAACTTTCATGTTTGTGGAATTTATACATGGTCTCTAAGGCAAGGAAGGTGTGGTGGCAAAATGCTGGCCAAATGCCAATAAATGCATAAATGTTGATATTGATGGGATGTTCCTTTTAGAGAAAAATAAGGGCTTATGGGTTAATTATTTTAGAGTTATTTCACATTGTTATTCTTGAAAGGCATTTTGGTTTCTGCTTCTTAGCTTCATGAATAATTTAAGGAATATTTTCATATTTTGCATAAATACTGATATTTATGAGGTGTTGCTGTAGAGAAAAATAAGGGTGTAGGGGTTTATTCCTTTACTGTTAATACCCTTTGTTCTTCTTGAGAAGTTGCTTTAGCATGACAGTAGTGAAATCAGCTAATCTCAAAGTATTTGTTGAAGCAGTCCGATACTTTGCAGACTCATTATAGACATACTGAACATGTGCAGGAAGATGTATGATATGCTGAAAAATTATATTCATCTAACCAGTAGCTTGTTTTACTTACCACAAATCCACTAACCTTTTATCCAATTTTTTTGGTAATTCTTGACTACCAGTACTGGGTTTTGTTTGCTCAGAGATGATGCAGCTGAGATAGTGCATGCATGATGACTCGAAGAATTTGTTGACAAATTCTGATACTTTGCAAATTCATTAAAGACATATTGATCATGTGCATGAAGAGGTTTGCTACTGGAAAAAATCATTTTTTACCAAATGACTGCCACTATAACTTTGCTATTTATGTATATCCATATGTCTGTCTGCCTGTATTGCTTTTCCCAATCGCATACAACCTGAAGCAAATATACATTTAATACATTGCTTTTCACTACCTACAAGGCATTCATTACCTTGTAGGCAGTATCTAATAAGCACTGCTTATTGACACTTCTTGTTATTTATGGTAAATATGGTAAAAGAAATAATACTACTTTTGCAAAAAAATGGGTATAAACCAGGTTTGTCAAGAGTTATGTCTGCTTTAAAGAATTTTATTGCATAAAAAGCAGTGTCGCACGTTATTAACAGCCGTGCATTAACTGGCGAAAAGCTGTGTATTAACAAGGCAATTCACACACTGTTAATGAACTGCTACGCAACTTTCAATATGATCGTACAGGGGCCGCAGATTTGCTGCTGTTACGGGATGTGTACTACCCGGCCCTAGAACGAGCATAGTCCATGGAAATTACATTCGTAAGACAGCGGTGAAAAAGCGAAACAAAATAGTGCAAGAAACAATGCGCAATGTAGCAAAATTAATGTTTTCAGTTTTTATGCAATAAAAGCAATCGAACATGGTTTTTCAATGCATTAACATTCGCCAGGTCCCTTGGGAGGTGTTGAAAACTGCAGCCTTTGGCCTCGGTTTTCAACACCTCCCACTGGACCTGGGGAATGTTAATACATGAAAAACCATGTTTGATCCGTATAGAGTTTAGTTGGAACCAGACTATTAATGACAGCACTTTGTTTTGGTACCCTGAAAAATGGTTCTAAATAAAAGGAGTGTACAGAGTAGATTGTGAAAATAGCATAAGGTAAAAAAGACTGGATTCTTTATTTCAGACAACAGGAGGTTCTTGGAGGAGAATTTCAGACAGTAAAACATACTGTAGGGAACTATGTTGCTTGATGTAATGCTACAAAGAGTCCATCACTCATTCCAGTTTGTTACCCTAAATAGGAAGAATTTGGTGGATATCATGTGGATAGGACTGTTGTAAGTTTTCCAAGTGGTGAGGAGTACAAAAATCCCAAGATCCATTGCTGATTTCCATCACATCATATCATTTGGGATCACGGAAATGAAGCAGGTGAGAGACTTGTAACTCTTATCATTTTGGCTTATGAGGAAATTAATCGTTTTAGCCTGGAGACCCCAAAAATGGTAATTTGATTGACACAGTGCTGACCTAGATCAGATGCTGCAGAATGCAGTATCTCATCAGGGTCTACACTGCTTGCATTAAATACAGGAGTTTGCCGGCCTCGGTGGCTCAGTTGGATGCGCCATCCGACTGGAGACCAGGAGGTCGCGGGTTCAACCCCCGCCGAGGTCAGCAACATTCTTTCATGGAGATTGATCATGAAATATTTTCTACGGTCATTCTCTCACATCCTCTGATTCAAGAAGGGCAGTTGTCAGTTTCTGGTGAAGGAATGTGCACAATACTGGTTAACCGCTTAGAGGACTGATCCTGCCCAGTAAATGTGTGGTTAGGTAAACTGACCGCGCTTGACATGACCCCATTGGGTTGACTGGGCCATAAAACCTTAACACAAACAAATATATTAATGTATTTATTACCCTAAGTATTCAGACACCTCAACTCCTTATCATACTTGTTCTAAAATTTGAACAATTTACTACCAGATGTTGTGTCTAAAAATTGCTGAATGAGTGGCAAACAGATTAGACTCTGATGAGATGCCACAATGTCTGTGGCATCTCATCTGAGATGCCACAATGTCTGTGGCATCTCATCTGGGTCTACACTGTTTGCTCAGGCCCATCTGTCTGAATACATTCGGTAAATATGGTATGACTACTCATAAGTGTTTAAGTGAGTACCCACAGCAAATGTTATTGTGAAGAAATAAGAAAAACATCCATACTGTTTAGCTGAAAACTAAATGTTGTCTAAAATTAGGGTCAAGGCCCCATTATTTCTTTTGAATTGAATGATTTTATTGATGAGAGGAAACAGACTCCAGCATTTATAGATTTTATTGATGAGAGGAAACAGACTCCAGTATTTATAAAGTTAACATTAAGATACAAATAGTTTCTTTTTGAAACAATCAACATAAACTCTTTAGAGCTTTTTCTGGAACTCATCTAAGACAGTTATATGAGAAACAAAGTAAAGCACAATGCAGGGAAGGACAAATAAAATGAAATTATGATACAAAAATTGATCGTTCCTTGACCAGGAATCAAACCAAAGACCTTCTGTTGACAGGGCAGACATGTTAACCATTACACCATTATGACTTTGTAAGCCAAGCAAGCAATGTGGATAAAGTGTCCTGCTCAAGGATAAACAATACTGTGGTAGTAGTGGGATTCAAACTTGGTTTCCAGTCTTGAATCCAAAATGCAACAGGTAGAGACATCAGCATGATTTAGCCCTCCATACTTTGGACCACAAGGTCCCAGTTCGACTCATTGTAGAGGCAGAATTCAACTCATGACTGTATGGCATTTCTCAGCATAGAGCCTTTAACCCTTAAAAGGCCAAGAAAATCGACATCTGAAAATGTCGTCTGCTGAATATACTTGCAAACTTTTCAAACCTATTTTTGCATATAGGCAAACAGTGTGGACCCAGATCAGACTGCTCCTAAAGGAGCAGTCTGATCTGGGTCCACACTGTTTGCAACAGTGACTTCTAAAATAACTGGCAGAAGACAAAGCGGACGACAATTGTTGTGATTGGCAGTTTAATAATCACTTTTTCATCATCTTGATATGACTTAACCCTAATCCTGCTGAATAATTTAATTAGCCACACCCATTTTTGACTGTCAGCCAATTAGATTACATCATATAATGTTTTCGTTCAAATTCACAAACTGAATGACAAACAGTGTAGATCCTGATCAGATGGCTTCTTCAGAAGCCATCTGATCTGGATCTACACTGTTTGCAAAGGTAGGAGTTGTCGTGAACAGAAGGATAAGGGTTAAATACTGTTGACAGCGATACAAAATGCAAATTATCGTCTGTGCTAAGGGCTTCATATCTATGGTCTATGCCTGTTGTAGCTTTCTTATTCTTTGGACTTTGATCAGCAGTGAACCATGTTCTTTATACTGTTTGTGTTTGTTTTTAATAAACCTATTCTTTGCCATTATCAGTGGTGCATATTCTGAGGTGAAGAGTGACATTGCTAACCAGAAGAACAAGTTTGAGATGGATGGCTACTTCAAGAGGGTAAGTGAAAATAAGAAAAGCAAAACAGGGTTTCATTAATATAGGTTATTGGATTTGTCTGAAGATATATTTTGTGGGGACAAATTGTTTTGGTGGAACCAATGAGCTTGCAAGTCGGTTCCACCAAAACAATGAGTCCCCACAAAATATATCTCCATACAAATCCACTAACCTTTTTTTTAAATACTTAAGCATTTAATTTTTTATTTTTTCCCAAATCAGAACTACTGTCTTCACTGCACTGTGATACAAAGGTTATCTGCCCTTGCCCCTGGGCTATATACATGTACAAAATTGTGTTATTTTTAAATATCTTCCCTGAAATTGCCTGAGCAATTTTAACCAGATTTCACATGGGGCCTTCTGTCAAAAGGATGTTGACAATTACTTTGAATGCTTCAGTGCCATTTAACAAGATGGCTGCCATGCCTATATATGGTAAAAACACTTGAAAATCTTCTCCAGAACCAAGAAAGCTTTGAGGCTGAATCTCGGTATATAGCATTGAGGACTCCAGATCTACCAAATTTGTTCAAATGATGACCATAGGTTGACCTTTGACCTTTTAACGGCAAGCTCAAATTTGCGTCCCTATACATTTATAAGGGGAGAATGTTGAAAAGTCATTATCTCAAAATGTATTAAAGACTAATGGCTGAATCTTGGTATATAGCATTGAGGACTCCAGATCTACCAAATTTGTTCAAATGATGACCGTAGGTTGACCTTTGACCTTTTAACGGCAAGCTCAAATTTGCGTCCCTATACATTTATAAGGGGAGAATGTTGAAAAGTCATTATCGCAAAATGTATTAAAGACTAATGGCTGAAATTTGCAATGTATGATTAAAGTAGTAAAAGGTTTTAGTTACTATCAAAATTTTGTCCCCTGGGGGATATCAGCCCTTGCCCTGGGCTATATATTCATGTTTAAAATTGTGTTAATTTTAAATGTCTGTTCTGAAACTGCATGAGCAATTTTCACCAGATTTCACATGGGGCCTTCTGTCGAAAAGGTGTTGACAATTTGTTCAAATGGCTCCGTGCAATTGAACAAGATGGCCACCATGCCAATCTATGGTAAAAGCACTTAAAAATCTTCTTTGAATCTCCAGAATCAAGAAAACTTTGAGGCTGAATCTTGATATATAGCATCGGGAACTCAAGGTCAACCATTTTTGTTCAAATGTTGTCGTGGGTTGACCTTTAACCTTTTTACGGCAAGGTCAATTTTGCACCCTCATACATTTGTATGGGGAAAATTTTGAAAAAACATTTTCTCAGTATGTATTAAAGACTAATGCCTGAAACTACAATGTATGATTAAAGAAGTAAAACTGTTTAAGTACCATTAAAATTTTGAGGGTTATCTGCCCTTGCCACTGGGCTATATACATGAAAATAATTGTGTAATTTCAAATGATGGTCATAGGTTGACCTTTAACCTTTTTATGGTAAGGTCAAATTTGCACTCCATGTTTATGTATGGAGAAAATGTTGATAAGTCATTTTCTCAAAATGTATTAAAGACTAATGGCTGAAATTTGCAATGTATGATTAAAGTGGTAAAACATTTTAGTTACAATCAACAAAATTTTGTCCCCAGGGGGTTAGCTGCCCTTGCCCTTGGGGCTATATACATGTATGGAATTGAATTCAAATGAGTACCCAAAATACATTTGTATTGAAAAAAAATCACATAAGCATCATTTAATATGCTATCATGAAGTCCTCTGCTGATCTTTCTTTAAAGATTGTCCTTATGTGGTTATTTAATTGCAAGGTTGAAAAACCAAAGTGCACAGCGCAGTAGTTAGGTCAAATACAGTATTTTTATTATATGAGGTTAAATCTAACAGTGATAAAGCAATCTGACTCTGTTCAGTTCATATAATGGAATTAATCATACATGAGAATGTGTATCATGCCACCTCCAGGACTGTTGTTTTTTTTTTGTTTTGTGTTTGTTTTTTTTTGCTGTGGTAAATGTCCAAACATTTGGAATGCTTTATTCCATACTTTTTTTTACTTTAATTTTGATTTTTATGCAGTTTTTTTCTTAAAATACTTAGTGATACTGGGAACAATGTAGACCTTGATCAGACTGAAGGAGAGTCTGATCTGGGTCTGCACTGTTTGCATATGCTATTTTGTCATGGGAACTCTTCAAAGTTGGGCATATTGCTTCTGGCTTGTCTGTTTGTTCGTCACGCTTTCTTTTGCATAGCATAACTTTAGAACCATGTATGCAAATGTTTTGAAATTTCATATATGGATTCCTCATGAAAAAATAGGTGACCCATATTTTTTTTCTTTTCCAAATGATCTCCCATTTTGGAGTTATCCTCATTTTAATAAAATAACATTGAAATCTTGTTAGCAAGATATCTCAAAAAGTATTTGAGCTAGAGTCTTGATATTTGGTGTACTGATTGGGACTGAGGAGGAGATTACCTGATTAAATTTTCAGCCAGTCTAATGAAATTTTGCAGGAGTTATGGCCCTTTGCAATTTTTGGCCATTTGTTGCTTTATTGTGCATAGCATAAGTTCAGATCCATGTATGCTAATGTTTTGAAATTTCATATATGGATTCCACATGAAAAATAAGGCAACCAGTATTTTTTTTCTTATCCGAATTATCTCCCATTTTAGAGTTATTTCCCTTGTAATAAAATAACATTGAATCTGGTTAGCAAAATATCTCAAAAGGTATTTGAGCTAGAGCCTTGCTATTTGGTGTACTGATTGGGACTGAGGAGGAGTCACCTGATTAAATAATCCTCTGCATTTCGCCAAGAGAGCTGCTCCTGTGTAGCGACACTGGTTTCAACTTATCATAATAAGATTAATTATTTATCATCTTTTAAGCATGGATGAATTAAATTGTAGGCTGTTTGTTTATACAGCAATTATAAGCTGTCGAAATAAATCAGATAAAAAGGCCATTCATACTGTTAGAAAGTTTCCTTTTTTTCTGAAATACTGGCGAAATGCAGAGGATTATAAATAGTCAACAAATTAATTTAAATATTGTTGGAGTTTGGCCCTTTGCAATTTCTGGCTTGTTGCTTTCATGTGCATAGCATAAGTTTAGAACCATGTATGCTAATGTTTTAAAATTTCATATATGGATTCCTCATGAAAAAAAAAGGTGACCCGTATTTTTTTTTATATCCAAAATATCTCCGATTTTAGAGTTATTTCCCTTGTAATAAAATAACATGTAAATCTCTTTAGCAAGATATCTCAAAAAGTATTTGTGCTAGAGACTTGATATTTGGTAAACTGATTGGGACTGAGGAGGAGATCACCTGATTAAATCTTCAGCCAGTTTAATAAAATTTTATTGGAGTTATGGCCCTTTGCAGGTTTTGTCTATTTGTTGCTTTATTGTGCATAGCATAAGTTTAGAACCATGTATGCTAATGTTTTGAAATTTCATATATGGATTCCTCATGAAAAAATAGGTGACCTATTTTTTTTTTTTTTTTTTGTCTTATCTGAATTAGCTCCCATTTTAGAGTTATAACCCTTTTAATAAAATAACATTGAAATCTCGTTAGTTCAAAACATATCTCAAAAAATGTTTGAGTTAGAGCCATGATATTTGGTGTACTGATTGGATCTGAGGAGGAGATCACCTGATAAAATTTTCAACCAATTAAATGAAATGTTTGTTGGAGTTATGGTGTTTGCAATTTCTGGCAATTTAATCTTGTTTCTTTCATGTTCATAGCATAAGTTTAGAACCATGTATGCTAAGGTTTAGAAATTTCATATATGGATTCCTCATGAAAAAATAGGTGACCAGTATATTTTTTTTCTTGTCCGAATTATTTCCCATTTTAAGAGTTATTTCCCTTGTAATAAAATAACTTTGGAATCTCGTTAGCAAGATATCTCAAAACATATTTGAGCTAGAGCCTTGATATGTAGTATTCTGATTGGGACTGAGGAGAAGATCACCTGATTAAATTTTCAACCAATTAAATGAAATGTTTTTGGAGTTATGGCCCTTTTCAATTTCTGGCTATTGAATCTTGTTGCTTTCATGTGCATAGCAAAGTTTAGAATCAGGTATGATAATGTTTTGAAATTTCATATATGGATACCTCATGAAAAAAAAAGATGACCCATATTTTTTCTGAATTATCTCCCCTTTTACTGTTATTCCCCTTTTAATGAAATAACATTGAGATCTCGTTAGTAGGATACCTCAAAAAGTATTTGATCTAGAGCCTTGATATTTGGTATACTGATTGGGACTGAAGAGGAGATCACCTGATTAAATTTTCATACAATTTAACGGAATTTTGTTGGAATTACAGCCCTTTGCAGTTTTTGGACATTTGTTGCTTTATTGTGCATAGCATAAGTGTAGAACCATGTATGCTTACGTTTTGAAATTTCATATATGGATTCCTTATGAAAAAAATAGGTGACCCATTTTTTTTTTTCATCCAAATTATCTCTCGTTTAAGAGTTATTTCCCTTTTAATAAAATAACATTGAAATCTCGTTAGCAAGATATCTCAAAAAGTATTTGAGCTAGAGCCTTGATATATGGTAAACTGATTGGGACTGAAGAGGAGATCACCTGATTAAATTTTCAACAATTAAATGAAATGTTGTTGGAGTTATGGCCCTTTGCAATTCCTGGCCATTTAATCTTGTTGCTTCCATGTATGCTAATATTTTGAAATTTCATATATTGATTCCTCATGAAAAAATAGGTGACCCGTATTTTTTTTTCTTTTCTGAATTATTTCCCATTTTAGAGTTATTTCCCTTGTAGTAAAATAACATTAAAATCTCGTTAGCAAGATATCTCAAAATGTATTTGAGCTAGAGCCTTGATATTTGGTATACTGATTGGGACTGAGGACGAGAACTCCTGAATTTTCAACCAACTAAATGAAATGTTGTTGGTGTTATGGCCCTTTGCAAATTTTGGCCATTTAATGGTGTTGCTTTCTTGTGATTAGTATAACTTTAAAACCATGGATGCTAATGTTTTGAAATTTCATATATGGATATCTCATGAAAAAATAGGTGACCGGAATTTTTTTTTTTTCTTATCCAAATTATCTCCCATTTTAATTTCCCTTTTAATTAAATAACATTGAAATCTCGTTAGCAAGATATCTCAAAAAGTATTTGAGCTAGAGCCGTCATATTTAGTATACTGTTTGGGCCTGAGTAGGAAATCATCTGATTAAATTTTCAACCAACTAAATGAAATGTTGGAGTTATGGCCCTTTGCAATTTCTGGCCATTTAATGTTGTTGCTTTCTTGTGCATAGCATAAGTTTAGAACCATGTATGCTGATGTTTTGAAATTTCATATATGGATATCTCATGAAAAAAATAGGTGACCCTTTTTTTTCATATCTGAATTATCTCCCATTTTAGTTATTTCTCTTTAAATAAAAAAACATTGAAATCTCGTTAGCAAGATATCTCAAAAAGTATTTGAGCTAGAGCCTTGACATTTGATATACTAATTGGGACTGAGGAGGAGATCACCTGATTAATTTTGAACCAATTAAATGAAATGTTGTTGGTGTTATGGCCCTTTGCAATTTCTGGCCATTTAATGTTGTTGCTTTATTGTGTATAGCATAAGTTTAGAACCATGTGTGCTAATGTTTTGAAATTTTATATATGGATTCCTCATGAAAATATAGGTGGCCCATATTTTTTTTCTTATCGGAATTATCACCCATCTTAGAGTTATTTCCCTTGTAATAAAATAACCTTGAAATCGCGTATATTTGTACTGTTATTACCATCATGGGCAAGCAGTGTTGGAGTCAAGCAGTAGAGTCAGGCAGTTGGGGGCTTAGTGTTTTACAAACACCAGCTCTACTGTGCTTTCGACATCTTTCAGAAAGTCGGTTTTTGCTTGGCGCTTTACACAAAAGAAGTAAATTTGCAAACGTTTGTCATGATTTAATGCAAAACAATTTGTTGTAACAACCTATGCACAAAAAGTTTTATTCTAGTCACTGGATTTTAAAAAAATCAAATATTTTCACTTTTTCTCATAGTAAAAATGAATGCGAATTTTGCAGAAATCTGTAGGGTAGGTAACTTGGAGGCAGATTTTCAACAAGTTCCGCTTGTTCAATTTTTCCGAAATTTTCACAATATTGTTGTGAAACATCAATAATTTAAATTCAGCAAAGAAAAATAAAACATATTTTGTTAGACAAAAACTCCAAAAAATCACTTTACTATAGAAATTGTATAGGTCAGACCAATTTTTGGCCGTAAATTTAATTTTAGGGTACATATTTGAGAACAAAACACTGAAACAGAAAAGACAAATGGTTTCCGATAAGATATGGTCAGTCAGAACAAAATATTTTCATTTAAAATAAAACGCCAAGCAAAAAACGTCTTTCCGAGAGATGTCGAAAGAACAGTAGTTAAATTAATGTGTACCACTCTCTGGGCAGATTCAGTGGACAACAAATTGATGACATTTTTTCTTATTTTTCCCCCAAGATATGCTTTGACATTTCATGCAAATTGTCCCCTTGGGAGACAGTTTGCATGAAATGCAAAACCTTGTTTTATAGGGAAAATAAAAAAAAAATTTCAAAATGTTGTCTGCTAAAAATGATACCCAGCATGCTAAGTGCTAAAAGAATGCTTAATCCCTAAATAATAGATCAATAAGCAAAAAAAGCTGTTTGCAGTTTGTTTTGTCATAAGGAAGGTACTTACAGTGGAGTAAATGAATATAGGAAAATTTAGCCAGTGGATAATTTGGCCAGTATGATTTGGCCTAGGACAATTTGGCAAGCCAAAAATGTTGGGTAGGACAACTTGGCCAGATTGATATGATGGCTATTTCAGATGACAAACTAGAGCAAGTCGATGGCGCGCCATCGCATATCCCTGCGCCAGCCCCATCGCATATTTCCCTGCACATCAAAATTCCAAATGTGTTTCCAGTCCTCATTCATAGGGCTATTACCTGTGACAGTTTCAAGGTTCTAGCTAAAAAAGCCTAAGAGGAGTTGGGTGACAATAAAAAAAAAAGGACCCAAAATGCTACTTTTTGATCTCTAGAGACCCCCAGACATGCTCCTGGGGCAAAATTTTTGTACCACTGTTTTCTTCTCTTCATTACCTTCGATTTGATATACAACATGACTATGTTTGTACAAAATGGATTTTGACCCATTGGGGCCACACACCCCTGGCCCTGCCCCCAGGGGTCACTTCAAAATTCCAAATGTGTTCCTCCAGTCCTCATCCATAGGGCTGTTACCTGTGACAGTTTCAAGGTTCTAGCTAAAAAAGCCTAACAGGAGTTGGATGACAGTCAAAAAAAAAAGGACCTAAAAGCCTACTTTTTTACTTCTAGTGACCCCCAGACATGTCCCCGGGGTAAAATTTTTGCACCACTGTATTCTACTCTTCATAACCCTCAATTTGATATGCAGCATGAGTATGTTTGTACAAAATGGATTTTGGACCCTTCGAGGCCACACCCCCCTGGCCCTGCCCCCCAGGGGTCACATCAAAATTCTGTATGTGTTACTCTAGTCCTCATCCATAGGGCTATTACTTGTGACAGTTTCAAGGTTCTAGCTAAAAAAGCCTAAAAGGAGTTTGGTGACAAAAAAAACAGGGCCCAAAATCCTACTTTTTGACCTCTAGTGACCCCCAGACATGCCCCTGGGGAAAAATGTTTGCATTGCACCACTATATTCTACTCTTTATAACCTTCGTTTTGATATGCAACATGGCTATGTTTGTATAAAATTAATTTTGAACACTTTG
Organism: Anodontia alba; assembly: GCA_964016985.1. Classification (NCBI taxonomy): domain Eukaryota; kingdom Metazoa; phylum Mollusca; class Bivalvia; order Lucinida; family Lucinidae; genus Anodontia; species Anodontia alba. Next base: position 49,494,650 of record OZ024823.1, on the reverse strand, counting down.
GGGCCACACACCCCTGGCCCTACCCAAAGGGGTCACATCAAAATTCCGAATGTGTTCCTCCAGTCCTCATCCATAGGGCTATTGCCTGTGAAAATTTCGAGAATCTAGCTTAAATGGTCTAGGAGCAGTGGTGTGACATTACAGACGGATGGACAGACGGCCAGATGGACGCGGGGTATAACAATATACCCGCTTTTTCTTTGAAAAGCGCGGGTATAATTAATGTTTTGGTGTTTGTTTCTAATATACAGTATTGACTGACTTTTTAGAAGGAAAATTTTGAATTAATTAGGAATTTAATTAATTAGGAATTTTATTTTTTTAATAATATTACTTTTGGCCCGAGATATTCTGGCCAGACAAAAAAATCTTAAGTAGCAAATAAGTAAAAATTGATAATAAAAAAAATAGATTTAATGATTTTGCTTAAATTTGTTTGAAAACACGATTAATGAGTATATTTTTTGTATGCATGGTTGATTGGCTAACTGATTTGTTGACTGGTCTTGATTCCGTGCTTTCCTAATGACCTTTTTTTTTTAAAGAAACAAACTCTTATCACCCCTTTATTATGCCCCCCAACTTCTTTGAAGTTGGAGGGGCATATTGCTTCTGGGTTGTTCGTCCATCCATCCATCCATCCGTCCGTCCATTCATCACACTTTTTGATGCATAGCATAACTTTAGAACCGTGAATGCTACTGTTTTGAAATTTCTTATATGGATTCCTCATGAAAAAATAGCTGAAACGTGTTTTTTTTTCTTGACAGGATTATGCCCCTTTTCTAAGTTATGGCCCTTTGAAAAAATATGGACGCAATCTTGTCAGCAAAATATCTCAAAAACTATTGAAGCTAGAGCCTTGAAACTTGATGAATAGACTGGTAGTGATGAGTAGACAACCTGATTAATTTTTGAAGAAATTTTGAAAAATACTTCTGGCGTTATGGCCCTTTGTAATTTTGGGCATTTTTACCTTGTCAGCAAAATATCTCAAAAACTGTTAGTGCTAGAGCCTTGAAACTTAGTAAATGGATTTGTAGTGATGAGTAGATGACCTGATTAACTTTTGAAGAAATTCTAAAAAATACTTCATGAGTTATGGCCCTTTGTAATTTTGGGCAATTTTACCTTGTCAGCAAAATATCTCAAAAACCGTTGGAACTAGAGCCTTGAAACTTGATGAATAGACTGGTAGTGATGAGTAGACAACCTGATTAACTTCTGAAGAAATTTTGAAAAAATACTTCTTGAGTTATGGCCCTTTGTAATTTTGGGCATTTTTTACCTTGTCAGCAAAATATCTCAGAAACTGTTAGAGCTAGAGCCTTGAAACTTAATAAATGGGTTTGTAGTGATGAGTAGATGACCTAATTAACTTTTGAAGAAATTCTGAAAAATACTTCATGAGTTATGGCCCTTTGTAATTTTGGGCATTTTTACCTTGTCAGCAAAATATCTCAAAAACCGTTGGAGCTAGAGCCTTGAAACTTGATGAATAGACTGGTAGTGATGAGTAGACAACCTGATTAACTTTTGAAGAAATTTTGAAAAATACTTCTTGAGTTATGGCCCTTTGTGATTTTGGGCAATTTTACCTTGTCAGCAAAATATCTCAAAAACTGTTAGAGCTAGAGCCATAAAATATGGTGAAAGGATTTGTAATGATGAGTAGACAACCTGATTAACTTTTGAATAAATTTTGAAAAATACTTATTGAGTTATGGCCCTTTGTTATTTTGGGCATTTTTATCTTGGCAGCAAAATATCTCAAAAACTGTTAGAGCTAGAGACTTGAAAGTTGGTGAAATGATTGGTAATGATGAGTAGATGACCTGATTAACTTTTTTATAAATTCTGAAAAATATTTCGTAAGTAATGCCCCTTTGTAAATTTGGGCATGTTTCCCTTGTCAGCAAAATATCTAAAAACTATTGAAGCTGGAGCCTTGAAACTTGATGAATAGATTGGTAGCGATGAGTAGATGACCTGATCATGCCCCCAGTTTTGAATGAAATTGATGGGGCATATTATTTTGCCTTCATTTGTCCATCCGTCTGTCCGCTCGTCAAGCTTTTTTGTGCATGCCATATCTTAAGAACCCTGCATGCTAAGGTTTTGAAATTTTATATTTGGGTTCCCAATGAAAAAATAGCTGACCCGTATTTTTTTTTTTTTGTCCAGCATGTTTGTTTAGAGTTATGCCCCTTTGAAAAAAATCAGAATTGAATCTTGTGAGCAAGATATCTTGAAAAGTATTTAAGCTGGGTTCTTGAAATTCGATATAGTAAGTGGGAATGATGTGTAAATTACCTGATTATATTTTGAATGAATTCTGTGAAAATATTGATAAAGTTACGGCCCTTTGCAGTTCTGCGCATTTTGACCTTGTCAGCAAGATGTCTCGAAAAGTACTTAAACTAGGGTCTTGAAATATTATATGCTGATTGGGGATGATGTGGAGATTACCTGATTTGTTTTTTAGGGAATTCCATGAAAAATTGCCGTAGTTATGGCCCTTTGTAGTTCTAGGCATTTTGACCTTGTCAGCAAGATATCTCAAAAAGTATTTAAGCCAGAGCCATGATATTTGCTATACTGATTGGGATTGAGAAGATCACCTGATTAAATTTTGAACCAATTAAATGAAATGTTGGAGTTATGGCCCTTCGCAATTTCTGGCCATTTAATGTCGTTGCTTTATTGTGTATAGCATGTTTAGAACCATGTATGCTAATGTTTTGAAATTTCATATTTTGATTCCTCATGAAAAAATAGGTGACCCGTATTTTTTTCTTATCCCAATTATCTCCTATTTTAGAGTTATTTCCCTTTGATAAAATAACATTGAAATCTCATATATTTGTACTGTTGTTACCATCATGGGCAAGCAGTGTTAGAGTCAGGCAGTTGGGGGCATAGTGTTTTACAAACACCAGCTCTAGTTTGTATAGACTTTGTGAAATTATTTGTCATCAATGACAGCTTTTAATTGCTATAAAATTTTTCAAAGATCAAAGTAATTGGTGTATATGTTGTTATACCACAAAATTTTCATGGAAAATTAAGATAATGCCCAAATTGTGCAAAGCTAAGAAATGGCAGATACAATGACTGAAATAATAGGAAATAGTTGATGAAAATATGTTGCCAAATAAAGAAACTGCTGGAATTGTGCAGCTTCCACTTCTGTCAACATTTTGTTTCACTCATCACTCATCAAAGCCATGAAAAACATGAAATGACTGAAAGAAAAGGATATCTATAATGAAAGTATGTTGCCAAATGATTTAGCTGCTCAAATTGTACAATTTCCTCTTATGTCAACCTTTTGTTTCCTCATCAAAGCCGGGGTGGTTGGGTGGTGCGAAGGTGCTGTGTATCTTACATCACCGGGGTGTCCAGCTGATATTGGCTTACAGTTGGGCAAGGCCTGCTATTCTTGTAGCCGGTAAGGGTAGAGGGGGAATGTTTTTATTTCTTCTGTTTCTTCACTTTCATTCCTGTTCCTCTTTCTTCCCTGTCCCTCTTTTTCATCTCCTCTACTGTCTCTTCTATCTCTTTTCTCCCTTTCTCTGGGAGACGACACAAAATGACCCTCAAGGGTTGACGTGTCGTTAAACCCCAACACAATCAAAATCCTCATCAAAGCCAAAACATAACAGATAAAATCACTGAAAGAATAGGAAATTATATGATGAAAATATGTTGCCAAATGAAGAAACTGCTTGAACTGTACAATTTCTTCTTATGTTATCATTTTGTTTTCAATCATCAAAGCCAAAAAATGACAGATCGAATGATTGAAAGAAGAGGAATAGGAAAAACTGCTGGGAAATATTAATTTGGCCAAATTGTCCTACCCAAATATTTTGGCTGGGATAGGCCAAATTATCAAGTGTAGGATAATTACCCAACCGGACAATCACCCACCCCAGTGATTACCAACTGTACAATTACCCACAGAGACATTTACCCACCACACTTTACCTAAAAGTGTACAATTACCCCCTCAAAAATATTTTTGATAAAGTTGTCCTTAAATGTTTTATAAGTGATCCATAAATTGTCTTTAAGTAGTTTTAGCTCACCTGTCATGTAGTGACAAGGTGAGCTTTCGTGATCTCATTTTGTCTGTTGTCCGTCGTGCATCCGTCCCTCTGCATCCGTCCGTCCGTAAACAATTTCTTCAAACAATATCTCCTCCTAAACCACCAATTGGATTTTGACCAAACTTCACAGGAATGATCCTTGATTGGTCCTCTTTCAAAGTGTTTAAATGGTTCCTGTCCATTGCATATCTAGGTCACAGGAGCTAAAAATAGATTTTTTATGAAAACTTAAAAAATCTTCTTGTCAGAAACCACTAAACCGATTTCAATATAATTTTGCAGAAATGTTCCCATGGTGATCTTCTACGAAGATTGTTCAAGTCATTTTGATTCGTCAAAAAATATGGCCACCAAGGCTTATTTTCCCTATATATCCATATAGAAAAATTTAAAAATCTTCTTGTCAGAAACCACAAGACCAATTTCAATATAACATGGAGGAATGTTGCTTTTGTAACCCACTACCAAGTTTGTTCAAGCAATCATGATTCGTCAAAAAACATGGTCGCTGGGGGGGTGGGGGGTGCGGGGGGGGGGGGGGGGTGCTTATTTTCCCTATATATCTATATAGAAAATTTTAAAAATCTTCTTGTCAGAAACCATGTGTCCAATTTCTTGATTATTTGGCAGAAATGTTTCTTTGGTGACCCTCTACCAAGATCGTTCAAGCTGTCATGATTCGTCAAAAAACATGGCCGCTAGGGGGCATGGCTTATTTTCCCTTTATATCTATATACATGTAGAAAACTTTAAAAATCTTCTTGTTTGAAAGCGTTGGACCAATTTCAATATAACTTGACAGAAATGTTTCTTTGGTAACCCTCTACCAAGAGTGTTCAAGCTGTCGTGATTCCTCAAATAACATGGCCGCCAGGGGGCAGGGCTTATTTTCCCTGTATATTTGCATAGAAAACTTTAAAATCTTGTCGAAAACCACTGGACCGATTTCAGTATAATGGCAGAAATGTTCCTTTGGTTACCCTCTACTAAAATTGTTTAAGCCGTCATGATTCATCAAAAAACATGGCTGCTTGGGGATGGGGAGTGGCGGGGCTTATTTTCCCTATATACGAGGGATGTTCGAAATGAATTGCATACATGCCATCAGCTGTTGACAGAAATCTGTGAGATTTTGCAAATTTTTAGGGGAGATTTGATGAAATCTGTGAGATTTTTCTGAAAATCACTTTCAGTCTTACATAGATAAGTTAAAAGCCGTAATTTTAATGAATTAAGCTTGGAATAGCCATGCTAATGTGTGATTTATTTCTAGTTCTTCAAAAAGTAGCTTATTAAATGGTATGAAAATTCTGTGAGATCTAAAAATCTTATGGGAAATGGGGTCATGAAGAGCCAAAATTCTGTGAGATTTTGTCTCACAGTGTGAGATATGGCATGTATGGAATTGCTTATTTCTATCTGGAGACTTCAAATTTCAAGTTAGCCCAAAAGTACTCATTTCATGCCCTCGAAGTACTCCCCGTGGCTAGAAATGCAAAGTTTCAGCCGATGTATCCACTTCTTGAAGGCGTCACGGTACGCTGATTTAGGCACAGTAATAAGGTACTGATGAATGGCAGATCCAAGTGCCTGTCGGGACTGGTATTTCCGCCCAGCAAGGAATGCTTTCAATTTCGGAAACAAAAAGAAATCACATGGGGCAAGGTCTGGGGAATACGGGGAGTGAGGCAAAACAGTTACTTTTTCTTTCTTCAAAAACACCGTAACTATTGCGGAGGTATGAGCTGGGGCATTGTCATGTAGAAGACGGACATGTTTAAAACCAGTGGCAATGCGTCGTTTCTGATAATACTTTTTCAGTTTCTTCAGTACTACGTCTTTGTAGTATTTTCCGGTGAAGCTTTTGCCCTTTTTCACTGGCACTTTTATTGCGACTCCTTCACCAGAGAAGAAGATTGCATACAAAACCTTCTTTGTACTCAAAGAATGTCTGGCAATTATTGGGCGTTTGCTGTGTTTAGTGGCCCAGATCTTATTGCTAACCTTTCTGACGGGCTCAAAATAATGGACCCAGGTTTCATCACCTGTGACGACATTGGCAAACTGCTTTTTATCATATTTTGGAAACATTTGAAGCAGCTTTTTGGCCACTTTAACCCGTTGCCTCTTTTGCTCGTCAGTCAACAGATGTGGCACCCATCTAGCAGAAATCTTTCTGACTTTCAAATGCTTCTTCAAAATAAGGTGAACCGTTGATAGTGATATGCCTACCTTTCGTGTAATATCACAAACTGTAAATCTGGCATCTCCTTCAATGATTTCCTTTATTTTGGAAACGATTTCTTTACGAGATGCAGATTTTGGCCTACCTGATTTCGGTGCATTTTTGATGGACTCTACACCAGACTCAAATTTCTTTTTCCACCGCCGAACTGTGTTATAAGACACACAAGAAGGTCCAAAAGCAGTAGAAATTTCAGTCATCAGCTTCTTCAAAGAACAACGAAGTTCTGAGCGAGCTTTGATGTAAGCCTGTATTTCATCTTTTTTGTCGACGCTTCTACCAATCATTTTTACTGCAGTGGTCAATGACTACGTGTATTCTAATGGCAAATTTTATGTCTTACACTTAGTCTAACATGTACATTTATATACCATTGTGTAGATATTGAACAGCCCTATACAGGTATGTATTGGTTTTTATCGTGCCCCACATGGATATCGAGCTAGAGGACAATAAGCAATTCATTTCGAACATCCCTCGTATCTGTATAGAAAACTTTAAAAATGTTCTCGTCATAAACCAATAGACCGATTTCAATATAACTTGGCAGGAATGTTTCTTTGGTGACCTTCAACCAAGATTGTTCAAGCCGTCATGATTCATCAAAAAACATGGCTGCTAGGGGAAGGGGCTTATTTTCCCTATATATCTATGTAGAAAACTTTAAAAATCTTGTCAGAAACCACTGGACATAGTTCATTGGCAGGAATATTGCTTTGGTGACCTACCAAGATTGTTCAAGCCCTCATGATACCTAAAAAAAAAAAACGTGGCCACCAGGGGGCATGGCTTATTTTCCCTATATTTCTATATAGAAAACTTTAAAATTCTTTTAGTCAGAAACCACTTGACTGATTTCAATATTACTTGGCAGGAATGTTGCTTTGGTGACCCTCTACCAAGATTGCTCAAGCAATAATGATTCATCAAATCTTCTTGTCAGAAACCACCAAACCGATTTAAATATAACTTAGCAGGAATGTTCCTTTGGTGACCCTCTACCAAATTTGTTCAAGCTGTCATGATTTGTCAAAAAACATGGCCGCTAGGGGGCAGGGCTTCTTTTCCCTTTATAGCTATATAAAACACTTCAAAAATCTTTTTGTCAGAAACCACTGGACCGATTTCAATATAACTTGGTAGAAATGTTCCTTTTGGTGACCCTCTATCAAGATTCAGTTCAAGCCGTCATGATGCGTTAACAAAAATGGCTGCTAGGGGAAATGGCTATAAAATTTATACAAAAATCTTAGAGCAGTGAACTTGGCTGAAACTTAATTGGTAAGTATACAAATCTGTTTGCTCAGGTGAGTGATATAGGACAATCATGGTCCTCTTGTTTCATTCCTTTATTCCTGTTTTTAATTTGTAAAAATGATTTTGTATCTATTTGAGAGTTTTAGCTGAAAATGACTTTGTATCAGAAATGAAAAGATAAATGAAAGATTTTTTTTTTTTTTTTTTTTTTTTTTTTTCTTTTTTTTTTTTTTTTGTCAAAAATGACTTTGCAGTATTTAAGTAAGTTTCCTTGGGTATATTTATTTTCATAAATCATAAATGATTTTGTATCAAAGATGAAAGGATGAAATTGAATTTTTTTCATAATGGACCTTGCATTAATATATATATATACGAGAACCAATAGTTGAACCACCACGGGTCAAGCCAAAGACATATCGTCAAGCCCCAACCCACTGGTTAAAGTTTTACGAAGAGGCCGTCATTGAGTCTGAGGCCCGAACTGCAGTTGTGCAATTAAAGAGTGAAGCATAGCCATCAACAATGATTGGACCTTGCATTTAATTAAGTTAAGCAATTGAGCAAAAATGGTAAGAGAAAAGTCCAGGGAGTGCCTTAATCACAAGCTGCAGCCCTTCCCAGACACCAAGAGGAAGAGGAAACAGACAAAACCAAACAAACCCAAATCAAACATAGGTACGAAAAGCACTAAGATTAGCTCTCTCTTCCCCTAGTGAGGTAATCCCAATGCTCAAAGGACTGAAAAACACAAGAACAAACATAACACCAGGCAAAACTAAAACAAATCACCTCGTAGAATAAACCACAAAGCATTTAAGAGTAAGACTAACACCGGGACCACTGCCTTAGAACGGTCAGTAGAATAAACCACCAGGGGGGTTTAAAGCACTTTTACAGCTAGCCAGCTTCACCCTGGGTCCTGATGCTACTCTTAATACAGAAATACTTAAAAATTGGTTCGCACAAAGGCTTCCAACTCAGTCAATGCATCAAAGCGAAAACATAAAAATCAAATTAATCACTATGATAAACAAAGACAAGTACTCGTGGCTAATTTTACTGTGTGCCAGAGTAAATGAAAACCAATAGTTGAACCACCACGGGTCAAGCCAAAGACATATCATCAAGTGCCAACCCACTGGTTAAAGTTTTATGAAGAGGCCGTCATTGAGTCTGAGGCCCGAACTGCGGTTATGCAATTAAAGAGTGAAGCATAGCCATCAACAATGATTGGGTTGATAACTAGGCATGCAGTCTGCCACATAATATCCAGGCTATAGCCATTTCTTTTATAACAATTAGTTTTCTGAATGGCTCCGAAAAGTTGGGTTTTCCTACAATTTTTCTAAATATGTACACTAAGTCACCATAAAATTCTGGTGTCGATATACCTTGTTGCAGAAGTGTTTTCAGACTGACATTATATTTTTCTACCAAGGCACTGTGTCTGCGATAAAATTTCAAAAATGCCTTACAAAGTTTAAAATAACAACAGCCCTGCTTAAGAAGTTTGGCAGTAAGGGCTTTATTACGGCAGTTAAAGTCACTAAGATTTGAAGAAGCTCTGGTGAATCTAATAAGTTAAGATATGTATACTCCTATGATGTACGCTTGGGGACATCGCCATTCAGAAAAGGGAAATTGACTATATCAAAATCATTCCGTTTATCATAAATTTTGTGGAAACTGTACCATTAGATATACATAGATTCAAATCCAAAATAGGTGCCTCAGTATCGGAAGAATTGGCTTTATCTAATTGGAGTTCAGTAGGGTATATGCAGTCCACATTTGGTCAAAGCAAATATTGTCAATATTTAAAAAATCATCAAGGTATCTTGAAGTGGAATTGAAAGCCTCAATTATGTCAGTCTGATTTCCCGTGAGAGAGACTTCATGAAATCTCTCTCATAACAAAAAAGAAACAAATCTGCAACAAGAGGAGTACAGTTAGTTCCCATCAGAATACCAATAGTTTGCCTATAAAGTTTAGTTCCAAATCTAATAAAAGTATTATCCAAAAGATAAATAAGGGCATCACAGACTATTTGACAAGACCATAAATTGTATACATCAGAAGTGAAAAAAGCACATTCTTTGTTGCAAGCCAAATATTGGTTATTCTTGTAAATAAACGTTCGGTTAATTAAATCAATAAGTTTATCTTTTATAAGATGTTGAGTTAACATAGGATACAGTGTAGAAAAATCATATGTATACAATTTAGAAGCCTTAAAGTTTTTAGATTTAAATTTATTGAGAACATTGGAATTTTTAATTGACCAAAAGTAGTTAATTCCGTCCCTTTCATAAACAGTATCATAGTATCTAATCCAATGTTTTTCGACAGCAGTAAGGCATGAAGTTAGCAGTTTGGACAAAACAGTAGTCGTACATGAACTAGAATTTGCAATGAAACATGCTTTATAAGGTCGTTTATGAAGTTTTGGTAATCAATATAATGTAGGAAGTCTGTCTTGGTTTTCTTTAATGCCCACTGCAAACTTAGCAGTTATATCGATAGAATGGGTATTAACAATAGATCTCTAGTCAGTAGATTCTGCTAACCCATTCATATGTTATGGTACTACCAAGTTCTTGTATTAGAGTACTGATATAATGAAGTGGTCACACAACAACCACATCATTAGCAGCTTTATCAGCTGGAGCTAAAACTTACTTCCTATGAAATTCTTGGATACCTTGTATCGAAAAGATAACTTAGGCTTGGGAAGGAGAAAATCAAGGTTATTAGAGTAAAATAACACATGTTCATCAATGATCTTAAAAATCTTTAATTATCTTTAATTTCCAATTATTTAAAGCATTAGACTGAACATGCTCTGGTATACCAACGCGTACAATAATTAATCATTTAAAGCACTGGCAATTGTTTCCCGACATTTATTGAAGTCAATGTGGGCTGGGAATCTATATTTAGGTCCTTTTGAAATAACTGAACGGATTGGGGAATCAGATATAATCTTCAAATTACCACTAACAATATGACCAGCTGGTTGATAACAAAATTTAGAATCTTTACAATTTCAAGTATCAGGGGAACTAGTTTCAATATCAAGATCAGAAACTAATTTATTGAAATTAAGTATAGTATTACGGATAGGTTAATCTGTTAATTTCTTACAGTAGTTTAGTTGACAATATTTCAATAAAAGGTGAGCAATTTCACCTTTTATTTCAATATTTTCAAAATATGTCGCAAACAGCAAAAAGTCGTCTACATGGCTTAATGGGTAACAGACATGTTAAGTCTCCCTAATTTTTAGTGAGACTCACTAATTTATGGCTCAAAAAAAAAACCCTGTTTTATACACTGCCTCACTGTCTTTTTTCTGAAATTTCCTTTGTTGCGTATTTGCTTAATATATAAATAAGGATCTCACTAAATTTTTTTCCAGAATCTTGCTAATTTTTATTCTGAAAACTTAACATGTCTGGGGTAAATTCTAATGTTTATATCTTTGGGAATCAGAAATACATTACTGTCAAACTTTGAAAACTCGCACACTCGATGGACTCAATAATGAGTTTGAGTTTTCAGCCAATGATTTCTAAAGACTTTTAAAGTTCAGTTATACCAAAGACTATTAATTTGTGATGTACAAAATATGTTCACAATATTACGGCAAATATAAACAAAAGAAATTGAAAAAATTAAAGATTTAATACAACTTAATTTACTACAAATTTATATAATCATCCAAAAAAAAAAAAAAAAAAACATGGAAAATGTGAGTAATTGTCAATGTGGGTAATTGTCCAGGTGGGTAATTATCTGGTGGGTAATTGTCCAGCTGGGTAATTGACCTTTCCCCAAATTATCCGAGGCCTAATTTTCCTAGGCCAAATTGTCCAGGCCAAATCGTCTGCAGCCGAATTGTCCATGCACCAGAGTAAACATGACATCATCTAATTGTCTAACTCATGACACAAATTTGGAACAATAAAAAAGTTGCCTAAGTATCCTGAGGTCTAAGCATAGTCTTTGGAATGTCTGACCCTTGGGTCCACCGAGGATGGCCAAGTAAAAAATGCTGTCAAGTATGTCATATAAAAATGGGATTTGGTTTGAAAATGACTAAAGATGTTGTTAAAGTATTCGTAGGTGTCTAGCTTTATGGTGAAGGACTATCAGTAGAAGTGTCACAACAGCCAATTCAGATTCAGTTTCTTATACCATCATGTAGAGAATAATCAACTGTGTTTGGTCGATATGAAGTCTGCCATGTGTAATTTGGTTAAAAGCAAATTCCAAAGATACAAATTTTTTCTGAATTTTTCACACTCCTGAGTGACAGACTTTTTTCATATCAAGTGAATGCTTTTTTGTTTATTATTCTATTTGTACTTCTCTATCAGAGTCCGGCTCCATAGTGTGTCGGTAGCATGTCTGACTACAGATCCAAGGCCCGCAATTGAGATTCACAGCTCAGCCACCTGACGTTTTTTTTAATTGATCATGAAAAACTGTCTACGGTCATTCTACCCTTCTGCTGATTTGAGAAGGGTGGCCATTAGTTACTGGCACAAAAGTATATGCACAAAGTACTGGTTTACCCCTTAGAAGACTAAGCCTGCACAGAAAAAGTGTAAGTTAACTGACTGGCTGGACATGATATTAACAGTGTTTACTGAGCCATATAAAATGCAGATCAAATCAAAACTAGAGGAATAGTACTGTTTTGAAAGTGTCACAGGATTGTTTTAATTTGAGCAATAAAAGTGTCTGCATGGCCCAGCAATTAGCACCTCTGACCTCGGATCAGGATGTTGAGTTTGAACTTATTCAGAGGCAGAATTCAGCTCATGAATATATGGTTCTTGCACAGAGCCTTACATTATCACCCCTTAATTGTCTTGATATGACTTAAATGATGTTAAGAGAGAAGGAAATGCCATTTTATCATTAATATGAACATGAAACAATGCTGCATAATAACATTCTTTAGTCCATTTCAGTCCATTCATTAGCAAAGTGGATGTCATTTTTATGACATAACAACAGAACTTTCAGTTGATTCTGGTTTATGCCACTTTTGTGCAAATGTTCCTGTGGGATTTGAATTCTGGTACAGACAATTTAGTTCATTTCTTTGTGGTGCTTCATTGCATATACAAGTACCTTGACCAGATTGATCTGATGCACAGGCTGTAAATGGTATTTGTTGTTCATATTGAGCAGTTTTTCTGCTTCCCAGCAGTCTTAAGTATTGAAAGCTATTCACAATGTTTAGATGTTCTAGACTCTCTTGTTTGTTTGTTTGTGTTGAGGTTTTACGGCCCAGTCAACCCAGTGGGGTCGTGTCGAGCGCAGTCAGTTTACCTAACCACACGTTTACTGGGCAGGCTTAGTCCTCAAAGCGGTTAACCAGTATTGTGCACATTCTTTCGCCAGAAACTGACAACTGCCCTTCTTGAATCAGCGGAAGGGAGAGAATGACCGTAGAAAATATTTCATGATCAATCTCCACGAAAGAATGTTGTCGACCTCGGCGGGGGTTGAACCAGCGACCTCCTGGTCTCCAGTCAGACGGCGCATCCAACTGAGCCACCGAGGCCGGCTCTAGACTCTCTTATGTTAATGTATAATATTTAAATTATTAAGGGGATTCTCCACTACTTTACAAGGGAGACAACTGTTGTGACTTCCTGTTCATCTTCATACACACTAAGACCGTCTGTAAACAGTCTGCCCTAAAAGAAAAGAAAGGTTGACCCCCTAATGTAAGCCTATTCTTTTCTTTTAGAATAGTCCTTTTTTTCAGAATGAAGGCCAAAATCTTTTTGACAGAATTGCCTCCCATGGATGTGTATCGCTTCCCATTAACCTTTACTCTCTATGGGTATATTCACATACCATTACAAAAACACGCCTATTCAAATATACTGAACATTTTAACCACCAAAAAATGAAATTTTTCAGATAAAAATTTGGATATTTCTCATACTTCTGGTCAAAACATAGATTGTGGCCACTCGTTAGAACTGCCTCGGCGAGGCATTTCTAATGAGTACCACAATCTATGTTTCTGGGCAGAAATAAGAAAAATAATGTATACCCCTGTAAACCCCAGTTTTACTATATAAAAGTGGGGTTTAAGGGGGTCAATATTATATAGGCATGTTTTCGTGATGCATGCCAAGTCTTACTCCGTGAGGAAAAATACCACGTAGATCTGACATTTCTCAGGGTCTCAGTTGTGACGAGTAAAACCCTGTAACAGAAAAATCCTATACAAAAAATTCTGAAGGCACCTTTATTTGCAGTAAAATTGATTTCATTTTCTGTTGGTTACCAGTGCAGTATTTGTGTATTGCTGAGCATGAAACAGATGCTGATAACAAGTATGGATAAAAAGCAAAGGTATCCAAATGACCTGTCCTGGTGTCTATTAGACAAACAATGTTAATCAGCTATTAAGTAATTAGAAAGTTAAAAGACGGACTGGTCAATTATACATGATGCCATGGTCAATTAAAGACTACAAGTGACTCATCATGCATGTCACTTATCTGGCCTGAGGATGGACAGACTTTTGTCTCGCCTTGCCTTTGTGCCAATATCAACACCATAAGGCCAAATAAAAAATGTGTGTTTGGGGTAAAGTGACCCTACCTAAATTTCTTAGTGAAACACAAGACCTTTTTCAGATTTTCTGGAAATTATTACAAAACAATCTATTTTGAGAGGTAAATTTTCTGTATTTCTGCATGAAAAAGAAAACAAAATAAAATAAAATGTTCCTACTCTATCCATTACCCAAAACACACACATTTTTTGTTTTGCCTAATTGCAGAACAAATCGGGATAAACCAAAGTCAATGAAACATGGTGCATAGAAAAAATTCCACAGATTTTTGTGAAATCTCACTAAAATTTTCACAGATCTCACAGATTGTAATAGTGAACTTACGGCATGTATGATACTCAGCAGGTGACAAATTGATACTTTTCTTCTTTTTTTTAGGAAATAGGCTTTGACAGCCCATGCTAATTGTCTCGTAAGGAGACAATTTACATGAAATAAGCCTATTTCAAAATGTCTGCTGAATTTTACCTGGCATGCTAAGTATTAGAGATTTACAATAAATCATTTACCAGTTTGATCAATTTATTTTTCTTCTTCCTTAAAGACTGTCCTCAATTAGGAATATGATGAATATGAAAGGGTACAGTGATCAGAAAGTGCCTGCGGATCCACCAGCCAAGTTAGCTTCAAACACAACAATATGGATGACAATAAAAATAAGCCAGTCCAGCAAAATGTGTTTCATATGAAGAATTTACGGTGTTATCTTGCAGAGTACCATGTAGGCAGTATAGTTTCAAAAATAGATTCATCAAATTAGAAGCAATGGAAAATTAAAAGAGAAGAGACATACGAGACGGTACATAACAGAGGTAAGTAGCATTTGTGGGCTTACTTTGTTCCTGGGAAACACCTTCATACCTCAGATTAGAAGGGAGGCTACATAATACTTTCTTATTTCTCCATGAAAATATATATCATGTATACTCTATAGAAACAAAATGCTGAGGTGCTTCTAATGAGTACCTATAAGATATATTTTAATGGAAAAATGAGTTGAAGAAAGTACCTAATCTGGAGCTATGCATCTTTTAGCTTACCAGAGCACATCATAGCCAAAATGAGCTACATGTGTCTAATGATCAGGGCCCATTTGTTCAAAGTATCGTTAGCTTAACAAGCTCATTAGTGGTCAAAATGTTAACTTGCTAGTAAGTACAATATCTTATTCACAGGTATTTTTGCTGAAAAAAATGTGAGTAGCTTTTGCAAATGCAAAAGCTACTCACATTTTTTCAGCAAAAATATTAGCATATGTGCCATATCTAATGATTAAAGTTTTAACGATACGTTAACTAACGACATCATTAGTTAGTTGAACAACTGGAACCAGTTGTCCAGTACCTTCCATCTGTCTGCTTCTGCCAGTTTATATTGACTCCTCAACCATTTGGTGCAGTGCTTCTTAGCACAGCTGGTAGCAAATCTAACTGCAAATCCAGGGGTCACAATTTCAAATCCCAGCTCAGCTACATAACTTTCATGGAGACTGATCATGAACTTTCATGGAGCTTGGTCATGAACTTTCATGGAGATTGATAATGAACTTTCATGGAGATTGATTATGAAATATTTTTTTTTTGGTCATTCTCCCCTTTCTGCTGATTCAAGAAGGGCAGTTGTCAGTTACTGGCATAAGTATGTGCACAAAGTTTTTCAAAAACCTATGATGCTTAACTGTTTAGAGGACTAACCATTCCTTGGAAAAGTGTGAGTAGATTAACTGGCTGGCTTGACATGGCCTTAGCAGTGTTGACTGGGCCATAAAACTCCAAAACCATCTAATCTTGAGATCAGAGTAAATAATTTTTGGCTTGAAACAGTAAAGTTTTTTCAAAAACCTAGGATGCACACCACAGGTTCTCATCAGGGTTACTGAGACATCTGAGGCTGTGGCAATACTAAAAATTATATGGAAGGACAAGAACAAGAGGCTCATTTTGAAGATCAAACTGATGTGCTGTCCAGTTTTGACTGCATTTCAGAATACACCAGTTGGAATATAGCTAAGAGGATTGAAATCACTTGGTATATTTTCGGCCATTTCTACCAATGGCTGACAATTAGGAGTGGGTGTGGCATTTTAATTTAATCAGCATAACAAGGGTTAAAGAGAGAAGCATCCAAGTGGCTTGAGTGGGTAGCACTCCCAACTTACGATCATGAGATGCTGGGTTCAAGTCCCACCAGAGGTGGAATTCAGTTCATGACTATATAGCACTTCAATGCACAGAGCTTTTAACACTTAACCACACTATGACCTTGTTATCATTGCAGAATTGCTCTAGGAATATGTCAGGAGGCTCTTGACTTGGACTCCCAACTTAAGATCATGAGATGCTGGGTTCAAGTCCCACCAGAGGTGGAATTCAATTCATGACTATATAGCACTTCAGTGCACAGAGCTTTTAACACTTACCACACTATGACCTTGTTATCATTGCGGAATCGCTCTAGGAATATGTCAGGAGGCTCTTGACTTGGAAAGAAGCAATGGAGGAGAATGGACAGAGTAAATGCAGGAAAGACGATCATAATCTGTGGTACGGGCCTGGACCTCTTGCAGAGTTCAGACGAGTTTCCATGTGCCGTCTGTCGCACTGGAGTGGGCAGCAACAGCATCTTCTGCAATGACTGCAAGTACTGGGTGCACAAGAAATGCAGTGGGCTCAAGGGTTTGACAAAGGACCCTGATCACAGATGTACACGGTACCAGGGAACTGCACGACCCTTGGATGACAGACCGCAGAGGGAAGTCCAAGTCGGGCCTGACAAGCTGGAGGTGGTAGCTTCCTTTTGCTACCTAGGAGACATGCTTTCAGCAGCTGGTGGCTGTGAACTTTCAACCACAACATGTGAGAAAAACGCCTGGAAGAAATTCAAGGAGCTGCTACCAGTTCTCTCTTCCTGCCACCTCTCTTTCAAGACACATGGCTACGTGTACAGTTCTTGTGTGCTGAGCACAGTGTTCCATGCCAGTGAGACTTGGCCATTGACAAAGCCAAACTTCCAACGTCTGCAGCGAAATGACAGGGCAATGATCAGACAGATCTGCAATGTCAAGCCACAAGACATTGTCACCACCAGATCCAATGAGCTACTTGCACGGCTTGCCATAGATTTATAATGGAAAAAAAAACTTAAAAAATCTTCTTCTCTGAAACCATGAGGCCCACAGCTTATATATTTAGTATGTAGCAACGTTTAGTGGTCCCCTACATAAATCCTGCCAATCAAGCCCATAGGGCCCAAACTGGCCATGTCCCAGGGGGTTATTTGTTTATATAGAATTTTTGGCAAAAGAACCCTCAAAAATCTTCTTCTCTGAAGCCATGAGGCCCAGAGCTAGCATATTTAGTATGTAGCAATGGTTAGTGGTCTCCTACATAAATCCTGCCACCATTCCCCAGGGGTCCAAATTGGTCACACCCTGAGGTCATTAGCTTCCATAGACTTTTAATGGGGAAAAAACTTAAAAAATCATCTTCTGAAACCATGAGACCCACAGCTTATATATTATATTTAGTATGTAGCAATGTTTAGTGGTCTCCTACATTAATCCTACCAACCATGTCCCTGAAGTCCAAATTGGCCATGCCCTGGGGGTCCTTTATTAATCTAGAGCTATATAGCTAAAATTAAAAAAAAAAATTCTTAGAAATCAAAGGGCCCCAAGCAGGTGCAATCATCATGAATCTTTCTCAAAATGTTTTGTCTTGATGAGTCCTTGGTCAAGCTTGGACCTGGGTCACTTATGACCTATATTTCACAGTCCAGTGGCTATCTTAAATTTTGACATTTAGGTCAGTTTCTCAGTAACTGTTGGTCCTACGGCAGTGACACTTGGCACTTGCAGACATTGTTGCATAGCCTCTTGAATGCAGTCATCTATATTTGACCTTGACCTATATTCCACGGTCCACTGACTTTGTTAAATTTTTGCATTTTGGTCAGTTTCTCAGTAACTATTGGTCCAACAGCCAGTGATACTTAGCACATACATACATCTTAGCATGGACTCTTGAGTGCAGTCATTCATATTTGACCTTAATCTATATTTTATGGTCCATTAGGCAATCTACATTGTCTTACATGTTAATATAATCATCATGAATCTTGGTCAGAATGTTTGCCTTGATCATTTATGGGTCAGGTTCTCTAAGTGCTGTGATACTCAGGTGAGCGTTACAGGGCCATCATGGCCCTCATGTTTTATTTTCCTAGAAAATTGGATATGACACTTCATGTAGATTGTCTCCTTAGGACACAATTTATATGAAGTGTCAGATCCAATTTCCTAGGAAAAATAAAAATAAATATTACAAAATGTCATCTGCTGAAATTAAAGGAAAGAATTTGCTCTTCAAATTTTATGGTACGGTAATAACACTAAATATTGAGACAGAAAAACCTGGCGAGCAGTGTAGACCTAAATCAGACACCACAAAATGCAGCATCTGATCAGAGTCTACACGTTTTGCTTCTCATCCAGCATTGTTTAGACATATCAAAATGTAGTAGAAGGGCCTAGTTCTAATTCTAAGAGAAGTAAGGTAATAAGTTTAGTATCCCACTATTTATGATAAATACAGTAATTGAACTCTGCAGATCCAAGTAGGAACATGACTAGCATGACCAGAAACTCAAAAAGTATTATCCATTTGGCATAGCTCATGATAATTTGCTTTTTTTATTCCCTCACCATGAAGTGGAGGAGAGTATATATTTTTACCCTCCATCGTCCATGTGTCCGTCCTTCCATGTGTCCATCCCTCACACTATATAGTACTGTTCATGTCTCCGCAACTCCGACTACAGTTTTCTGGATAATGGTTTGAAAATTGCACCATAGTAAGGATATAGACTGAGC
Source organism: Anodontia alba (assembly GCA_964016985.1). Lineage (NCBI taxonomy): Eukaryota > Metazoa > Mollusca > Bivalvia > Lucinida > Lucinidae > Anodontia > Anodontia alba. The sequence continues at coordinate 49,475,552 of OZ024823.1, read as the reverse complement.
ATGTGCATAAAGGTCACAGAACTCTGATTGAATTATTATTGTCAGAGTTACATACCCTTGATTTACTTAGAAAAGTTGTCTTATACAGGTTTGTGTCTCTGCAACTTCTACAGTTTTCAAGTTTTAAGTTTTTCAGGCAGGACATCTGTGTCCTTTGGACACATTTCTAGATATTTCTAGAGTTACATACTCTTGAATCACTTCGAAATTTTGCCTCTTATACATATCATAGTAGGGCTGTGTCTCAGTAATTTCTACAGTTTTCAAGATAATGGTTTGAAACTTGCAGCAAAGTAAATATAATAGGCAGGGCATGTGCATGATGGTCACAGAAATCTGATCAAATTTTTATTGCTAGAGTTACATACCCTCGATTTACTTAGAAATGTTAATAACAAAATCTCTCTTCTTTTGCTTTTTGTTCAGAATAATAAATCTACACAGCCAAACTGGCAGTAGCGGGGGCATTCATCCCCTTTAGGGATCTTCTAGTTCGCAAAAAAGTATTGATAGCTTTCTTGTATCTCCATGAAAAGGTATGCCATAGGTACTGATTAGAAATGCCTCACTTATGATGAGTACCCATAAAATGTTTTTGTGAAAAAACAAGGAAATACAGTCGGCTCTCCTTATCTCGAATTCCAAGGACTCACTGAAACACTTCGAGATATCCTTACCTAGACATATCAGAGTTGAGAGAGTGAGGAAAACAATAAATTGAACAACCACATTTAACAAATGAATATGTAATTTGACCCCTGAAGTTAGAAATATATATATAAAATAATGTGGAAAAGAGGAGAAATTGAGCAATTTCTCCTCTTTTCCACATTATTTTGTTACCTATTGTCATAGTTTCATGTTAAAACAGGGACCAGATTTTCACTTCGAGATAAGCGGTAATTCGAAATAAGCAAGTTTGAGATAACGAGGTTCGACTGTATTCACCTTGTACCCCCTCTTATATAGACCTATGATTAGGCCAGCCAACAGTGGCCTCAGTGGCTGAGTCGGATGTACCTCCAACTGGTGTTGAAGATCAAGGGTTTGATCCATGGAGATTTTTCATGAAATAGTTTCTATTGTTATTCTCTCACTGTCGCGGATTCAAGACAAGCAGTTGTCAGTTTCTGGCAAAATAATGTGCATATTTACTGGTTAACTGCTTAGAGGACTAATCCTGCCCAGGAAAAGTGTGGTTAGGTAAATGGGTCAACATGACCTGAAATATTGTTGACTGGGCCATTACACACCAAACCAACCAACCAACCAACTAGGCCAATAAGGTAACTTTGCTGATTGCATTTGGCATTGAGATGATTTTCTGACTTGGCTCCTAAGACCTTGAAATCATCATTAGCTGGATACTAAATACTTAGCATGCTGGGTATAAATTTCAACAGATGACATTTTTCTTATTTTCTTCAGAAAATAGGGCTTGACATGGTTTCCTTTCTCAGAAAATAGGGTTTTACAATTTCATGCTGCATAAATGTCAAAGCCTATTTTCTAGAAAAAAATAAGCAGTATGTCAGTTGAGCCAGCACATGACAAAAAAAACCTACAAAAGACCTGTGTGACCAGCAAAGACTCCAATCAGCCTGTACATCTACACAGTATGGCAAGGGTTCTTCTGCATCCCTCTTTGGATAGCCAGGAGGCTGTAGAAGGCACATATGATCACTAAAGACTGGAGCGCATGCTGATCTGAGTATTCACAGGTCACTCAAATCTTATTGCAGATTTTATCGTGCGCTGCTCAATTTGTCTTCTAATGAATTAGCCCAAAGAATGGTAACAGTTAAAGCATCATGAATACAGAATTGTAGCAGCTGACAATAATTCAGACATTGACAATAATTCAGACATTCTCTGTTATTTTCTGTTTGATTTTTGAGAGAATAAGGCTTGACATTTCATGTGAACTATCTCCCTGCTAACAAGCAGTTCACTTTAAATGTTAAAAATATATGTGAAGATACCCAGGAGATGTCACAGTCACTAAACACAGCCTTCCTGAGGCAGCAAAAGAAGGAGAGATGAGGAACAAATAATGACAAAACAAATGTCAGATATGAAACTGACAAATCACACGCCTCATTTTCTCTAAAATAATATTTCAGAACATTGGTGCTGTTGCCACTGATTTTTTAACAGTTAATAAGATTAAGCCACCATATTCATTAAATAATTTCACTTCTTCTTGTTATATTTTGTAAAGGGGGTGGTCGGGTGGTGCGAAGGTGCTGTGTATCTTAGATCACCGGGGCGTCCAACTGATATTGGCTTACAGTTGGGCAGGGCCTGCTATCCTTGTAGTGGGTAAGGGTAGAGGGGGAATGTTTTTATTTCTTCTGTTTCTTCACTTTCATTCCTGTTCCTCTTTCTTCCCTGTCCCTCTCTTTCATCTCCTTTACTCTCTCTTCTATCTCTTTTCTCCGTTTCTCTGGGAGACGACACAAAATGACCCTCAAGGGTTGACGTGTCGTTAAACCCCAACACAATCAATCAAAATATATTTTGTAAAAACTATCAATATATACTACTCAAAGTTTGCTAAGGATCACTTTTTTGACGTCAGATATTTTGTTCATATTATCACCATATATAATCAAATTGCTACTAAAGGTAAATCGATGTTCGGGCCTCATAAACGTGTAATGCAGTTATTGATTTGACATGTACATTTTGCACAAGAAGCATGGGAAGAGGTCTACCCGTGAAAATCGTTGATTTATGGCCATTTGCCTTCATGTACATGTGTACCTGAAACAAGGTTTTGCTTGTGTTATCGTCAAATTTTGATCGAATTTAATGTAAGGTATGGCAGACCGACAAGTTAGGCGTCGTCTAAGCGAAGAAGAAATGAATAGGGACATTGGAATGCTTGAGGCTGGGTTGTCACAGAGGGAGGTTGCTCGTGTTCTTGGGATGTCCCAGAGCGTTGTCTCAAGAATGTGGACTCGATTCCATTTGACTGGAAACGTAATGCATCAGCACGCCGGAGGTTGTGAACGCTCAACAACTCGAGCTCAAGACTGATTTATCGCTCTACAAGCCCGACGTCACCAGTTCAACAATGCAACAACGTTACGTAGCTAATTGCAGAATGCTACCGGTGTTCGTTTAAGTACGCAGACCATTAGAAATCGGTTGCATGAAGCTGGCTTGAGGTCACGACGACCTGCAATACACATCCCATTGACACGACACCATGTTCAGAAGCGTTTAGAATGGGCACGAGATCATGTTACATGAGCCCTTAATGACTGGTCCCCCATTCTTTTCACTGATGAGTCCAGGTTTTGTGTGGACCACTGACAGGCGGGCTAGGGTCTGGAGAATGCGAAATGAACGTTTTGCTGAAGTTTGTATTGCAGAGTATGATCGCTATGGCGGGGGTTCAGTTATGGTGTGGGCGGGAATTAGCGCTCAGGGGAAAACGGACCTGCACGTCATCGATAACGGCACACTGATGGCAGAGAGGTACGTCAATGAAATTTTGGATGTTCATGTTGGCCCATATGCAGATGCTATAGGTCCCGATTTCATTCTGATGGATGATAATGCCCGTGCACATAGGGCCCGCATCACCAACCGGTACCTTGAGCAAGTGCAATTGCGCGATTTGATTTTCGACCCTTACGTTCCATCCGCCATATTCACGCATCAATGAACACTTACTTGGCCATTACTTTATTATCACACCTGCTTGTAGCAGGGTGCGATATAGGCGTCTGATTTTCTGTCTGTCCGTCAGTCCGTCCGTCCATCCATCTGTCAACATTTATGTCGACGTTCGACATTTATGTCAAAGTTAGTATTCTAATCAACTACAAGACTAAACAACCATCAAACCTTGCATGAAACATCTCCCTGACCTCCTGACTTTGCAACATAGGCGTCCGCTTTTCCGTATGTCTGTCCATTCGTCCGTCCGTCTGTCAACATTTATGTCGAAGTTCGACATTTATGTCAAAGTTAGTGGGGGTGGTCGGGAGTGGCAATGGTGTCGTGTATCTTACGTCACCGGGGCGTCCAACTGAAATTGGCTTACAGTTGGGCAAGGCCTGCTATCCTTGTAGCAGGTAAGGGTAGAGGGGGAATGTTTTTATTTCTTCTGTTTCTTCACTTTCATTCCTGTTCCTGTTTCTTCCCTAATCGTCTCTTTCATCTCCTCTACTATCTCTTCTATCTCTTTTCTCCCTTTCTCTGGGAGACGACACAAAATGACCCACAAGGGTTGACGTGTCGTTAAACCCCAACACAATCAATCAATGTCAAAGTTAGTATTTTTATCGCACCTGCTTGTAGCAGGGTGCGATATAGGCATCCGATTTTCTGTCCGTCAGTCCATCTGTCAACATTTATGTCGACGTTCGACATTTATGTCAAAGTTAGTATTCTAATCAACTACAAGACAAAACAACCATCAAACCTTGTATGAAATATCTCCCTGACCTCCTGACTTTGCGACATAGGTGCCCGCTTTTCCATTCGTCTGTCCGTCTGTCTCTTAACAGTTCTGTTATGTGGAAGTTCAACATTTACATCAAAGTTAGTATTCTAATCAACTACAATTCTACAACAACCATCATTCCTTGCATGACACATCTCCCTGACCTCCTGACTTGGCAGATATGTTGACCCAGTGACCTTGACCTATATTTTGCGCTTCATTGACTTTGACACAATTTACGTTGACGTTCCAGATCTTCTCAACTATAAGGCGTACAACTACCAAACCTTGCATAGTGCTTCTTCTAGATGTACAGACTTGGCAGGTACCTTGACCTGGTGACCTTGACCTATATTTTGCGCTCCAGTGACTTTGACATATTTTGTGTCGACGTTCGATATCTCCTCAACTATAAGGCCTACAACCATCAAACCTTGCAAAGTGCTTCTCCTCAATGTACTGACTTAGCAGATACCTTGACCTGGTGACCTTGACCTATATTTTGGCTGCAGTGACTTTGACATAATTTACATCAACGTTCCAGATCTCCTCAAGTGTAAGACCTCTAGCCACCAAACCTTGCATAGTGCTTCTCCTATATGTACTGACTTGGCAGGTATCTTGACCCGGTGACCTTGACCTATATTTCGTGCTCCAGTGCCTTTTTACACATTTTACGTCAACGTTCAATATCTCCTCAACTATAAGGCCTACAACCATCGAACCTTGCATAGTGCTTCTCCTCAATATACGGATTCTGCAGGTACCTTGACTGGGTGACCTTGACCTATATTTCACGCTCCATTGACTTTTACACCTTTTACGTCACCCTTCCATATGTCCTCAACTGTAAGGCCTTCAACCACCAAACCTTATATAGCACTTCTTCTCGATGTACTGACTCTACAGGTACCTTGACCTGGTGACCTTGACCTATATTGTGCACTCCAGTGACTTTGACACATTTTATATTGATGTTCGGTATCTCCTCAAATATAAGACCTACAACCACTAAACCTTGCATAGTGCTTCACCTCATTACCCTGGCTTGACAGGTACCTTGACCCAGTGACCTTGACCTATATTTGACACATTTTACGTTGATGTTTGATAACTCCTCAACTATAAGGCCTACAACCACCATACCTTACATTGTGCTTCTCCTTGATGTACTGAATTAGCAGGTACCTTGACCCGTGACCTTGACCTATATTTCATGCTCCAGTTACTTTTACACATTTTACATCAATGTTCCATTAACGTTGGGCTGTATGATATGAAAAGTCAGTGCTGAAGATATAGCCATTAGAGGGAATGGGACTGGCCTGGAATATATGTGCCCCACTAGGCACTTTGTCTACATTTTTTTCAACCCAGTTTTTCAAGTAAGCACTGCTAAGAATGAAATAAACTTATTTAATAACCACATTCTGATTGTGGCTCCTGTGACTTTTGCGCCAGCAGGTGCGATGACGCCTTCCGCAGAATTCTTGTTAAAAATGAATTCTTAAATGAATAACGCTTCCAAAAATGATCTAATTTCTCATGTTGTTTCAATCTATTAAAGGTAGTAGACAATATAAAATGTGATCCTTAGCAAACTTTGAGTAGTATATTTAACCTTTACACTCTGGGCTACTTCAGCAGATGACTAATTCATTATACTTTTCACATTTTTCTCAGAAAATATGCTTTGTCATTTTATGAAGATTTGCATAAACTGTCAAAACCTGTTTTCTAGGAAAAAAATAAGAAAAATATTTCAAAATGTTGTATGCTATAATTTTTGCCCAGTATACAGATCATTAAAAAATGAGTACTTCAGTAGATACGGCAGCTGGGCAACTCAGCACAGTAGCTGTCCTAAAATTTGAACACTTTATTACATACATTTTTAGCTCATCTGAGCTCTGCTCAGGATGAGCTATTGTGATCACTCTTTGTCCGTCCGTCGTCCGTCCGTGCGTCCGTCTGTTAACATTTTCAAACGACTTCTCCTCTGAAACCACTCAGCCAATTTTGCTCAAATTTCATATGGAGCCTCCTTAGGGTGGGGGAATGAAAAATTGCTAAAATGGTTGCAGTCCGTTGACCAAGATGGCCGCCACGCCTATATATGGTAAAAACCTTTAAAAATCTTCTCCTCCAGAACCGAGAATGCCTTGGGGCTGAACCTTTGCAGGAATCATCGGGGATGGGAGGTCTACCAAAATTGCTAAAAGAATTGTCATATGTTGATGTTTGACCTTTTTACGGCAAGGTCAAGTTTGCTTCCCTATGCATTTGTATGGCAAAAACCTTCAAAAATCTTCTTCTCCAAAACCTAGCATGCCTTATGGCTGAATCTTTGCATATATCTTTTGGAACAGGAGAGCTACGAAAATTGCTAAAATAATGGTCATACATTGACATTTGACCTTTTTAGGGTAAGGTCAATTTTGCTTCCTTATGCATTTGTATGGGAAAAATGTTCAGAATTTCAAACAACTTCTCTGAAGCCTCTGGGCCAATTTTGCTCAAATTTCATATGGAGCCTCCTTAGGTAGGGGGAACAAAAGATTGCTAAAATGGTCACGGTTCGTTGACCAAGATGGGCGCCATGCCCATATATGGTAAAAACCTTTATAAATCTTCTTCTCTAGAACCGAGGATGCTTTGGGGCTGAATGTTTGCATAAATCATCAGGGACAGGGGGTCTACCAAAGCTGCGGCCTCGGTGGCTCAGTTGGATGCGCCGTCCGACTGGAGACCAGGAGGTCGCGGGTTCAACCCCCGAAAGAGGTTGGCAACATTCTTTCAATATTCAGTATTCAATATGCGGGTTCACCCCCTCGCTGAGGTCGGCAAAATTCTTTCGTGGAGATTGATCATGAAATATTTCTACGGTCATTCTCTCCCTTCCGCTGATTCAAGAAGGGCAGTTGTCAGTTTCTGGCGAAAGAATGTGCACAATACTGGTTAACCGCTTAGAGGACTAAGCCTGCCCAGTAAACGTGTGGTTAGGTAAACTGACCGCGCTCGACATGACCCCATTGGGTTGACTGGGCCGTAAAACCTCAACACAAACAAACAAAAACCAAAGCTGCTAAAATAATGGTCATACATTGACATTTGACCTTTTTTACGGCAAGGTCAAGTTGCTTCCTTATGCATTTGCATGGGAAAAAACATTTAAAAATCTTATTCTCCAAAACCGAGGATGGCTTGTGGCTGAATCTTTGCATATATCATCTGGAACGGGCGGTCTACCAAGTTGCTAAAATAATTGTCATACATTGACATTTAACCTTTTTACGGCGAGGTCAAGTTTGCTTCTGTATGCATTTGTATGGGCCCCATACATTTGTATGGACAAAATGTTGATAATTTCAAATGGCTTTTCCTCTGAAGCCTCCGGGCCAGTGTTGCTCAAATTTCATGCGGAGCCTCTGTGGGCAGGAGAATGAAAGATTGCTAAAATGGGTATGGTCCATTGATCAAAATGGCTGCCATGCCCATATATGGTAAAAACCTTTAAAAATCTTCTTCTCCATAACCAAATAAGCCCTGGGTCTTAATCTTTGCACAAATTACGGGGGACAAGATATCTACCAAAATTGCTCAAATGATGGTTCTATGTTGACATTGACCTTTTTGCCTCCAAGGTCAAATTTGCTTCCCTATTTGTGTGGGCCATATACATTTATATTGAAAGTATCGAAGTGACTTGTAGATCATCAGTAGTTAAAATTGTTCTGATTGGAAATCTAAGATGGCCATCATCTGGTTTATATTTATAATATTTCCCTGCCACTATGCTGTTTACATGTATAAAATCACGATTCTTCAGAAACCACTTAGCCAATTTCCACCTTCACATTGATCCTTCTGTTGAAATGTGATTGATAGTTTATTCAAATGATCATGCTCCATTGACTGTCAGGCCCATATATTCTTCTTCAAAACTAAGAACTGTTCAAATGATGATATTTTCATTAGTTGCGATGATAGGATTGGAAAAATGTTGCATAACATCTGCATGTCTGCAGTGGCTATGTCACTCAGGTGAGCGAATCGTGGCCCGTGGGCCTCTTGTTTTGCCTAAATTTTGCTTTTTTACGAAGTTGTTTGTTAAAATACTTAGCGGAATAGCAAATAGTGTAGACCCTGATCAGACTGCTCCTTCAGGAGCAGTCTGATCTGGGTCTGCACTGTTTGCATATGTGAACAACTTTGGTGTACAAATTTTTTTAGCATTGTACTGTATTTACTATTTAATATTAGGATATCTTAACTTCTCAATATTTGTTCTAAAATTTGAACTAGTACATTTTACTACCTGTAAGAACTGCTCTATTAGTGGAAACAGTGTAGACCTTGATCAGATGCTGCTTGCTTTCATAGAGGTTAATCATGAACTATTTTCTAGTCATTCTTTCCCTTCAAATGATTCAAGAAGGTCATTTGTCAATTTCTGGCAGAAGAATGTGCACAAGTACTGGTTAACCGCTTAGAAGACTAAGCTTGCCCAGGAAAGTGTGGTTAGATAAACTGACCATCTCCACATGAGCTTAATAGTATTGACTGGGCCATTAAACTCCAAAGCAGCCGGCCTCAGTGACTCAGTTGGATGCGTGTCCAACTGGTGATCAGGAGGTTGCAGGTTCGACCCCCGCCGGGTCGGCAACATTCTTTCATGGAGATTTGATCGTGAAATATTTTCTATGGTCATTCTCTCCCTTCTGCTGATTCAAGAGGGGCATTTATCAGTTTCTGGCAATGTGCACAATACTGGTTAACCACTTAGAGGACTGCCCAGTAAAAGTGTGGTTAGGTAAACTGACCATGCTTGACATGACCCATTGGGTTGACTGGGCCGTAAAACCTCAACACAAACAATCAAACTCCAAAGCAACCAACCAACCCTATGCTCAGGGTTCATATTGTACATAAAGTCTACCAGAAATAGGGTTTAATTGACATTGTACCAGACGCTTTTGTTTTCACTTGTATATAATTTGTAAAGGCCTCGGTGGCTCAGTAGGATGCACATCTGACTGGTGATCCGGATATCACAGGTTTGATTCCCACCAGGTCCGGTAACATTCTGTTATGGAGGTTGATTATAAAATATTTCCTACAGTCATTCTCTTACTACTGCTGAGTCTAGAAGGGCAGTTGTCAGTTTCTGCCAAAAGAATGTGCACAAGTACTGGTTATCTGCTTAGAGGACTAAGCCTGCCCAGGAAAAGTGTGGTTGGGTAAACTGATTGGCTCAACATGACCATAATAGTGTTGACTGAGCACTTAAACTCTAAACCATCCAACCAACTAAATGACATTTTACTGGCACAGTGGCTGAATTGGTAGAGCCCCCACTTTGTGACTGGGAGGTTGTGGGTTTCTTCCCGGGTTGAGTCATACCAAAGACTTTAAAAATGATACTAGCTGCATTTCACTTGGTGCTCAGTGTTAAGAAAGTAGAGCTAGAGACCTGGCCAGCCTGGCTTTGGTGTATACCCTTGATTCATACCATGTGCCTGGGGCATGATATTTCAGTGAGGCAGCAATCTAAAAGTGAGCATCATCTAGCCTTCGCAATGTATGCTCGTAACTAAGAGATAGGTGAAACATGAATAAAACTAAAACAGTTTAGCTTTTACCAGATTGCCTCCTAACAGTGAGCATGCTATTTCAAGTCCTAGGCTATATTCTGTTTAAAATAAGAAATATAAAATTTTTCAATATGTTGATCATTCTGCTGAAATTTTTACCCAGAATGCTAAACTTGCTTAAATTTTACTACATGTACTCTGATGGTAAATTGAGCAGATGACAAACTGGTGACAGTTTTCTTATCTTTTTTTACCAGAAAACAGGATTGGACATTTCAGTTTTGCATGAATTGTCAACACTGTCAGGAAATCTGTTAAAAATTTTACTCGGCATGAAAAGTGTAAACAGCTCCAGATAAGGCACTTTTTTCAGCCAACAGGTGTTGATATTTTGTAACCCTTATCCTGAGGAATAATTTAATTAGCCACACCCATTTCTGACCATCAGCCAATCAGATTATATCATATACTATTTTCGTTCAAATTCACAAATTAAATGAAAAAAAGTGTAGATCCTGATCAGATGACATCTGATCTGGATCTACAATGTTTTGCAAAAGTAGGGTTTGTCATGAACAGCAGGATAAGGGTTAATTTCTCCTGGAAAACATGGTGTGTGTACTCATTAGAAGGGCCCCATCGAGGCACTTCTAATGCATAGCTCTTAATAAGATGCTTTTTTCAGTCTAAAAGTATTGATATTTTTCTAATTTCTCCATTAAAAACATATGTTGTGGGTACTCATTTGAAGCACCTTGGTGAGGTGCTTCTAATGAGTACCCACAACATATGTTTTTGTGGAGAAATAAGATAAATATTTACCTGATGCCCACTCTTATCTAGCCCTTTGTAATGAGTGCACACAACATACGTTTTCATGAAGAAATAAGAAAATATTATGTGGACACACTCTCCTATATGAAGCTATATTTGAACCCAAGAGCACATCCCTCAGCTCTGTATGATGTGCTACTTGGTTAAACTAAAGATTTTTTGAACAACTGGTCCCTGTTGTAAAAGTGATTTAGTTTGTAGCTTTTCACTGTACTGTACTGTATTATTTCAGGTCCAGTTCTACTCCTTGCTACATTGTTTTGGATGGCAACCTCTTGAAAGGCTCTTCCTATAGATCCAGTTCAGATTTGATACAAGATGGAAGTCATTATTTACAGATGTTAATGTTTAGTACTCTGGGTAAAAAGGCAAGCAGACAACATTTGAAATGTTTTTCTTATTTTTCTAGGAAACAGGATTTGACATTTCATGCAAATTGTAGACAATTTGCATGAAATGTCAAATCCTGTTTTCTGGGAAAAACAAGAAAGATATCATCAAATAGTCATCTGCTGAATTAGCCCAGAGAGTGGAAATGTTTAAATTGTGCAATGTGACTGTGTCTCTGGATATAAAGCTCAGTGATATAGATAAAGAGTACCATAATAACCCTAAGTTTTGGGACAGACAGGCCCTAGAAAACAATGTAGGTCCTGATCAGTGAATGCAGCATCTGATCAGGGTCTACACTGTTTACTTCTCATCCAGCAGTTTTAGATGCATCAGCAACTAGTAAATAGATTTGTTCAAACTTAATATTTAGCATATGGGGAAAAATCAGTAGACAGTATTTTGAAATATTTTTCTTAATTTTTCCCAGAAAAAAAGGGTTTGACATTTCATGCAGATGATCTCCTTACAGACCATTTGCATGAAATACCTAGCCCTATTTTCTTGGAAAATAAGAAAAGCATCATTAATTTGTCATTGCTGAATCTGCCTAGTGAATGGTAAAAGGTTAGGACAAACATGGTACGGAGTAACAAGGACTCCCAATATTTAAGATAAATATGGTAACCAGAGAAATGAGCCACATGCTGAGGAAAGGGGTCTGAGGGTATGTGGACAGTAAAGGCCCAGATCAGCTTCGTTCTTGATGCAGTCTGTTTAAGATCTTTGATTTCTACACGCAGGATCATTGGATACTATGGATATATCAACAAGTAGTAGAGGCCATGGTCAGGCTTTGCAGATAATCTGGCTGATCGGGACCTTCCTTGTTTTCCTGTACCCTTATCATGTCAAAGCCAAGGCATTTTTAATATTTTACCAAGAAAACGTACCTTATTTACACCAAGTACACATTGACCTCTTTATAACACGATTCGTTATAACACGGTTTTGGATGTAACACGGTTCAAAGATGGATCCCAAAAATGTATAGATTATATTGAAAAATGACCATAAAATGGTCATTTTTCAATATAATCTATACATTTTTGTTTGGATGTAACACGGTTGATTAACTTACACGGTCTATGCTATGGACCCCAACAATAGTGTTATAAAGAGGTTATGGTGTATCTGGACAGACAAACCATATAGATTCAGATCTGATGTTGCAGAATGTGGCATCTGATCAGGGTCTACACTGTTGTAGTGAAATGGTCTTCAAATTTTAAGAGAAGTATGATGTTTAAATATTTAGTGCAAGGATGATGTTTTTAAATGGAATGGATATGCCTCAAAGCAAAATAACTCTGGCTTAGAAATATTTACCTTTTTATTGGAGGTTACTCTTAAAGGAAAAACATGCTCCAAGATTAACCAAATTCTTTCCCTTAAGATGACTCCATTTGTTTTGAAGGTTTCACATGGGTCTCCATTTAAAAAAAAAAAAGAGACAGCATTTTTTCAGGTGTATATTCACTTTAACACTTAACCCTTAAAGCGCCAGTCACAATTATTGTCATCTGCTTTATCATCTGCAAACAGTGTGGACCCAGATTTAGGAGCAGTCTGATCAGGGTCCACACTATTTGCCTGTATGCAAAAATAAGTTTGAAAAATCTGCAAGAATATTCATCAGACGACATAAACAGACGACATTTGCAGATGCAGTTTTTCTTGGCGCTTTAAGGGTTAAAGTGCTATGAGCAAATTCAGCAGATGAAAAATTGATGTTATTTTTTTTGTTTCTTTTTTTCCCTGGAAATAAGATATAACATTTCCTGCAAATATCTCCTAAGGATTTGACAATTTGCATGAAATTGTAAATTCTATTTTCTGGGAAAAATAGAGAAATATTTCAAAATGTTGTCTGCTGAAATGTTTATCTAGCATGCTAAGCATTAAGGAAATCTCAAGTTGAAAAGAATAACGTCATAGCAACAGAAAGGGCGATTTTTTCACCCGAAAAATGCTGATATTTTTCTTATTTCTTCACGAAAACATATGTTTTGGGAACTCATTAAAAGCATCTCGCCAAGGCACTTCTAATGAGTAACCACAACATATGTTTTTGTGGAGAAATAAGAAAACTATTTTGTGGATACCCCCTCCTATCTGTAGCTATGTAACGTATCTTGAAATAAGGCATTATTTCAGCCAAAATGTACATATGTTTTTCTTATTCCTCCACCAAAACATATGTAGTTATTTTTTGCCTAAACTTTGTTATGCATTTACTTCACAAAATACTTGGCAGAACTGTGTAATCCAGAAGCAGTAAGATCTTCACTGTTTACATATGCCAGTTTGTCGGAACGGTTCCTCCTTTTCTCCCTTTCTCTGGGAGATGGCACAGAATGAAACTCAAAAGCTGGCTTGTCATTAAACAAGGGAATGAAACTTTGATATATAATGGACCTTATACATAGCTTCAGATAAGAATGGGTGTCCAGATATATCCAAATAATATTTTTTTCTTATATCTCCTAGAAAAAATATGTTGTGGGTACTCATCTCAGTGAGGGGCTTCTAATGAGTACCTACAGTGTATGTTTTTGTGGAGAAATCAGAAAAATATCAGTACTTTTTGGTTAAGATGCTTTTAATCTGGAGCTTTGTACTTAATGCATATATGCATGGGAGAACCACAGACACACAGGGACAAATACAAGAGCTGAATAGTAAGGCAGAAATTTAATACTTTCATAGATTACCTAGAAACAGAATGTTTGAATGTACTAATTTTAGTTTGTTTATCAGTTCTACATACTGTAATTAAACATTGATCATCAGTGATTTCTGATAAAGTGGAAAACTCCAGTCATTGTACAGTCATTCGCTATCTCAATCACAACAGCTCAACACTCAAGGAGGGGAAGTCAAGAAGGACATGTTGGTTACAGTAGGAGAGGATATCCCTTCATATAAAGCATGGTGGAAAGGTGGGATGCTGAATTTAAATGTGACAAGGGGATTCTGGAAGCTGTCTGGGAAGGCCAGTTACCATTACCACACAAGAGATTGTTGCCAAGGTTCTTGCAGCATCACTGTAGAGTACAAATCATTACATTACTGCAAGGTGTCAGCTTGTTGGGTCCCCGCTCTCCTTGGACCCAATCAGAAATGGAATTAGCACAACTTGTCAAGGGAGAATGACAGCTTAGCTTTGTCTGGCAATTAGTGACCACAGAACTGATGAAAACTAGTTCCTTCATTTCCAACCAGAGATGAAGTCAGAGCTGTGGAAAGGTTCTCACCTTCCAAGAAAGCTAAGACCATGATGTCTGCAGGCAAGGTGATGGCTTATATTTCGTAGGATGCAAAAGGAGTGCTGCTGTCGGACTACCTAGCAAAGAGCCACACTGTCACCAGGGCCTCCACAGAAGGGTGCTTTTCAATCAGAACAATGCTCTGGCACACACATCCACAGTATCCAAGCATGGCTACTAGATGGATTCCAGCTTGTTAAACACCATCCCTGATGAAGTTATAAATGATGTCAACCACTTCCTGAGAGCCCAAGATGGTGTCTTCTACATTGAAGGTATACATCTGCTTCATGTTCTCTGGTCTACATGTGTTAACAAATTTGTTGTTATTTTTAAAATGATTGATTTTCTAAAACTGACAGCTATCTTAGGCCACAAATCTATCAATCACCCTTTGTAAACCTGCAGCATTTTAACCTTTACCACTCTTTGGGCTAATTCAGCAGACAACAAATAGGGTTGTATTTTTTTTTTTTTTTTTTTTTTTGCCAGAAAACAGGATTTGACAGTTCATGCAAATGGTCTCCAATAACATTTGCATGAACTGGCAAATCCTTTTTTCTGGGAAAAATAAGAAAAATATTTAAAAATGCCTGCTGAAAATTTTACCCAGGTGCTATTTAAAGTGCTAAGTTGTTTTGAACTGTACCTTGGAAATATCAGGACTGGAAAATGCTCATGCAGAATGCTTTCAGAATATGTAATAAATCTATTCGTTAATACACCATTATAGCCATTTTTTTTTTTTTTTTTTTTTTTTTTTTTTGTTTTGTTTTGTGTTTTGTTTTTTCTTTGTCCTATCCTTTTATGCTGTAAAATGCACATAGAACAAACATTTTCATGTGCATATATTGTTCCTAATACCATAGTTTTTATGCAAATTTCCGTATATTTTATGGTATAGTCATAGTAATTTCCTTGACAATAGGTTTGGTATGATGGATTGTCTACCATAATAATACTGGTGAGAATCTAGTAAAGTTTAGGCGTCAACTATGAAAAGGATATGTTTTTAACACAGTGTTTTTTGGGGGAATTTTGTTGGTTTTTATGTTTTCATTCTTAAAACATTTGTACATGTTACAGAAATTCTCATTGCTACTCATTTTCGGAGATTGCAAGTATGGCATCTGATTAGCGTTTCACCCATTTAATAGAAGTTTCTGTAGTTATATCAAAAGCTTTGACAGATTGAATTAAAGATATCTCCATTTTTATTAGAGATATCTTTAATTTGATTAGGGTTTTTAAATGGTTTAACAATTTAATAAAGATACCTTTAATTGAATTGAAGATATCTTTATTTGTGCATAAGTAGATATCTTTATGTAAATAAAGATGTCTACAATAAATATGTCCATAATTTGGTTATCTTAATGATACATTAATTGAATAAGAAATTTCTTATTCAATTAAAGATATCTGTTTCCGTTACTCATATCTTTAACAGTATTAGAGATATTTTTTAATCTTTAATATGAAAGTCTTTAATATGGTTAGAGATATTGAATGAAAGACATTTCTGTTAAATGGTAAAAACCCAAACAGACTGCCACATGTTGCTCTTTAGTCTCCTGAAACTGATGATTATACGATTTCATCCAGAATCTGCTTATTATCTAATAATCACTAGATTAACAGCATAACACTTAATAACATAATTGATAATTCTTTAATCCTTATGATAATAATTCACTCTAGGCAGTTGCTGGATGAAAAAACAGTCAAATGTAGCCTATAAAATTGCTTCTATGTCAGTTTGCTGTTCCTGTCTTACAGAAATAAGGCTTTTATAGGGGGGATGCCAGTACTCATAAAAAGATTCCTCAAAATATCCCATATCCCAAAATTGGACTTTTCAATATCCCAGAATAAATTCTGATATCCCATACCCCTTAATTTCGATATATCCCATATGCCTATAATGCAAACTGTCACAGCCTCCCTAAATTAATCCTTAAAGCACTAAGCAAGTATTATTTTCTATGGAAAAAAAAGAAAAAAAAATGTCATCTGCTGCAGTCATGATAATTGCTTTAAGGATTAATGAAGCAACAATCCTCTTCCCTGGAAATACCAAACAAGCCTCAGACCACTGTGTGTATGCATACTTCTTCTGAGACTTCAGCTAGATTCATAGTAGTGTGGTTTGCACTCCCATTTATCCAAAATTGCCTGTGTTTTGGGTGGTTTTTTGTGGGGGTGTTAGGGAGGGTTATTTATTTATTTTTGTTTTGGATTGTTTTTATTTTATTAACAACACCAGTATGGATTATATACAGATGTATCAAAAAATGCATCCACAAACCATTACTTTATAGTAAATGCAAAGTTTTGTACAGGCTAAATGAACATTTGAACCATAAATGAAATATAAATACTCAGTCTTAACTTAATATATCTTATTCCTTACCAAACGTAAGAATCTTTCCTGAAACAAATGGCTCTAATGGTGTATTAACAAACAGGTTTATTATTTATTCTGAAAGCATTCTGCATGAGCATTTACAAGTCTTGATAGTTTCCAAGGTAATGAACAAAACTACTTAACACTTTATATAGCACCTGGGTAAAATTTCCAGCAGTTATTTTGAATTTTCCCAGAAAAAAAGGATTTGACATTTCATGCAATGGTGACCATTTGCATGAACTGTCAAATCCTTTTTTTTCTGGAAAAAAAATAAGAAAAATATCACCCAATTTGTTGTCTGCTGAATTAGCTCAGAGAGTGGTAAAGGTTAAAATGCTGCAGGTTTACAAAGGGTGATTGATAAGTTTATGGCCAAAGATAGCTGTCTGTTTTAGAAAATCAATCATTTTACAAATTACAACACAGTCCCCACCTTTATTAACACATGTAGACCAGTGATCATGAAGCAGATGCGTACCTTCAATGTAGGAGACACCATCTTGGGCTCTCAGGAAGTGGTTGACATCATTTATGACTTCATCAGGGGTGGTGTTTAACAAGCTGGAATCCACCTAGTAGCCATACTTGGATACTGTGGAAGTGTGCCAGAGCATTGTTCTGATTGAAGAGCACCCTTCAGTGGAGGCCCGGTGGTAGTATGAACCTTTCTAGGTAGTCCAACAGCAGTACTCCTTTTGCATCCTATAAACTATAGGCCATCACCTTGCCTGCAGACATTATGGTCTTAGCTTTCTTGGGAGGCAGAGAACTTTTCCACAACTCTGACTTCATCTCTAGTTGGAAGTGATGGAACCAGGTTTCATCAGTTCTGTGGTCACTAATTGCCAGACAAAGCTAAGCTGTCATTCTCCCTTGACAAGTTGTGCTGAAACCATTTCTGATCAGGTCCAAGCAGAGTGGGGACCCAACAAGCTGACACCTTGCAGTAATGTAATGATTTGTACTCTTCTGTCTACAATGATGCTGCAAGAACCTTGGCAACAGTCTCTTGTGTGGTAATGGTGACTGGCCTTCCCAGACAGCTTCCAGACTCCCCTTGTCACATTTAAATTCAGCATCCCACCTTTCCACCATGCTTTATATGAAGGGATATCCTCTCCTACTGTAACCAACATGTCCTTCTTGACTTCCCCTCCTTGAGTGTTGAGCCGTTGTGATTGAGATAGTGATTGACTGTACAATGACTGAAGTTGTCCATTTTATCAGAAATCTCTGATGATCAATGTTAAATTACTGTATGTATAACAGATAAACAAACTAAAATTATTAGCTTCATACAGTCTGTTTCTGGGTAATCTATGAAAGTATTTCTGCTTTCATTCAGCTCGTGTGTTTGTCCCTGTGTGTCAGTGGTTCTCCAACGCATATATGCATTAAGTATAAAGCTCCAGATTAAAAGCATTTTAACTGAAAAGTACTGATATTTTTCCTGATTTCTCCACAAAAAACATACACTGTAGGTACTCATTAGAAGTCCCTCACTGAGAAGTTTCACATGAGTACCCACAACATATCCTTTCTAGGAGAAATGAGAAAAAATATTATCTGGATATATCTGGATACCCACTCTTATCTCAATTAATGTATATATGTAAGTTGTCTGGTCCATTTTATACAAATGTATCAAAGTTTCATTCTCTTGTTTAACGACAAGTTAGCCCTTGTGGTTCATTCTGTGCCATGTCCCAGAGAAAGAGAGAAAAGGAGCAACTGTTTTGACAAAATGACATATGTAAACAGTGAAGACACAGATCAGGACCCAGTTGTTCAAAGCGTCATTAGCTTAACGAGCTCGTCAAGGGTCATTTCGTTAACTGTTTTAGCAGATTCAATATACAATATTCTGATATTTTTTGCTGAAAAAATGTGAGCAGCTTTTGCACTGCAAAAGCTACTCACATTTTTTCAGCAAAAAATTTCAGGATATTTGCGTATCACTTGATGTAAATTTTAACGAATCGTTAACTAACGACGTCGTTAGCTTTGAACAACTGGCCCCAGACTGCTCTTGGATTACAGACTGCTCCTGGATTACACTGTTTGCCATCCTACCAAATATTTTGTGAAATACATTGTACGTAAGCCTGCCTCGGTGGCTCAGTTGGATGCACCGTCCGACTGGAGACCAGGAGGTTGCGGGTTCAACCCCCGCCGAGGTTGGCAACATTCTTTCGTGGAGATTGATCATGAAATATTTTCTACAGTCATTCTCTCCCTTCCGCTGATTCAAGAAGGGCAGTTGTCAGTTTCTGGCGAAAGAATATGCACAATACCGGTTAACGGCTTAGAGGACTAAGCCTGCCCAGTAAACGTGTGGTTAGGTAAACTGACCGCACTCGACATGCCATTGGGTTGACTGGGCCGTAAAACAGCAACACAAACAAACAAACATTGTACGTAAATGCATTAAAAAAAACTTAGGCAAAAAAATATGGAATGAAGTGTGTAAAGTTTTAGGATATTTGTCATATTTTAGATAGGGTATTAATGGAGACTCTTTAACTCTATCCACGGTGCTAATTCAGCAGATGACAAATTCAATATTTTCTTATATCTCTCCCAGAAAATAGGCTTTGACAGTTCATGCAAATTGTCTCCTCGAGACAATTTGCAAAACGAATGTCAGAGCCTATTGTCTGGGAAAATAAGAAAAGTATTTAAAACTGTTGTCTGTTGAAAATTTTAGCCAGCATGCTAAATGGTAAATATTGTACCATGCACATGTACTGTGATAACAGTAACCCTTCCTACTCTCTGAGTAAATTCATCAGAGAAATTCTGAACGCTTTCTGCATGAGCATTTTCCAGTCCTGATAGTTTCCAAGGTATGGAACAAAACTACTTAATGCTTTATATAGCACCTGAGTAAAATTTTCAGCAGACATTTTGAAATAGTTTTCTTATTTTTCCCAGAAAAAAGGATTTGACATTTCGTGCAAGTGGTCTCCAATGGAGCATGAACTGTCAAATCTTGCTTTCTGGAAAAAAAAAAATAAGAAAACATATCACTCAAGTTGTTGTTCTTAAAGGAGACAATTTGCATGAAGTGCCAAATCCTATTTTCTAGGAAATATAAGAAAAATGTCACCAGTTTGTCATCATCTGAATCATGGCTGCCCACAGCCTGATAAGTGTTAGTCATAATTGAACAATATCTACATCACCCAGTGGCCTGCCCGTGAAAAAGAGTTATTAGGTAAACTGACTGCACTCGACATGGTCCTAATGGGTTGACTGGGCTGCAAAACACAAACACGATTGCCTAGTGATGTGCAGTTTGTCATTTAATTTTGTAAACTTAAAAAAAGTCAAAATATTTATGATTCAAGAAGTAAAACCATAAGTAGATAAGTGATCTAGTTCAATGTTGTAGCTGTTCTGTTTCAGGATCCAAAATTCAGTCTTAGTTAACCTTTAAAAGTCAATCACAACTGCAGCAAACAACAATCTGAAATATTTTTCAGAGAAAATAAGGCATTACATTTCATGGGTCATCAACTAGGCAGACAACTCAACATGGAATGATGTCAAGCATTTTTTTTTCTCTGAAAAGTGATACACAAATATTTGAGAGTGTTGTCTGCTACTAGTTTGCATGGCACTTTAAGGGTTGAAATTATTTTCGTCTACTAAGGTTATTTTTGGTTCTTTAAGGGTGAACACAGTAGATGCTGATCAAATGGCACAGATATGCTGACTGGTTTATGTATTTAACCCTTAAAGTGCTAATCACAACTGCAGCAGGTGACATTTTGATTTTTTTATGTGTTTTTCAGACATAATAAGGCTTCACATTTCATGGGAATTGTCTGCAATTCTCATGAAATGTCGAGTCTTTATTTTCTCTGAAAAATAATTTTAAAAAAATAGAATGTCGTCTGCTAACTTCTGCTTAGTACTTCAAGGGTTAATTGTTTGCTTATGGCTATGTGGAGTTTTCCATATCACAGCTCAGTACTTCCACGCATGCTTTAGCATCAGTCACAACTACAGCAGATGACATTTTGATTTATTTTTTCAGGGAAAATAGGTGGCATTTCATGTGAATTGTGTATATTAACATAAAATGTCTTATTTTCTCAAAAAAATAACAACAGAAGGTTCAAAATAGGTCTACACATGTTATCTTGACTTCGCTTATCTCAAATAACTGCTTATCTCGAAATGAAAACCAGGTCCCTTTTTTAACATGGAAATCTAACACAGGTAACAAAATATTGTGGAAAATAGGAGAGATAAGGAGCAATCTCTTCTCTTTTCCACAATGTTTTCAATACATCTCTAACTTCAGGAGGCGAATTACATTTTCATTTGTTGGTTGTTAGTTTTATTTTTCCTCCATTCTGCAAGTCTGATTTGTCGAGGTACGTGTGTCTCGAAGTACTTCAGAGTGACCCTTATTATTATCTGCTGTAGTTTTTATTGCACTTTAGGGGTTAAAATGTTTTACTGTTTTGGCAGTAAATGTACTGTGAGAAAATGTATTTTTAAGTGTTATTTTGAATATACATTGTTTTGAAATTAATTTCAAATAAATTGTGTTTTTGTTGTTCTTTTAATTAATATGACATGGCCCATATTCTTAGGCTAGTTATGGGGAGATGTGTGTAAAATGAGTTCTGGCCAATCAAGATTTTTGGGCTATCAGTGTTCTAACCTTAGAAGTTCTACTGTATCTTTTACTGTGTATCTTTCACACTATATCTTTCTCCAGAATGTCCAGTTTATAAAAGGGTATGTCACCCTGTCTGCTGCCCACTCTTACCTCAATAGTCAGTATACATTGACACATAAATAAACAAAAATCAAACCGTGGTGATCAGGGGCCAGGTTAATAAAACGGAGTAGGACGAATATCAATTTTTATTTTAACTCTGTATGGGACACAAATCATGATAAATTTGATTAACAATATTTTAGCTCGGTTGAGCCGAAGCTCAGGATGAGCTATAGTGACCACTTGCCGTCCGTCACACATCAGTCATCGTCCGTCCGTCGTCCATCCACATCTTTGAGCTGCCTCTCCTTAAAGACACATTTTTTTTTCCTTGTTTGGCTAGACGCCCCCTCCCCCTCCCTCCCCCCCCCCCCCCCCCCCCCCGTTCCCACTTCATGATCACCCTCAATATACAACAGAGCGCACATCAAAGGCTTATCTAAGTGATTATGGAGTCATTATAAGGCTGTTAAGTCTCCTTAGGTGGGACCCTATAAGGGTTAATTTATAAAAATTGAGCAGTATTCAATATGCGGGTTCAACCCCCGCTGAGGTTGGCAAAATTCTTGCGTGGAGATTGATCATGAAATATTTTCTACCGTCTTTCTTTCCCTTCCGCTGATTCAAGAATGGCAGTTGTCAGTTTCTGGCGAAAGAATGTGCACAATACTGTTTAACCGCTTAGAGAACTAAGCCTGCCCAGTAAACGTGTGGTAAGGTAAACTGAAAGGGCCGTAAAACCTAAACACAAACAAAACAAAACTTTAGAACCAAATAAATTCATTTGCAAATTTTGCATTTAATTTGTTGATTTTATTTGTTGAATTGTATTGTATCACTTCATTTATTTATTTATTTATTTTTATTATTTTTTTTTCTCAAATACAAAAGTATTGTTTTTTCTTGCATTGTGATAAAAGTGCAAATGAACTGAAATAGAAATATAAAATTGAAAATATTTATTTATTTATTTATTTTCAAAAGTAAACAAGAACAGTGCACAATTATTCCATTTCCGTAAAACAATACATTATGGAATATGTCAAAAAGTTCTTAGACAATTTAGAATGTGTATTTTATGCCATAAAGCTTCTCTTTTTCAATAAATACATAACAAAATAAAATACTATCTATCTTCCTAATTTTCGCTGTATTTGATCCAAAGAAACAGATAAAGGGGGCATTTGGTGATAAATTAGCATATAGGCATAAATATCTGTATTTCTCCATAAATTATGTTGTGGGTTTCATTAGAACTGCCTGGGAGAGGCAATTCTAATGAATAAAAATCCGGTATATTTTATGAAATAAACAGAAAAAAAAATCATCAAATTATCACCAAATTACCCATCTTATTTGTTTCTCTCTCTTCATCATACAGTTTGCTGATATAAAATCTAATTTCCCCATATCAGGCCCCTACCTGTAAGGGTGGCCAAAGTCACCAAGAATTTCTTATCTTAATCTTCTAAGCCTCATTAGGTGTTATGCAATCCAAAATGTGTCTTTAAAACGCTTGGTCAGTTTTCTTCAAACTTCATATGGCGCCTTCTGCTAAAGGGCAATTGAAAATTTCTACAAATGATCACAGTCAGTTAATTAAGATGGCCGCCATGCCCCTATAGGGTAAAAACTCTTCTTCTCCAGAACAAAGAAAGCTTTGAGGCTGAATCTTGGTATATAGCATCGAGGGCTCAAAGTCTACCTAGTTTATTCAAATGATAGTGGAAGGTTGACCTTTGACCTTTTAACAACAAGGTCAAATTTGTGCCCCCATGTATTTGTATGGGGAAAATGTTGAAAAGCCCATTTTCTCAGGGTAGTTGCATTCGACGGGACCGCGCGGAAAAAGACGGAACCAAAAAAAAAACGGGACCAAAGTTTGATCGCCCAGGAAAAGCCTTTATCCTTCATCCGATTTAATAAATTTTGCCAGGTGTATTAGTTATAGTTTTCTTAAAAATGCATATCCAGGCTTTCAAATATTTCCCGTTATTAACTCTTTCACTGCCACAGGCGATAATAATAGGCTTTTGCAAACAGCATAGATCCAGATGAGACGCTCGATGAGCCGTCTCGTCTGGATCTACGCTGTTTGACATTCAGTCTTTCAACTTTACATGTAAACGACAGTTAAGGAAATATTGCAATCGAATAGGCCCATGTCGGCCGGAGAAAAGACGGGACAAAATTTTCGCGCAAATGAACATGTCCTAAAAATTTTGCAAGTATCTCCAAAATTGTAAATGATAAGACGTTCTTATGGCATATGCTAATCAAAATCATTCTAGGGAATTCTCAAATCGAAAAAAAAATGATAGTTTGTGCATCAGTTTTCGAAATAATGTGCCCAGGACCAGTCCGGGACCAAAATAATTAAAAAAGGAGTATTTTGATAAACTTGAAGGTCTGCTATCTAGCGCAAGTTCAAACTCGAAATTGTTTTGGAAGACATCTAAACAAGTTCTCAAAACATGTCGTAACTCAACAAACGTTTCCAATTTGATATATAATAACGAACACGCTGAAAGTGACATTGATAAAGCCAATATGCTAAATAATTACTTTTCATCGCAAGCTAAAGTTGTAGACGACGACAAAAACGTTCCACCTCTACCTCGACCCCAACATACAATTCTATCCTCATTTGTTATAACACATCAAGACGTTTTTGATGTTCTTTCTAAACTGGATGTGAGTAAAGCATGCGGTCCAGACCTCTTGAGTCCTCGCCTTCTTAAGGAAGGCGCTTCTGTTCTTTCGAACCCTCTCTCCACTGTTTTTAACAGATCACTGAGTCAAGGTTATTTCCCATCTTCCTGGAAAGAAGCTAATGTTACACCAATTCACAAGAAGGAAGATAAGTCTCTTCCCCAAAATTACAGACCCATCTCCCTCCTTAGCCCTATAGGAAAAACTATGGAACGTTGTGTGCACAAACACCTTTATAACTACATAGTTGAATATAATCTTTTGACTCCTTTCCAGTCTGGTTTTGTTGCAGGTGATTCTACTACTTACCAGTTATTACATACTTACCATACTTTCATTGAAGCGGTTGACAGTGGAAAAGAAGTCAGAGTTGTTTTTTGTGATATAAGCAAAGCCTTTGACAGAGTCTGGCACAAAGGACTTTTACATAAACTCTCGCATATTGGGATTTCTGGAGATCTTCTACAGTGGTTCAAAAGTTACCTCTCTGACAGGAGACAGCGAGTTGTTTTAAATGGTGTAACCTCAGACTGGGCTTCTGTCCTAGCTGGGGTTCCGCAAGGATCTATCCTCGGTCCTTTACTTTTTCTCATTTATATAAACGACATTGTTAATGGTATTACTTCTTCTATACGTTTATTTGCTGATGACACTAGCTTATATATTGTTGTCGATAACCCAGTAACTGCCGCTCATCTTCTGAATACTGATTTAGATACTATAAGTAAATGGGCAGCTGACTGGTTAGTTGACTTTAATCCTGCAAAGACAACCTCTCTTCTTATAACTAGAAAGCTGCAACCTCAACTTCATCCGCCACTTGAAATGAATAGTATTACACTAAAAGAAGCCTCTACCCACAAACATCTAGGTATTACTTTTTCTAGCTCATGTACTTGGTCCGAGCATATAAATAATATTACTGATACTGCTTGGAAGAGATTAAATATTATACGAGCGCTTAAATTTAAAATTAGTAGGCTAGCTCTTGAAAAGTTATACACAGCATACGTTCGGCCCTTATTAGAATATAGCGACTCTGTATGGGACAATTGTTCAAACGACTGCAAAAGGCAGTTAGAATGCATTCATAATGAAGCCGCCAGAATCGTATCAGGTGCAACAAAACTCTGCAGCATTGAAAAAATGCTAGCAGACCTAGGGTGGGAATCACTTCACGACAGACGAATGAAACACAAATTAGTTATTTTTTATAAAATTGTTAATAGCCTGGTCCCAGATTACCTAAGTAATCTCTTACCGCCTCTTGTACAAGAACGTACAACCTACAGTCTCAGAAACGCAAATGATATCCGGTCTATTCATGCACATACAAACCTTTTCTTCAACTCTTTTTTTCCTTCTACCATCAGAGCGTGGAACGACCTTCCAGATAATGTCAAAGAAGCCAGCACAGTTTCCTCCTTCAAATACAGACTAAATAGGGATCTAAGGGCGCCACCCAAATATTTTAATGCTGGATCTAGAATAGGACAGATACTTCAGGGCAGACTTCGCATGGAATGCAGCTCACTCAACTCGGATCTCTTCCGTAAAAACATCGTGCCTAATCCGTCGTGTTCTTGTGGTGGATTCGAAAGTGCATTCCATTTTTTCTACACATGCCCTAAGTATACAGATGTCAGGAACAGATACCTATCTGATCTATTACCATCACACAATGTTCATGACTTATTATTTGGAAAAGAAAATGCACCAGATAATGATAACGAGCTCCTTTTCTTAAAAGTACAAGACTTTATTATCAAATCCAAACGGTTCGTGCAATAGCTCATAATATCACATGCTACAGTTATAAGTCCCAGCTTCTAGTAAAATTATCTATTATAATAACACCCGTTGAGTAGCACAAACTGGGATTGGTCAACATCCTTTCTTCCCTTCTTTTTTTTTTTTTTTTTTTTTGTTCCTTTCTTTTTTTTTTTTTTTTTTTTTTTTTTACATAGAACATTGGCACTGTCTCTTTTCAAAGTAAAATGTCATAATGTTATGCGCACGATGTATATGTTGCTCAGAGATATGTGGTAAGAACTTGCTATAGTTGAAGTCCTCACACTGAGACTGTCTATAATCAGTAATAACAAATTTGATTTTAATATCTTACCATATCAAAAACATATTACTAAGTGTTCTGTACCTAGTATTGTTGAAATTGCAAATGTTCTCTCTCTCTCTCCCTCTCTTCCTATCTCTCTCTCTCTCTTTCTCTCTCTCTCGCTCTCATTATATATAACAATATCTACCATTCACATATGTTTTGTTCATGTTGTATGATTCAGGAAATGACATGTATAAGCTTTAAGCTTACCGTCTGATCCTGACACATTAATGTTGTGAAACTAATTTTCATGTAATTGAAACAATAAAATATTGTTTAAACCAAAATAATTTGCCGCACACCGTTAAAATAATGGTATATATTCACATAATGTTTAGCCATTTGTTCGATAATTCAATCAAAATGATTAACTGGTTACTCGACTACAATTTTAGAGAACTGGGAAAACTAAAAGTATCCAACGATCTTCAATCAGATTGTTTGTTTGTGTTGAGGTTTTACGGCCCAGTCAACCCAATGGGGTCATGTCGAGCGCGGTCAGTTTACCTAACTACACGTTTACTGGGCAGGCTTAGTCCTCTAAGCGGTTAACCAGAATTGTGCACATTCTTTCGCCAGAAGCTGACAACTGCCCTTCTTGAATCAGCGGAAGGGAAAGAATGACAGTAGAAAATATTTCATGATCAGTCTCCACGAAAGAATGTTGCCGACCTCAGCGGGGGTTGAACACGTGACCTCCTGGTCTCCAGTCGGACGGCGCATCCAACTGAGCCACCAAGGCCGGCTCAATCAGATTGAAAAAAAATATCGGATCCGCTGCTGTATGGACATTGGCGAGAAATATAACTTTGAAGATTATTTACCCAGCAGACACATAACGTTGAAACAATGTCGATTCAACGTTGAATCGTCAGCGTTCTGGATAAAAATTCAGCAGACCTTTTGAAATATTTTCTTTTTATTTTTCCCAGAAAATATGCTTTGGCGTTTCATGCAAGTTGTCTCCTTAGAAGATCAAATTTAAAAAATGTCTTTGCATTATGACTTCATAGAAACGCAGGCCGTCTTCACGTTAGCTCTTTTTGAAGTTTTTTATTATTATTTTAGTTTAATATACATATTTGTTAATCACATTTTTCTATTCGTGTTTTTTATAAAGATTGTCAATGAAAATATAAATTTCATCAGTTTAACTTCCGTTTCATTTTGATATATATTTTCCAAGGCTCTACCCAGAGAGCACAACGTTAAAACAACGTCGATTTAACGTTGAATCGACTTTATTTCTACGTTTTGTGTCTGCTTGTTAAACAATCGTCAAAGGAATATTTTGCCGCCAACGTCCATACAGTAGCGGGTAAATAACCAAAATTACGATCCACTCTTGGTATATTTTTCAATCTGATTGAAGATAGTTGGATCTTTTCAGTTCCCAGCTCCCTTAAACTGTAGTCAAGTTGATTGAATTATCGAACAAATGGCCAAACATTATGAATATATACCTTTGTTTAACAGTGTGCGGCAAATTATTTTGGTCCGGGACTCGTCCCGGGCACATTATTTCGAAAACCGATGCACAAACTATCAAAAGGTTTTGGTTTGACAATTCCCTAGAATTATTTTAGTTAGCATATACCATAAAAAGTGCTTATCATTTACTATTTTGGCGATACTTGCAGAATTTAGGACATGTTCATTTGCGCGAAAATTTGGTCCCATCTTTTCTTCGGCCGACATGGGCCTATTCAATTGGCAATATTTCCGTTATAACGGGAAATATTTGAAAATCTTAATATGCATTTTTGAAGAAGACTGTATCACTAATATACCTGCCAAAATTTATTAAATCCCATGAATCATAAAGGCTTTTCCTTGGCGATCAAACTTTGGTCCCGTTTTTTGTTCCCGTCTTTTTCCGCGCGGTCCCGTCGAAAGCAATTACCCGTTTTCTTAAAATGTATTAAAAACTAATGGCTGGAACTTACTATGTATGATTAATTATTAACTTTTTAGTGACAACTAATGTTCCCTGGAAGTTATTTGCTATTGCCACTAGGCTAAAAACATGTATAAAATTGTGTATTTTTAAATGACTTCTCTGAAACCGCTTGAGCAATTTTCACATTGAGCTTCTTTCGAAAGGGTATTGGCAGTTTGTTCAATGGGTTCCGTGCCATTGAACAAGATGGCTACCATGCCCACATATTGTAAAAACACTTTATTATTTTTTCCTCCAACACCAATAAAGCTTCAAGACTGAATCTTAGTATAAAGCATCGGGGACTCAAGGTTGACCCTCGATCTTTTACGGCTAGGTTTGCACCCACATACATTTATATGGAGAAAATGTTGAAAAATCATTTTCTCAGTGGAAAATAGACTAATGGCTGATACTTACAACTTATAATTAAGGTAGTAAAACTGTTTAGCTATTGTTAAACTTTTGGGGGTAATCGGCCCTCGCCCCTGAGCTATACATGTATAAAGTCGTTAAATCTTTAAATGTCGTCTTCTCTAAAACTACTTGGCTTGAACAGTTATTCACCAGATTTCACAAGGGGCCTTCTGTCTAAAGGATGTTATCATTTTCTTTTCAAATGGTTCTGCACCACTGAACAAAATGGCTGTCATGCCCACATGGTGACACAGTTAAATCTTCTCCAAACTAAGAAAGCTCTGTGGCAGAATCTTGATATATCGACTCAAGGACTCCATATACTAAGTTTGTTGAGATGAGTCACTAGAACAAATAGACGTCCCCGATACAGGTCATCACGAAAACACGCCTATATAATATTCACCCCCTTAAACCCCACTTTTATATAGTAAAACTGGGGTATATAGGGGTATACATTATTTTTCTTATTTCTGCTCAAAAACATAGATTGTGGGTACTCGTTAGAACCGCCTCGGCGAGGCGGTTCTAACAAGTACCCACAATCTATGTTTTGAGCAGAAATAAGAAAAATTTCAAGAGTTTTTTTATCTGAAAATTTTCAGTTTTTGGACGTGAAATTTTCTATATACTTGAATAGGCGTGTTTTCGTAATGACATTGTAAGTAACATGTAAGTCGGGAGATAACCCTAAATCATAATAAAAAGTAAGTATATAGTTAATAATTGTTTAAAGGTTGATGCCTGGGCTAGTTTCAATATACCCATTTCTTTTTTTTTTTTTTTTTTTTTTTTTTTTTTCAAATGAGGATCTACAACATATCTTTTTGCAGAGGAATAAGAAAAATATTTATCGTGAATAACTCTTTCACTGCCACAGGCAATAATAATAGGCTTTTGCAAACCGCATAGATCCAGATGAGACGGCTCAATGAGCCCTCTCATCTGGATCTACGCTGTTTGACATTCAGTCTTTCAACTTTACATATAAAAGTCTTTCCAAACGATAGTTTGTTGAAATAAACAAGAGGCCCATGGGCCACGGGTCGCTCACCTTAGTGACATAGCCACTGCAGATATGCAGATGTTATGCAACATTTTTTTCCAATCCTGTCATCGCAACTAATGAAAAGATCATCATTTAAGCAGTTCTTAATTTTGAAGAAGAATATATATGGCATGACAGTCAATGGAGCGTGATCATTTGAACAAAATCTCATTCACATTTCAACAGTAGGATCAATGTAAAATTTGGTGGCAAATGGCTAAGTGATTTCTGAAGAATCATGATTTTTTACATGTTAACAGCTCAGTGGCAGGGAAATATAATAAACAAGATGGCAGCCATCTTAAATTTCCAGTCAGAATGATTTTAGCTACTGTTGATCTACAAGTTACCTCGATACTTCCAATGAAGTCAGTTGCCCTTTCGGTTCAGGAGAAAAAATTCAAAACAGATTTTCAAGATGGACGCCATGGCCGCAATTTGGGATTTCTTATCGCAACGATTTGAGCTATTTTTTTTATCTACAAGTCACCCCGATGCTTCCTACCAAGTTTCGAGTCAGTTGGCCTTTCAGCTCAGAAAAAGAAAGAAAAATAGATTTTCAAGATGGCCACCATCTTGGATTTCCGATTGGAACAATTTTAGCTATTTTTATATCTAGAAGTCATCCCGATGCTTCCTACCAATTATCAAATCAACTGACCCTTTGGTTCAGGAAAATAAGCGAAGAAAAGCGTTTCAAGAGATGACCGCCATGGCGGCCATCTTAGATTTCCGATCCAAACAATTTAAGCTAATTTAGATCTGCAAGTCACCCCTATGCTTCCTACCAAGTTTCGAGTTAAATGGCCTTTCAGTTCAGGAGAAGAAGCGAAAAATAGAATTTCAAGATGGCTGTCATGGCGGCCATCTTGGATTTCAAATCTGAACGATTTTAGCAATTCTTGATCTCTAAGTCACCCAAGTTTCAAGTCAGCTGGCTTTGGGTTTAGGAGAAGAAACGAAAAAAAGATTTTCAAGATGGTCACCATGGCGGCCATCTTGGATTTCCGATCAGCAGGATTTTAGCTTTTTTTGATCTACAAGTCACCTATATACTTCCTACCAAGTCTGGAATCAATTGGCCTTTCGGCTCAGGAAATGAAGTGAAAATTAGATTTTCAAGATGGCTACCATGGGAGCAAACTTGGATTTCCGATCGGAAAGATTTTAGCTATTTTTGATCTACAAGTCACCCCGATGCTTCCTACCAAGTTTCGAGTCAGTTGGGATTTGGGTTTAGTAGAAGAAGCGAAAAATAGAGCGGCCATCTTGGATTTATGATCTGCACGATTTTAATTATTTTTGATCTACAAGTCACCCTAATGCCTTCTACCAAGTTTCGAGTCAACTGGCCTTTCGGTGCAGGAGAAGAAGCGGAAAATAGATTTTCAAGATGGCGGCCATCTTGGATTTCCGATCGGAACGATTTTAGCTATTTTTGATCTACAAGTTACCCTGATGCTTCCCACTTAGTTTCGGGTCAGCTGACTTTTGGGTTTTTGCAGAAGAAGCGAAAAATAGATTTTCAAGATGGCCACCATGACGGCCATCTTGGATTTACAATCGGCATGATTTTAGCTATTTTTGATCTACAAGTCATCCCAATGCTTCCTAGCAAGTTTCGAGTCAACTGGCCTTTCGGTACAGGAGAAGAAGCGAAAAATAGACTTTCAAGATGCTGCCATGGCGGCCATCTTGGATTTCCGATCGGCACGATTTTAGCTACTTTTGATCTGTAAGTCACCTTAATGCTTCCTACCAAGTTTGGAGTCAATGGGCTTTTGGGTTTAGGAGTAGAAGCGAAAAATAGATTTTCAAGATGGCTACATTGGCGGCCATCTTGGATTTCCTATCGGCACGATTTTAGATATTTTTTTATCTACACGTCACCCTGATGCTTCCTAGCAAGTTTGTGGAGTCATTTGGCCTTTAGGTTCAGGAGAAGAAGCGAAAAATAGATTTTCAAGATGGCGGCCATCTTGGATATCCGATAGGAACGATTTTAGCTATTTTTGATCTTCAAGTTACCCCGATGATTCCTACCAAATATTGAGTCAATTGGCCTAGGGGCGTAGGAGGAGTGGGCTTTTAAAGCAATTGTTGACGCCGCACGACGGACATTGACTGACCACAATAGCTCACCATAAGCACTTTGTGCTCAGGTGAGCTAAAAATTTTAGCAAATTTGGCTCAGTGGCTTCAGAGGAGAAGTCGTCTGAAATTCTCAACAATTTTCCCATACAAATGTTATGGGGTTCATACAATTACATAGGGAAGCAAACTTGACCTTGCCGTAAAAAGGTCAAATGTCAACATACGACAATCTTTTTCGCAACTTTGGTAGATCTCCTGTCCCCGATGATTTGTGCACAGATTCAGCCCCAAGGCATCCTCGGTCCTGGAGAAGAAGATTGTTAAAGGGTTTTACCATATATGGGCATGGCGGCCATCTTGGTCAATGAACCGCGACCATTTTAGCAATCTTTCATTCCGCCGACCTAAGAAGGCTCAATATGAAATTTGAGCAACATTGGCTCAGTGGCTTCAGAGGAGAAGTCCTTTGAAATTCTCAAAAATTTTCCTATTCAAATGTACGGGGCTCGTACAAATGCATAGGTAAGCAAACTTGACCTTGCCGTAAAAAGGTCAAATGTCAACGTACGACAATTTTTTTAGCAACTTTGGTAGACCTCTCGTCCCCGATGATTTGAGCAAAAATTCAGCTCCAAGGCATTCTCGGTTCTGGAGAAGAAGATTTTTTAAAGGTTGTTACTATATATGGGCATGGCGGCCATCTTGGTCAACGGACCGCGACAATTTTAGCAATTTTTTGTTTCCCTACCCTAAGATGGCGCCATACGAAACTTGAGCATAATTGGCTCAGAGGCTTCAGAGAAGAAATCGTTTGAAATTCTCAACAATTTTCCCATTCAAATCTATGGGGCTCATACAAATGTATAGGGAAGCGAACTTGACCTTGCCGTAAAAAGGTCAAATGTCAACGTACGACAATTTTTTTTAGCAACTTTGGTAGACCTCCCGTCCCCGATGATTCGTGCAAAGATTCAGCCTCAAGGCGTTCTCGATTCTGGAGAAGAAGATTTTTAAAGGTTTTTACCATATATGGGCATGGCGGCCATCTTGGTCAACGGACCGCGTCAATATTAGCAATCTTTTGTTTCCCCACCCTTAGGTGGCTCCATATGAAATTTGAGCAAAATTGGCTCAGAGGCTTCAGAGGAGAAGTCGTTTGAAATTCTCAAAAATTTTCCCATTCAAATGTATGGGGCTCATACAAATGCATAGGGAAGCGAACTTGACTTTGCCGTAAAAAGGTCAAATGTCAACATACGACAATTTTTTTCGCAACTTTGGTAGATCTCCTGTCCCCGATGATTTGTGCACAGATTCAGCCCCAAGGCATCCTCAGTTCTTGAGAAGAAAATTTTTAAAAGTGTTTACCATATATGGGCATGGCGGCCGTCTTGGTCAACGGACCGCGACCATTTTAGCAATCTTTCGTTCCCCCACCCTAAGGAGGCTCAATATGAAGTTTGAGCAATATTGGCTCAGCGGCTTCAGAGGAGAAGTCGTTTGAAAATGTTAACGGACGGACGGACGACGGACGAAAAGTGAGCACAATAGCTCATCACTCAGGATGAGCTAAAAAGCAGACAAATGTCGTCTGAAATTTGTCGCCGAAGTTACATACAGACTCTTTATTTTCATGTATAGTTACGTAGGCTATGACTTTTTTTACCGTATACATGTACAAAAAATTGAGGAATATTTTGGTAAACACAAAAGACAATTTTTTATTACAGAAAACAGGGCCCAGTTGTTCAAAACTAACGATGTCGTTAGTTAACGTTTCGTTAAAACTTTGATAACTAAATATGGCATATACACTTCTATTTTTGCTGAAAAAAATGTGAGTAGCTTTTGCATTACTCACATTTTCCAGCAAAAATAACTGTGAATTAGATATTGCACTTACTAGAACAGTTTAACAGTTTGACCACTAATGAGATAGTTAAGCTAACGACGCTTTGAACAACTAGGCCCAGGTTGCTATAAGTAACAAAAAAAAATGGCTTAAAAACAAGTGAAGCTCTGAAAACCCTAATGACGTAGATATCTGCCTGTCTGTTTTCACTATATATGATTGGGACAGGCACGCATTGCATCATGAAAACATACCTATATAATTTTGACCCCCTTAAACCCCACTTTTATATAGTAAAACTGGGGTTTACAGGGGTATACATTATTTTTCTTATTTCTGCTCAAAACATAGATTGTGGGTACTCGTTAGAACCGCCTCGCCGAGGCGGTTCTTACGAGTACCCACAATCTATGTTTTGAGCAGAAATATGAAAAAAATATCTGTTTTTATTTAAGAAATAGATCAGCTCTAGCAGTGATTTGAGTAATAAATCACTGTTTGGAGGTCAGTTGTAAAGTAGATCAAATCACGAGCGCGGAGCGCGAGTGATTTATCTTCTTACAACTGACCGACAAACTGTGAATTATTAATCAACAAATCACGCACAAGCGCTGATCTATTTCGATTCTAACACATAGAAAACGACGAAAATGTAATTGTATCCTTTAGATTTTTCAAACTTTCCGCCATCGAATAAAGAAATCCCGCCAAAAGTTTTGTCTGTAACGCTGACGTTTACATGCATTTCTTACGTTGCTGAAGCGAGAAAAACGACGTTACACAGTCTAGCGTCGTAGAAACTAAGACTGACGTCAGCAGCGTGTCGAAATGACGTCGGAAAGGCGCCAGATAGCGTCGCGCGTTTCCGCCCAGTGATTTATTGCATAATATATCACTGAGTTTAACCATTGGCTATATAGGCGAGGAGTGTTAGAACTAAAAATATTCAGTTTTTGGACGTGAAATTGTCTATATATTTGAATAGGCGTGTTTTCGTAATGATGGTCCTATAACATTTTGTGGATGAAAATTATATAGGTAACTGGACACGAAGCTGAACTAAAATTGTTCAAACTGTGTTCAGCAGCCATTAGTAGCAACCTCCGCCCACTACCTCGCCTGCGTTTACATAATGTGCATGAAAGTTATATTGGCATATGAACGCGAAGTCGAGATAAAATTGTTCAAACCGGCTTCACCAACTCTCCACTCCCTTCCCCACCCTTTATCAGTTCTGGCATAAACACAGAAACGTACCTCTATGGCAACAGAGTATTTTGTCCTCAATGACAGCAGCGACCGGAAGGCAATTGAACACATCTGTATGAAAGGTCTTCAATATTTTGGTACTGTATCTCCGAACATCTGAAATTTATACATTATCTTAATCCAAGTAAAAGACCCTATGTCTTATACGAACAGCGAAGGCCCAGATCAGACTGCACATTTACGCAGTCTGATCAAGGCCGTCTATGTTCGCCTATGCGTCCTACAGCACCCAATGACTCCAGAAGCGGAAAATCAGACTGATCAGACTGCGTGATCGTATTGAATCTGGTTCTTCATTGCCGATATATGAGATAAAGTGCCTTTGTTTGTATTGCACATCAGTCATCTTAACCCTGAAATAATCTGAGTTAAATTAATTGGTAATTATTGTTCTAATATGTGCCAAACAGCCTGCATCATACCAATGTAATGTTTGGCATGACGTCCATACGGTTTTGGCCCGGGCTTTCTACGAGGACTAATACTGAAATTTACCAGGATTTAAGGGATAAAAACGAGGGGTTCAGGAGGGCCAGTATTTTACAGTATTAACCGAGCCAATATTTTACGGTATTAACCAGTCGAAAACAAAAAGTTGATTAATAAAAATGTCATGAAATGGATGTTTTCACTTTGGCCCTGGTACAGGTCCTCGTCCATTTGTATTGGCCTTTGGATGGCTTTATTGGCCCTCGGCTTCGCCTCGGACCAATACAGCAATCCTCAGGCCAAAACGACTGCCCTCGGACCTGTAACAGGGTAAATATGAAAACACACATTAACATTATAACATATCACATTTTTTTAGCTCACCTGAGCTCGAAGTGTTTATGGTGAGCTGTTGTGGTCAGTCAATGTGCGTCGTGCGGCGTCAACAATTGCTTAAAAAGCCTACTGCTCCTACACACCTGGGCCAATTGACCTTATACTTGGTAGGAAGCATATACTGAGAAGACTTATAGATCAAAAATAGCTAAAATCGTTCCGATCGGAAATCCAAGATGGCCGCCATCTTGAAAATCGATTTTTCGCTTCTGAACCGAAAGGCCAATTGACTCCAAACTTGGTAGAAAGCATCGGGGTGACTTATAGATCAAAAATAGCTAAAATCGTGCCGATCGGAAATCCAAGATGGCCGCATCTTTTTTTCGCTTCTTCTCCTAAACCCAAAAGCCAATTGACTCGAAACTGGATAGGAAGCATTGGGGTAACTTATAGATCAAAAATCGTTCCGATCGGAAATCCAAGATGGCGGCGATATTGAAAACCTATTGTTCGCTTCTTCTGAACCGAAAGGCTTATTGACTTTAAACTAGGTAGGAAGCATCGGGGTGACTTGTAGATCAAAAATAGCTAAAATCGTGCCGATCGGAAATCCAAGATGGCGGCCATCTTGAAAATCTATTATTGGCTTCTTCTCCTAAACCCAAAAACCAATTGACTCCAAACTGGGTAGGAAGCATTGGGGTGACCTATAGATCAAAAATAGCTAAAATCGTTCCGATCGGAAATCCAAGGTGTCCGCCATGGCGGCCATCTTGAAAATCTATTTTTCGCTTCTTCTCCTGAACTGAAAAGCTTATTGACTTTAAAATATGTGGGAAGCATTGGGGTAACTTGTAGATTAAAATAGCTAAAGTCATGCCGATCGGAACTCAAAGATGACCGCCATGGCAACCATCTTGAAAATCTACTTTTCGCTTCTCCTAAACCAAAACGCCAATTGACTCCAAACTTGGTAGGAAGCATTGGGGCGACTTATAGATCAACAATACCTAAAATCGTCCCTATCGGAAATCCAAGATGGCCGCCATGGCGACCATCTTGAAAATCGATTTTTCGCTTCTTCTTCTGAACTGAAAGGCCAATCGACTTGAAACTTGGCAGGAAGCATTGGGATGACTTGTAGATAAAAAATAGCTGAAATCGCCCCGATCGGAAATCCAAGATGGCCGCCTTGGTGACCATCTTGAAAATCTATTTTTCGCTTCTTCTAAACTGAAAAAGCCAATTGACTCGAAACTTGGTAGGTAGCATCGGGTTGACGTATAGGTCAAAAATAGTTAAAATCTTTCTGATCGGAAATCCAAGATATCTGCCATGGCGGCCATCTTGAAAATTTATTTTTCGCTTCTTCTCCTGAATACAAAGGCTTATTGACTTTAAACTTGGTAGGAAGCATCGGGGTGACTTGTAGATTAAAAATAGCTAAAATCATCCCTATTGGAAATCCAAAATGGCCGCCATCTTGTT
The DNA here is from genome assembly GCA_964016985.1 of Anodontia alba. NCBI lineage: Eukaryota > Metazoa > Mollusca > Bivalvia > Lucinida > Lucinidae > Anodontia > Anodontia alba. The sequence continues at coordinate 49,438,155 of OZ024823.1, read as the reverse complement.
TTATATATACTTATATAATTTTAAAAATCTTTTTCTCTGAAACCAGAAGGCCTTGGCCTTTGTTATTTGGTCACATAGCTTCATCTAGTTCACATGCCTATTCAATAATAAGGCACCCTGCGATCATGCTTCTGTCCAGCACCCCCAGCCTGTCATCCGAAAACATTCGTCCTCAACAAATTTTAAACATACATAGTCCTATGAAGAGAAATCATAGTCTTTTAGAATATACTAGAGACAATGACACTCAGGTGAGCGAATTAGGGCCCTCTGGGCTCTAATGTTGTTGTTTTTTTGTTGTTGTTTGTTTGTTTGTTTTTGTTTTGTTTTGTTTTTTGTTTGTTTTTTGTTTTGTTTTTTGTTTGTTTGTTTGTTTGTTTTTTTGTGTTGTTTTTTTTTTTTGTTGTTTTTTTTTTTTTTTTTTTGTGGGGGGGGGGGGGGGGGGAGGGTTTTACGGTCCTTTCAAGACTATTTCACTTATATCATGGCCGATCATTCATCAAAGGTGGACGAAAACCGGAGAAGCCGAGGAAAAACCACCTGACTATCGGTAAGCAGAACGTGGCTTTCCCATATGTGACCCGAGCGTGGTTCGAACCACAGCGGTGAGAAACCGAGTGGATTAAGAGTCAACTCTCCTATCCACTAGGCCCGGGGGCCGGCATAATGCACTACAGTGAAATATCTGAAGGATGATCATGACCATATCTGGCCCGAAGACCATTTTCGCATTGCTAAGTTCATGTGTTTTAGTAAGCTAACATTCCATCGATTGCATTGCGGTCCTTTCTGGACTACGATGAAGAGTGAAGAGAGACAATGTCAATATTTTTAGTAACATGATGTTACGGTATTCATCCTTAACATTGGGACACCTTAGCTCCTTGCCATACTTTTCCTTAAACTATAACCAGTCCACTGGACTACCTGTTGATGTGTAAAAATTGCTAGATGAGTAGCAAACAGTGTAGACCTGAGCAAATGCCGCCGTGTTCTGTGGTGTCTGATATGGGTCTTCTCTGTTCGCTCAGGTTATAGTCTGTTCGAACACTAGCAATACATTTTAACGTAAATTTCATAGACGGACAAGCCGGCCTCGGTGGCTCAGTTGGATGCGCCGTCCGACTGAAGACCAGGAGGTCGCGGGTTCAACCCCCGCCGAGGTCGGCAACATTCTTTCGTGGAGATTGATCATGAAATATTTTCTGCGGTCATTCTCTCCCTTCCGCTGATTCAAGAAGGGCAGTTGTCAGTTTCTGGCGAAGAATGCACAATACTGGTTAACCGCTTAGAGCACTAAGCCTGCCCAGTAAACGTGTGGCTAGGTAAACTGACCGCGTTCGACATGACCCCATTGGGTTGACTGGGCCGTAAAACCTCAACACAAACAAATCATAGTAGGACAAACTGTTTAAGAGCAAACAGAAAAAACAACAACAAATGTTCTCGATAAAATATCACCCACAAATAAATTTTTTGCATTTTGAACAAAACGGCTTTCTGGCAATAGTTATGTTGAAAGAGCAGTATTTAGCTGGAAAGTCTAGTCTGCGTTTATCATTTAACATTTTTGCTCGTGACGCGGCTCGTGTTCAAGGCCCAGTTGTTCAAAGCTAACGATGTCGTTAGTTAACGATTCGTTAAAATTTACATCGAGTGATACGCAAATATGTTGGAATATCAGAATATTGTGTATTGAATCCGCTAAAACAGTTAACGAAATGACCCTTAACGAGCTCGTTAAGCTAATGACGCTTTGAACAACTGGGCCCAGATGTTGAGGGGAATGAAAATACTTGGGAAGATTTTCTTCCATTTTTACAAGGGAGACAACTTTTGTGACTTCTTATTTGTCTTCCTGTATATCAAATTCTTTCCTTTTAGAGTCGACCCCTTTCCAGAAGGGATGCAAACATGATTTTGTCAGAGTTACCTCCCCCTGAAAGTGTGTCTACTTCACCTTAAACAACAATAATAGTGTGGTACTTACATTCATCATAGAACCCATATATTCTGCTAATATTCTCCATCTCGTGGTTGCCTCCGAACAAGAAGAAATTCTCGGGATTTTTGATCTTGTAAGCCATCAGCTAGACTGGCTCCAGTCTCCAGTGACTAAATATTTTTCTCATAATCCTGTTTGATAATTCACTAAGATAAAACCAAAAAATATCATGACTATAAAGGCTGGTCACTAAAGGCCGGTCACTAGTGACCAGCCTTTATAGTCATGATATTACTTTGGTTTTATTTTAGTGGATTATTAAACAGATTATAAGAAAAATTATTTTGTCACTAGAGACTGCAGCCAGTCTAGCCATCAGCAGCATATTCATATATTGATATTGTCTCGGTAGACTGTTTTCCCCTGTCCACGTAATCTCCGAGGAATAAATAGTTCGACTCAGGCGGAAAACCGCCATTCTCGAACAGTCTCACTGTCGAAGTACTGACCATGTATATCACCTGAAGAAGAAGATGTAAGGAAAAAAAGTCGAACTTCAATGGCTCGAACATCTTTGGAACTATAGAAAATTGTTCGAGACATAGATCGAGCCACTGAGGGTTAACGATGGTGCCATGTCAGGAAGCAAATATCGATATTTTACTATTTTTCCCCCGATTTTCTATACAATCTTTGTATGTTGAGTGTACTCATTAGAATCGCCTCGATAAGGTGATTCTAATAAGTACACACAACATACAATTTCATGAACAAATGAGAACATTTCCTTAAATATTTGTTTTCTGGAGCTATCGAATTTCGTAGGGACTCAAATACGAGTTCAAATTAGCCATGATAAATGAGCGATCGGTGTTCGAGCTATTGAGATTCGACTGTAGTTATGTTTTCTTTTTTCTTTTCTTTCTGGTTCAATCTAATCAACCCTGTAGACCGCTAAAAATACCTATGCAAACTGTAGATCCAGACGTAGACTAGCTCATAGTCTGATAATAAAAGTGACCAGTTTTTATTATTATTATTATTATTATTATTAAAAGATGATAAACTTCTAAATGATAGCAAGTCTATTTGGTAGAGTCTCCAATACTCCAATATTATACTGTTTTTTGTTTGTTTTTGTGTGTGTTTTTGTTTTGTTTTGTTGTTTTTTTTTTGTTGTTTTTTTTTGTTTTGTTTTGTTTTGTTTTGTTTTTAGCTCACCTGAGCTATACTCAGGATGAGCTATTGTGATCACTTTTCGTCCGTCGTCCGTCTGTCCGTGCGTGCTTGCGTGCGTCCGTCCGTTAACATTTTCAAACGACTTCTCCTCTGAAGCTGCTGGGCCAATTTTGCTCAAATTTTATATGGAGCCTCCTTAGGTTGGGGGGGGGGGGGGAACGAAAGATTGCTTAAATGATCGCGGTCCGTTGACCAAGATGGCTGCCATGCCCATATAGAGTAAAAACCTTTAAAAATCTTCTTCTCCAGAACCGAGAATGCCTTGGGGCTGAATCTTTGCACAAATCATCGGGGACGAGAGGTCTACCAAGTTGCTAAAATAATTGTTGTACATTGACGTTTGACCTTTTTACGGCGAGGTCAAGTTTGCTTCCGTATGCATTTGTATGGGCACCATACATTTGTATGGGAAAACTGTTGAGAATTTCTAACGACCTCCTCTGAAGCCTCTGGGCCAATGTTGCTCAAATTTCATGTGGAGCCTCCTAAGGTTAGGGGAACGAGAGATTGCTAAAATGGTCGGAGTCCATTGACCAAGATGGCCGCCATGCCTATATATGGTTAAAACCTTTAAGAATCTTTTTTTCCAGAACCGATGATGCCTTGGGGCTGACTCTTTGCACAAATCATTAAGGATGGGAGGTCTACCAAAGTTGCTAAAATGATGGTCGTACATTGACATTTGTCTTTTTTACGGCGAGGTCAAGTTTGCTTCCCTATGCATTTGTATGGGCACCATACATTTGTATGGGGAAACTGTTGAGAATTTCAAACGACTTCTCCTCTGAAGCCTCTGGGCCAATGTTGCTCAAATTTCATGTGGAGCCTCCTTAGGTTGGGGGAAAGAAAGATTGCTAAAATGGTCGGGGTCCACTGACCAAGATGGCTGCCATGCCCATATATGGTAAAAACATTTAAAAATCTTCTCCTCCAGAACCAAACAAGTCCTTGAGCCTTACCTTTGCACAAATCCTCGGGGACAGGAGATCATCCAAAATTGCTAAAATGATGGTCCTATGTTGACCTTTGACCTTTTTACGGCAAGGTCATATTTGCTTCCCATGCATTTGTATGGGCCCTATACATTTATATGGGAAAACATGTTGAGAATTAATATTTTGGATATCTCCTCTATAATCCAGTTGTATCGAAACCTGGTGATGAGCATTAGCGCGCTTACGAGACACAAAATAGCTAAATAAGCCAATAGAAAAATCCAAGATGGCCACCACAGCCGCCATCTTGAAAATCAATTTTCGACATCTCTTCTCAAGCCTTAGATCGCTTTGAGCCGAAACTTGCTCTGTAGCAACAGGATGACTTCTGGATGGAAACAAGCTAAAATTGTGCCGATCGAAAATCCAAGATGGCCGCAATGGTTCTGCTCCATTGAACAAGATGGCTGTAAGAGCTGAAAAATAGAAAATCTTCAAACGACATCTCGTCCTTGGCCAATGGCCTGACTTCAAAAATATTTGCACGGAATATTCCACCAATGGCCCTCAACCAAAATTACTAAAATGGCTCCGCTTGGCTGAATAAAATGGCGACCAGAGCTAAAAATAAAAAAAAAAAACTTTAAAAGACATCTCCTTCAAAGCCTGATTTCAAAGTAATTTCACAGAAGTGTTCCTCTTATGGCCCTTTACCAAAATTGCTAAAAAAGTTCTACTCGGCTGAACAAAATGGCCGCCAGAGCTAAAAAAAGAAAAAAAAAACCTTTAAACATCTCCTTAGCCAGTGGCCTGATTTCAAAATGATTTCACAGAAATGTTCCGCTTATCCCCCTTTACCAAAATTACCAAAATGGTTCTTCTCTGCTGAATAAAATGGTCACCAGAGCTAAAAATAGAAGAAAAAAAAAACCTTTAAATGACATCTCCATGGCCAGTAGCAAGATTTCAAAATAATTTCACATCAATGTTCCTCTTATGCCCCTTTGCCAAAATTGCTAAAATGGTTCTGCTCTGCTGAACGAAATGGTTGCCAGAGCTAAAAATAGAAAAAAAAAACTTTAAAGACCAGGATAAGTAGATGAACCAAATGACTTTTGAAAAATATCTGAACTTTTTCTTTTACTTGTGACGTTTTGAAAATTTCAACATTTTAACCTTGTAAGAAAGATATCTCAAAAACTGTTTAAGCCATTGCCTTGTCATAAGAGTGTTGGAAAAATGTTGCATGCCATCTGCTTATCTGCAGCGGCGGTTTCACTCAGGTGAGCGAGTTGTGGTCCGTGGGCCTCTTGTTTTTTTTTTTGTTTTTTTTTTTTTTTTGTTGTTTTTTTTTTTTTTTTGTTTTTTTTTTGTTTTTTTGTTTGTTTGTTTGTTTACGATGTTGTAAGTTAAAGTATTGTTAAAACTTTGATCATTAAATATGCCATATACGCTAATATTTTTGTTGAAAAAATGTGAGTAGCTTTTGCATTTGACATTTTTTTAGCAAAAATACCTGGGCCCAGTTGTTCAAACCATCGTTAGCTTAATGATCTCGTTTGTGGTCAAAATGTGAACTGTTCTAGTAAGTACAATATCTTATTCACATTTATTTTTGCTGAAAAAAATGTGAGTAGCTTTTGCAAATGCAAAAGCAAAGCTACTCGCATTTTTTCAGCAAAAATATTAGCGTATATGCCATAGTTAATGATCAAATTTGTAACGATACGTTAACTAACGACATCGTTAGTTTCGAACAACTGGGCCCTGTTAATTAGATATTGTACTTACTAGAACAGTTAACATTTTGACCATAAACGAGTTTGTCAAACTAATAATACTTTGTACAACTGGGCTCTGTCTGTTAATAATTTCTGAGTAAAAACGTGAGCTATTGACAACAACAGACATGACCAAATATAAAGATGGACGAGCCATGCCTGAAAGGGTTAACACGAAAACATACCTATAAAATTTTGACCCCCTTAAATCCCACTTTTATATTATGTGGGGTCCACAGGGTTATACATTATTTTTCCTATTTCTGCTCAAAAACAGATTGTGGGTACTCGTTAGAACCGCCTCTCACATATATAGGGATGAAATACCACTGGGCTGATAGGTTCGAACCCACGGCTATGACAGCAGCGCATATATATATATATATATATATATATATATATATATATATATATATATATATATATATATATATATATATATATATATATATATATATATATATATTGGAACCTCGATAATTCAAAGTCCAAGGGATCAAACAGTTTTGTTTGAATTATTGAGTCTTTGAATAATTGAGGGTTAAAATGCATACATATAATTAAGTCGGCACTTCAGAATGATTTTGAATTATTGAGAATTTTGAATTATATGAGTTTGAATTATCGAGGTTCTACTGTATATATATATTCGATAATATAATACTTGGCATTTCATGTAAATCGTGAAATGTCAAGCCTTATTGTTTATTGTCTCTGAAAAATAAAGACATAAAAACAAAATGTCGTCTGTTGCAGTTAACACTTTATGGTTCCAATAACATAGGCTGTTTCAGGAATATCTCTCTACTTTTAAGACACAAGGCTTGAACTTCACTGACACTTTCCTGGACGAGCACTTCGAACTGAAATTAATAACAAAAGAAACTTCAAAAACATGCTTTGGCATTTTTTGTGAAATACTGTTAAATTTGACTTATAGGCTACCTGTATTAAGTAAGGACCACGTTCAAGGAAAAGAAGTGTAAATTTATCTGTATTAAGCAAACATCTGTCTTAAGTAACCACTGTTTTGCCTTCCCTTTGGTGTTTTTTTTCACAGGTTTAACTACATGTGCATATAATATGGATACAAATGAACAAGCTTACAAAGATTAGTAAAATCTCTCTCTCTCTCTCTCTCTCTCTCTCTCTCTCTCTCTCTCTCTCTCTCTCTAGATTCTCAAGAAAATAATGATTATATCTTAGTTATACCATGGTTCGTGCGCATGTACGATACGATAATGCACGAGCGTGAGCGAGTGCACAAAGTTATCGCACGTACACGCGCAGAACCATGGTATAACTGATTTATCACATTTGCATGCAGACCGTCCTCATCGCGAGATATTTCATGCTGAATGTTGGGAATTTAGGCCACTATGTGACAATATTTCTTTCATTAGCACTTTTGACTTATTAGTCGATTTTAGTTTTGAAAGACTTGGGTTATAAAATTTATATATATTGCAGATATGTCTGTGGGGATAATACCCCTAGGTAAACTTTATGCATATAAGCGGGGCTTATATGTATTTGAGGTTTGTGTTCACTGTTCTATAGGGTATTTGTTATTAACCGTCTAGAAGCCTAGCTATGATTTCGTCTGTAATCAGCTCTGTTTCAGCCATTGTCGTTTTGCATAATGATGTATTTCACCGTCGTCATAGTTGAGATTGTACCATGCTGTGTAAACATCTTCACTCATATTTGATTTACCAGTCTGCTTAACAGACGACAATTTAGTGACATTTTCCCTTTGGAGAAAATGTGCATGAAACGTCGAATATATCAAAAGGTCGTCTGTCCGTCTGCGCAGATTGATCAGCGCCTTCATTATGTTTAATCCTTAAAGCGTTAAGCAAAATTTTGCAGACGACATTCTATTTTTTATCATTTTTCAGAGAAAATAAGATTTGGCATTTGAAATGGCAAGTCTTATTTTCTCTGAAAAATACCAAAAAAAAAAAAAAAAAAAAAAAACGTCTGCCGCATTTGTGACGAGCACTTTAAGGGTTAAATGTGCCAATGAAATGGTCAACAATGTAGATTCTGTGGCGTCTAATCTGGGTTTAGACTGTTTGCTCAGGCATAACTGTCTGATATATTTAGGACAAACATGGTAACTGTCCAAAATATTCGGGCACATTCACTCCTTAATTTTTACCATTCTCTGAGCTAATTCAGCAGATGACAAATTGATGGTATTTGTCTTACTTTTTCCAGAAGACTGGATTCGACATTTCATGGAAATTGTCGACTTGAGACAATTTTGCATGAAATCTCAACCCCCGTTTTCTGTGAAAAATGTGAAAAACATTTCAATAGGTCGTCTACTGAAAACTTAACATGACAAGCGTTATCGTAATATTTGATAATAATATTTAATATTTTGAATATTCGGCTGCGCGTACGACTCAGGGGTTCGCGGGTTCGATCACCGTCGGATCCCGCAACATTCTTTCGTGAAATTTGCTCATGATTTTTTTTTTTTTTTTTTTTTTTTTTTTTTCTACGGCCGTTCTCGCCCCCGGGTTCTCGCCCTTCCGCTGCTTCAAGAAGGGCAGTTGTCCGTTTCTGGTGTAAGAATGTGCACAAGTACTGGTTAATCTTTTACAGGAATAATCCTGCCCAGGAAAAGTGTGCTTAGGTAAAGTGATCGGCTCGACATGCCCTTAATTGTGTTCACTGGGCCGTTAAACTCCAACACAACCAAGATCTAAAGTACAAGCTGAATGGAAAACAGGGTAAACCATGACTAAACATTATTTAGGTAGCAGTTTGATCCGGATCTACCTTCTTTTCTCTGGCAGACGTACCCAGCAAACACACAGCGTTGCAAGAACGTTGCTTTAAACGTCGCTGCAACGTCACGACGTTGCAGCGATGTTGAAACGACGTTGTTAGGACGTTGCGTGTTTGCTTGGTATCTGTCCGGATATTCAGAGTGAATATGTGTGTATATTTTTGTAGCATTCTGTGCGCCATCACCGTTGTAATTGTGAGATCGAAACCACTCCGTGAAATCAAGAGTCATTTAAAGGTTCCATATTCCTAAAAATATAGCCATTTTTTTATCCAAGAAAGGTGACTGGCTCAACCTTTTGGAAGTAAATTCTTTCCTTTTAGAGTAAAACCCTTTTCAAAAGGGAAGCAAACAACATTTTGATAGAATTGCCTCCCTGAAATGATATCCTTAAAGTTAGTAATATACCCATTGAAAAGAAGAGCAAAGACGAATGCCCTGACCAGATTGCACAGATGTGCAGGATGTTCTTTACCTTAAGGGGTATGGGCACGCTTGCAAGGGAAATAACTCTCATGTGGAAATATTTGCTTCCCTTTATATTCGGAACGGCGTCTACCTTTAAATAACAGAAATAAAAATGAAACAGAATTTATTTTAGCGGATTATCTGTACGCTTAGCAATTATGTACGTTTACCGATCATTACTCAGATAGGTGTATTGCACAACTCTTTCATCAGGTAGTATGACGTATATCTTTACCCAATGTTCATCTGTCGAAATATTTAAATTCAATTTTCGAATTTTGTCCTCGGAATTATAATAAAATAAAATGGTTTAATGCAATTTAGCTAGCACATATATCATCCTTACATGAAAGTTAATAGTTTTGCAATATAGTCTATATTTTTAGATTTCAAAATAATAAATAAAGAAATAATTAAGAATCAAAATCTAGTGCATTATTGATTAAATGCGACGGTTATCTCCACCGTTGCTATCCCCAGTCATTATTCAGAACGACAATGGCCGAGGTAGAACTCAACATAGACGAAATCATAGCCAAACTTCTTGACGGTTAATATTCCTTTTACCCTTCAAACCCTACACAAAATTACCATATATAGCAAGCACAACTCTCCATATAACATAAACCATCACAAAATATAGATCAAAACCTAGAATTCACATAAAAACAACACATATAAGGCCCGTTATCACAGCACGTCCCAATATAAATATGAAAGTATTTTGAAGAAAAAAAAAAGTTTATACACGTATAGAGTGAAGATCATATTATATTTAGATCTATTAAATATGAATAGAAACAAACATGCCTTAATTAAAATCTATAGAAAATTATTTATTTTTACAAATAAAAAAAAAAAAAAAAGAAGTCGCATTTCCCGGTAAACCCACGCCACATAAATTTACGTTACAGAAGCTCATCGCTAATGATTATGTATCATGAAAAATTAAATCATTAATTGCTGAATTAATCTATATGATGATAATAATTATTTTTCTTCTGTTTCAGTGCGAGGATCTCGCCCGGGGAAGCTGGTTGGACTTACAGCGCTCGAAGTTCGAGGTTTGTGTCTCAAATGTAGGGAGATATTTCTTAGTCAGCCCATGCTGCTGGAACTGGAGGCACCAATAAAAATATGCGGTAAGTTACTTTTTAATTTCCTTACTTTTTTTCCAGTATGTTAATATAAAACTTGATCCATTGAAGTATATACCCGCTTGCGCGTTCCCGTTTCCTGAAAGTAACTCGTATAGGTTTAATTTTTTATTTCTGGTAGGTTATGTCCCTTAGACCATGGTTCTTATTTACGTGTTGAATTGTTGGTCCCAATCAAAGTACTGACAGCAGTAGTTGGTAGATTTTCCTGAACAGGGACTTAAAGACAGTTCCATTTAACCCTTAAATTCTTGTTATTTAAACAAACAATGTAAACCCTGATCAGACGCCACGTTTTGTGGCGTCTGATCTAGGTCTGCGCTGTTTGCCAATGTCCCAGTCCAGGTTTTACTCTCTTTACACTGCATTCTGACGTCACAGCGAAAAGACTAACGTTACCTGGAGTTTTGTACAACCACGGGTTGAATTTCAACGGTCAATTATATTCACGTGGACAACTACCATAAGGAAACTTTGGCGTTTGTATACTATGGATCGATTGTAAACAATCGACCAAAACATGAACAGGTGATTTTACTATATTGATGTGTCTAAAACTAATCTTTGAGGCAAGCAGTGTAGACCCTGTGATGTCTGATCTTGGACTACACTGTTTGGTCATGCCTGTCAGTCCGAATACTTAATGTAGTTATCATTTTGAATAGTTTGCCCTTCACAGTCTTCGCGAAATCTTTCCAACAGATGCAGGACAGCTGTCAGATGGACTGAAATGTTTGGCAGGACAAAATAAAATTCTGCAGGACAGGAGGCTTGTCTGTTAACAAATTACTATCTCTTTTTGCCAGAAATCACAGGACATTTGTCAGACAAACTGAAATTTTCTGCAGGACAGAATGAAAATTTGCCAGTTTTGTCAGACAGTCCTGCAGTTTTCGCGAAGACTGCCTTCATGAAGGAGTCGAGGAATTGGATGGGTCATTAAGATGTGCATCTCACTTCTATATATGAACTTCTGTAGTTCGCAAGGAGTCATCATTATGAAAACATACCTATTCAAAAATATAGAAAATTTCACCTCAAAAAACTGAAACTGTTTTGAAAAAAAAAAGCTGATAGTTTTCATATTTCTACCCAAAACATAGATTGTGGGTACTCGTTAGAACCGCCTCTGTGAGGCGGTTCTAACGAGTACCCACAATCTATGTTTTTGAGCAGAAATAATAAAATAATGTATACCCCTGCAAACCCCAGTTTTACTATATAAAAGTGGGGTTTAAGGGGGTCAAAATTATATAGGCATGTTTTCGTGATGTTTTGGAAATTCCTTGAAAGAAAATAATTTGCTTCCAAAGGGAGCGAACTCTTTCTTTTTAGTGTAGATCCTTCTTTAGAAAGGAGACAAAAACAATTTTGGCAGAGACCTCTCCCCTGAAAGTATATCCATACCCCTCAGGGTGATTTTTATGTAATCTGACAGAGGAATAAAGGAGAAGAATTTGGTGATAATTGTGGGATAATTTTTCTTGTTTTTCCTGGGTACTCTTTAGAAGCGCCTCACCGAGGCGCCTCTAATGAGTACCCACAACATACGTTTTTATGGAGAACTGGATAAAATTATCCCACAATTATCACCAAATACTCCTACTTAGCAATTCCCCTGTAAGCAGCTTCTACTGTAGCTTTTAAGAAATCGTTTTGGAAGTCGATTCGACGTCGTTGCGACTTCCTAGCGTCACCGTGACGTAAAAACGACATTGCTACGACGTTGTGTGACACAGTTAGGTTTTTTAAAGCTAAATTTGAGAAAATTTCACGCTTATGGTTTCAACTTTGTATAATGAACTCCTTTTACACTTTTTTTATTATTTTTTTTTTTAATTTTGAGTGTACACATGATTAAAATGTACATTTTGGGTTTCAATAAAACCGATGACGTTTGTGTAGTTAACTCCTTCATTGTTCAAGGAATAATTCTGGAACTTTGCTTGTTTATTATTTGCACTTCGGGCCTGTGTATGTGCCTTTTATGATAAGTGTATGCATATTTTTTAAGTGACAGCTGTTTGTTTAAACTTAACCCTGTTCCAAGAACTGTAATTGTACTGTTATATTATCGTATTTACCCTAAGTATGAAGACAGGCAAGCCTAAGCAAATAGTGTAGATCCAGATCAATCGTCATCACTGTTTGTCACTCATCCACCAGTTTTTAGACACATCACAAGCGGTAAATATCCTAATAATTCGAACACTAAAGCATCTGACAAAATGACATATGCAAACAGTGTAGACCCTGATCAGACTGCTCCTGAAGGAGCAGTCTGATCATGGTCTACACTGTTTGCCATTCCACTAAATATTTAAAGAAACTGCTGCATAAAAAAAAGCAAAATTTAAGCCAAAAATAGTATAGAATAAAGTGTTCGAAATTTTAGGAAATTTACCGTATACTAATACAGACAACAAAATCAACTTTTTCTAATCTTCCTTTTCAGGTGATATTCACGGTCAGTACTTCGACCTATTGAGATTGTTCGAGTACGGCGGATTTCCACCCGAGTCAAACTACTTATTCCTGGGAGACTATGTTGACAGAGGAAAACAGTCTACAGAAACGATATGTTTGCTGATGGCCTACAAAATTAAATACCCAGAGAATTTCTTCCTGTTACGAGGAAACCACGAGACAGCCAGTGTGAATAGAATCTATGGTTTTTATGATGAATGTGAGTATGGATCATGTATTACGTCACCTGAGCCGAAGTTTCAGGATGGGCTTTAGTGACCAGGGCCCAGTTGTTCAAAGCATCGTTAGCTTAACGAGCTCATTAGAGGTCAAAATGTTAACTTCTAGTAAGTTAAATATCTAATTCACAGGTATTTTTGCTGAAAAATGTGAGTAGATTTTATAAAATCTACTCACATTTTTTCAGCAAAAATATTAGCGTATATGCCTTATTTAATGATTAAAGTTTTAACGATACCTTAACAAACGACATCGTTAGTTTTGAACAACTGGGCCTAGGTTTCGTCCGTCGTTCATATTTGCATTCGACTTCTCTGAAGCCATTAGTTTACTTTTAATCAAATTTCACGCGAAGACTCCCTAGGTCGTAGTGGTAGTGGTTGTGGGGTGGGTGGGGGTGCGGATAAGTTTTCTGAGTCAGTCGACAAAGATTTGTACATGTATATACCAGACACCATCCTTAGGGACACAAGTTTGATAGAAACAAGAAAGCTTTCCTCATTACGATCAGTACTCGGGTTAAAGATTAATGCCCGTTTGGGCCCATAGATAGATAGGTAGATAGGTAGGTAGACAGACAGACAGACAAACAGACACACAGACAAACAGATAGATAGACAGATAGGCGGGCAGCCAGGCAGCCAGCAGACAGGCAGACCAGACAGACAGACAGATAGATAGATAGATAGATAGATAGATAGATAGATAGATAGAGAGGTAGGTAGGTAGGTGACTAACTGTTTTTTTTTTTTTTTTTGTTGTTGTTGTTGTTGTTGTCGTTTTTTTGTTGTTGTTGATTTTTTTTGTTTTTTTTGTTGTTGTTTTTTTTCTTATAATCTGCTTAATAATCCGCTAAAATAAAACCAAATAATACCAGAATATAAAGGCCGGTCACCAGTGAGCAGCCTTTATAGTCATGATATTATTTTGGTTTTATCTTAGTGGATTATCAAACAGGATTATGAGAAAATTATGAGAAAAATATTTAGTCACTGGAGACTGGAGCGAGTCTACTCGAACACCCATGGCTCGTTTACCGAGGCTGATTCGAACTCGTTTTTTGAGTGCCTATGAAATTAGCCGATAGCTCAAAACAAATATTTCCTGATATTTAAGTGGAATTTCCTTATTTTATTCTAAAGACAAATAAAATGAATACACTCAACATACCATCATTTTTGTCGCACCTTCTGTAGCATGGGCGACTTAGGCGTGCAAGTTTCCGTCCGTTCGTCTTTCCGTCAACAATTACCCTGGGTGTCTTGTGAGCGCAACTCCTCTTACAGTTTTGTACAAATCATTTTGAAACTTTGCATGTGTTTTCTTCATGGTATATGTTTTGGATATAATTGTTAGATTATTTTTTGTCACTTTTTCCACATTGTGAACTTAATCATTTTTCACCTCAATATATAAACAGTGGGTACCTCTTGTGAGCGCAACTCCTCTTACAGTTTTATATTGATTGTTTTGAAACTTTGCATGTGATTTCTTCATGGTATGAGGATGTGCATGTGGTTTGGGCATAATTGTTAGAATATGTTTTGTTACTTTTTCCACATTGTGAACTTAGTCATTTTCACCCTCAATATATAGACGATGGGAACCTCTTGTGAGCGCAACTCCTCTTACAGTTTTGTAACTTTGCATATATTTTCGTCTTGGTATGAGGATGTGCATGTGGTTTGGATATAATTGTTAGATCATTTGTTGTTACTTTTTTCACATTGTGAACTTAGTCATTTTTCACCCTTTATATATAAACAGTTGGTACCGTTTGTGAGCGCAACTCCTCTTACAGTTTTGTATCGATTATTATGAAACTTTGCATGCGTTTTCTTCATGGTATGAGGATGTGCATGTGATTTGGATGTAATTGTAATTTTTTTTTTTTTTTTTTTTTTTTTTTTTTCCACTTTTTTCCACATTGTGAACTTAGTCATTTTCACCCTCAATATATAGACAGTGGGTACCTCGTGAGCACAACTCCTCAAACAATTTTATACTTATCTTTTTTTGAATTTGCACATGTTTTCTCCATAGTCTGAAGATGTGCATGTGCTTTTCATATAATCCTTGCCATATTTCTTGTCACTTTTTTGTACTTTTTGAACTTTGTCATTTACTGACCTCAGATGTATAGACAGTGGTACCATGCGATTTCAATTTCTCATACAATTTTAAACCGGTCTTTTTGAAACTTTGCACATGTTTTCTCCCGGATCTGCAGAAGTGCACGTGGTTTGGATATGATTTTTAAATTTATTTTTGTCACTTTGTCCACTTTAACTTTGTTGTTTTCTTAACCTCAGATTTTATGAAAGTGTAATGACTGTGAGTACTTTTTGAGCCCAATTTCTCATGCATCATGTTATTAAAAAAATCGAAAAGATATCCCTGGGCCCAGTTGTTCAAAGCTAACGACGTCGTTAGTTAACGATTCGTTAAAATTTACATCGAGTGATACGCAAATATGCTGAAATTTTTTGCTGAAAAAATGTGCAAAAGCTACTCACATTTTTTCAGCAAAAAATTTCAGAATATTGTACATTGAATCTGCTGAAACAGTTAACGAAATGACCCTTAACGAGCTCGTTTAGCTAACGACGCTTTGAACAACTGGGCCCTGAATTATCCCTGTTTGCCACCAGACGGCGCTATTGTTAACCCTCATAGCTCGTATCGAACTACTCATATCTCGAACAAATTTCGATAGGTCCAAAGATGTTTGAGCCATTGAAGTTCGACTGTACTTAGATAAATTTTAACTTAATTTCAGGTGTCCGGAGATATAGTACTAAAATGTGGAAGACGTTTACAGATGTGTTCAATTGTCTCCCTGTTGCTGCTGTCATTGATGATAAAATATTCTGTTGTCATGGAGGTACGTGCCTTAGATTGTTATTTAAGTTTATGTCGGCAGTATAATTTTCTAATAGAAAGAAATTTCTAATCCAGTACTGTAGAAA
Source organism: Anodontia alba (assembly GCA_964016985.1). NCBI lineage: Eukaryota > Metazoa > Mollusca > Bivalvia > Lucinida > Lucinidae > Anodontia > Anodontia alba. Next base: position 49,422,152 of record OZ024823.1, on the reverse strand, counting down.
TACTGTGCCTGATTTGTCCAGCTTGTCCCATTTCCCTGTGGACAAGTAAGAAATATCACTTAACTTGTCCTGGGACATAGACTTCATACATGTAGATTATTAGATACATTTTCTCTTATTTTTCGAAGAAAACATATGTTTTGGGTACTCATTATAAGCGCCTCGGTACCGAGGCGCTTTTAATGAGTACCCACAACATATGTGTACCGAGGCGCTTATAATGAGCACCCACAACATGTTTTCTTAAGTTTTCTTCGAGAGTTAAGAAAAAAAAAGAGTCAATTTTCGGGTAAGTAAATCTTGATTGGACCACAGATGCTTGCAGTTTAGTCCCTCTAAACCTCTAAAATGCCCTACTCCTATAGACAGTCTATATGCTTTATTTATATTTCGTTACAGCTATATAGAATCTACATTTGTTTTGTTATATGGGTATAAGGACTAAATACTAAGAGTCGGTGATTGGACTAGTAGATTTTGACTATTTACTTGTCAGTGGACAAGTAATAAAATTTGATAATTCCACAGCCGTGACTAATCCTATACATTTTATTGATTTAAAATGAATATTCGAGTCAAAGGATTAAACGAAGCCAAACATTAAATAATGAGATACCCAAGAAAAGACATAATCACAGAATTCAGCCATCCATCTGGAGGACTCAGATGATGGTTGACTGGCATAAAATGGCAACAGCGCCTCTTAGAAAACAGATCGAACAAACGAAGAGAAACTTCAACAGAAGTACAGCCTTGGAACGGTGAACAGGAAAACTATTGGGAGGCGATTAAACCAGTCCCCGAAGTTATGAAACTTTTTCATGCTCAACTCAGCCGAGCATGAAATTTTCTCTGCTAAGAAATATGAAAATGCCAACAATAGTTGGCATTTTCATATTTATCAACAGAGAAATTTAATGCTCAGCTATGTTTAGCAAGAAAGGCTTTCCAGTTGTGAATAATTTTGAGATTTACTGTCAGGACTATCAGGACAAATTTCATGCTCAGCAGAGTTGAGCATGTAAAAAGTTTTATAAGCTCGGAGCTAGGGTTGCATTCAAAGCTAATTACTAGCTTAGATTTTTTTTCTCAGACTATTTTGCGACTATAAACAATTATTGTAAATCCGTATTCTGTGACCTCAAATAAAATAAAAGCCGTTATTCTCATTGACGAGACTTGTTATTAGATCGAATAAATTATATCAATAATTTTTGGTTTTATAATAGGGAATCAACTGTATAATATCAAACCTGTAAACATTTCCATATTTTTGTTACTATTAAGCGTGAGAAAAATATTTCAGTATGTCGTCTGCTGGATTTTTTTACCCAGCATGCTAAGCGTTAAAAGGATAGGAAACCAATGGACATAGCTTCGGTTCCTGAAACTCAAAATCTTCTATTATTCTTCAAAACCGTCTTTTATTTTAATTGCAGTGTGTATACCTTATACGATGATGCAATGCTTACTGAGTTTGTGATGATTTTTTACAATAAGGACAATCTTTGCCATTCTCTTCATTTAGCTAATATATCTAATTTTATTACTCAGGTTTGTCTCCTGACTTACAATCATTGGAACAGATCCGACGGATCATGAGACCGACCGACGTTCCCGACGAAGGTAAGCGATCGTTTCCTAAAACAAATACTAAAATAGTATGGAAGATGCCCAGGAAGAGGCATTAACAAGATCACAGCCTACAAATGGCGCCAAGAGGAAGGCATACAAATATTACCAAGGTGGCTATGTCACGTGGTGTTTTGGAAATGTGCACATTTTAGCTCACCTGAGCCAAAGGCTCAGGATGAGCTATTGTGATCATTCTCCGTCCGTCGTTCGTCTGTCTGTCCATCTGTACGTCCGTCTGTTTGTCCGTCCGTTCACACCTTTGAACGGCTTCTATAAAACTTCTGGGCCAAATTTCTTCAAACTTTATGTGGAGCCTTGTGTTAAAGAGAGATTGAAAATTTATAAAAACGGTCATGGTTCATAAATCAAGATGGCTGCAATGCCGCGATATAGTTCCCATAGACTTATAATGGGAAAAAACTAAAAAAAAAACAAACCTTCTTCTCTGAAACCATGAGGCCCACGGCTTATATATTTTGTATGTAGCAATGTTTAGTGGTCCCCTACATAAATCCTGCCAATCAAACCCCTGGGGTCCAAACTGGCCACGCCCCGGGGGTCGCGAACGCCCATAGACTTATAATGGGAAAACTTAAAAAAAAAAACTTAAAAAATTCTTCTTCTCGGAAACCGTGAGGTCCAGAGCTTATATATTTAGTGTGTAGCAATGTTTAGTGATCCCCGACATAAATCCTGCCAATCAAACCCCTGGGGTTCAAACTGGCCACGCCCCGGGGGTCATTACCTGCCATACTTATAATGGAAAAAACTTAAAAACTTCTCCTTTGAAACCATGAGGCCCACAGCTTATATATTTAGTATGTAGCAATGTTTGGTGGTCCCCGGGGGTCATTAGCTACCATAGACATAATGGGAAAAACTTAAAAAAATCTTCTTCTCTGAAACCATGAGGCCCACAGCTTATATATTTAGTATGTAGCACAGTTTAGTGGTCCCCTACATAAATCCTGCCAATCAAGCCCCCGGGGCCAAAACTGGCCACGCCCCAGGGGTCATTATCTCCATTAGACTTATAATGGAAAAAAAAAACTTTAAAAAATCTTCTTCTCTGAAACCATGAGGCCCAGAGCTTATATATTTAGTATGTAGAATGTGTAGTGGTCTCCTACATTAATCATGCCAATCAAGCCCCTGAGGTCCAAATTGGCTAAACCCCAGGGCTCATATGCTTATATAGAGCTATAAAGCTAAAGAATCTTCAAAAATCTCCTTTTCTGAAACCATGAGGCTGAGAGCTAATAGATTAATAATGAAACGATGTTAAGTGGTCTCCTACATTAATCCTGCCACCCTGCCCCTGGGGTCCAAATTGGCCACATCCCGGGGGTGGGGTCATTAGCTCCCATAGACTTATAATGGGAAAAACTTAAAAAATCTTCTTCTCTTAAACCATGAGGCCCACAGCTTATATATTTAGTATGTAGCAATGTTTAGTAGTCCTCTACATAAATCCTGCCAATCAAGCCCCTGGGGCCCAAACTGGCCACGCCCTGGAGGTCATTAGCTCCCATAGACTTATAATGAGAAAAATTCTTCTTCTCGGAAATCATGAGACCCACAGCTTATATATTTTGTATGAAGCAATGTGTAGTGGTCCCCTACATAAATCCTGTCAATAAAGTCCCTGGGGTCCGAACTGGCCACGCCCCACGGGAGTGGTGAACTACCATAGACTTATAATGGAAAAAAAAATTAAAACATCTTCTTCTCTGAAACCATGAGGCCCACAGCTTACATATTTAGTATGTAGCAATGTTTAGAGGTGCCCTACATAAATCCTGCCAGTCAAGCCCCTGGGGTCCAAACTGGCCACGCCCCGGTTGTCATTAGCTCCTATAATGGGAAAAACTTTAAAAAAAATCTTCGTGTCTGAAACCATGAGGCCCACAGCTTATATATTTAGTATGTAGCAATGTTAAATTGTCCCCTACATAAATCCTGCCAATCAAGCACCTGGGGCCTAAACTGGCCACGCCCCGGGGGGGGTCATTAGCTCCCATAGACTTATAATGGAAAAAAATTAAAAAATCTTCTCCTCTGAAACCATAAGGCCCACAGCTTATATATTTAGTATGTAGCAATGTTTAGTTGTCCCCTACATAAATCCTGCCACATTAAGCCCCTGGGGTCCAAACTGGTCACGCCCCGGGGGTCATTAGCTCCCATAGTCGTATAATGGAAAAAAAACTTTAGAAAATCTTCAGCCTGAAACCATGAGGCCCACAGCTTACATATTTTGTATGTAGCAATGTTTAGTGGTCCCCTACATAAATCGTGCCAATCAAACCCCTGGGGCCCAAACTGACTATGCCCCGGGGGTCATTAGCTCCCATAGACTTATAATGGGAAAAACTTTTAAAAATCTTCTTCTCTGAAACCATGAGGCCCACAGCTTATATATTTAGTTTGTAGCAATGTGTAGTGGTCTCCTACATAAAACCTGCCAATTAAGCCCCTGGGAGCAGTTAGCTCAGGTGAGCGTTATGGCCTATTGGCCTCTTGGTTTAGCGTTAAAATCGCTCTGTTCAAGGTAAGGAAATCGCACTCTTCTCAAGATATTTCCAACCGATTTTCATAAAACAAAGTACATCGCATATTCGAATATGAGCGCATCAACATACAGCGTATTCATATTCTGCATGCAGTATTTGAAAACATTCGAAGCAAATGTAATTTTCGCGAAGGAAATGTTGGAAGTGTTTACACTTACATTTGCTTCGAATGTTTGCAAATACTGCACTCCCCCACCCCTACCCCAAACTGAAAAGGTATCTACTCTAAAAAGAAATAATTTGTTTCCCTTTTAGAGTGGGCCTGTTTTCCGAAGGGCCTTGATGTGAAGGGTAAGCTGTCTCCCTTGTATAAAAATGTCGGGAAATCTGCCAAGCTTATATCTTAACTACATCAGTGATACTGCTGAACATGAACACGTGTTACAAATAAACACCGTGTTCCATGAACGCTTTAGCAGTGAAACAGTGCCTCAAATTTAAGAACAATGAGGTTTTCAATAAAAAAAAAGCAATATACTAACTATCTGAAGTGATTCTAAAAAATAATCATACTTAATCTACGTAACAGCAGAAATTGTCCTCCTTCATGTAATACAGTCGAGTGTCAATGGCTCGAACATCTATGGGAGCATGGAAATTTGTTCGAGATAAGGGTGGTTCGAGGCACTGAGGGCTAACCATGACGACAGGTCAGGAAGCAAATGGAGATAATTTAGGGAAATCTTTTCGATCTTCTACACAATAACGGTATGTTGAGTGTATACATTAGACTCGCCTCGATTAGGCGATTCTAATGAGTACGCACAACATACAAGTTTAGGATTAATATGAAAATTTTCCTAAATATTTGTTTTCTTGGGCTGTCGGAAGAATTTCGCAGGGACTCGAGCCATCGATGTTCGAGCTATTGAGCTTCGACTGCAGCAGAAATCAAATGTGATTGGACACATGAAACTTAAACTCACGCAACTCAAGATAAGTTAAAATGTGCCTTCGGAGCCTATCCGGATAATTGGGAACAGATCAGCCTGCACATACGCACAAACTAATCAAGATCGCAGTCACTTTACAAGATCACTGGATAACGTAGAAAACAGTTAAACCTCAATAACTCGAAAGCCGATGGCTTGTTTACCATGAATAATTCGAACTCGTTTTTGAGCCCCTACGAAATTCTTCCGACAGCCCAAGAAAACAAATATTTAGGGAAATTTTCTTATTTTATCATGAAATTATATGTTGTGTGTGCTCGTTAGAATCGCCTCATCAAGGCGATTCTAATGAGTACACTCAACATACAATTTTTGTGTAGAAAATCGAAAAGATTTTCACAAAATTATCGCTGTCTGCTTCTTGACCTGGCGCTGTGATTAGACCTCAGTGGCTCGAACTACCCATACCTCGAACAAATTTCGAAGATGTTTGAGCCATTGAAGTTCGACTGTATGTCAGTGCATAGCAAAGACTCTCATCAATTTCGGCAGCTTGGCTGGCTAATCTGGATTATTAACCCGGCAGGCACATGACGTAAATATAACGTCGCCTCAACGTCGATGCAACGTCATGACGTTGCATCGACGTTGAGGCGACGTTGTATTTACGTTATGTGCCTGCCGGGTAATGTTATTAAATGCATGATACGCCTCGAAGACACAGTTTCTCATGGCGAAGTTCATTTATAACAGGAAGAAATCTGAACCATACATTACGAATCCATGCCTTTTCTAATATACTGAAAATTTTACTACCAAAAAAATGAAAATTTTCAGATAAAAAAAAAAATCTGATATTTTCATATTTCTGCTCAAAACATAGATTGTGGGTACTCGTTAGAACCGCCTCGGCTCTAATGAGTACCCACAATCTATGTTTTGAGCAGAAATAAGAAAAATAATATATATCCCTGTAAACCCCAGTTTTACTATATAAAAGTGGGGTTTAAGGGGGTCAAAATTATATAGGCATGTTTTCGTGACGGGGATCCTAGTAACGGAATACTGTCCAACATAGTGACGTTGCGTTGATATTATTGCGATATTGCGTATTTTAAGTAGGGTACCCAGCTGGCACATGACATATACACAATATCATTGACGTTGCATCGACGTTAATGCGACATTGAATAAACGCCATGTGTCCGCTGGGTAGTAATGCACTGAAACAACAACACAGTTTATTAGCGTGATTTTTCAATTTCCCTTGCAGGTCTTTTATGTGATTTAGTTTGGTCAGACCCAGAGAAAGATCAAAGAGGCTGGGGAGATAATGATCGGGGCATTTCCTTTACATTCGGAGCTGATGTTGTATTCAAGTTTTGTAACAGATTTGATCTTGATCTTGTGTGTAGAGCCCATCAGGTGAGTTAATTGATTGCATCGAAAACTACAGTGATGTTTTTAACTAGACACAATTATTACTTTCCTTTCGAATGATAGTTCTTTCAATTCACCTGGTACACGGCTTAAAACAAACATTCAGTCGTTTTATTTCTACATGTTTCCGTTATTTCAACGGAAAGCGTCTTCAGAGTGTCATCACGAAAACATGCCTATATAATTTTGACCCCCTTAAACCCCACTTTTGTATAGTAAAACTGGGGTTTACAGGGGTATATATTATTTTTCTTATTTCTGCTCAAAACATAGATTGTGGGTACTTGTTAGAACCGCCTCGCCGAGGCGGTTCTAACGAGTACCTACAATCTATGTTTTGAGCAGAAATTTGAAAACTATCAGAGGTTTTTATCTGAAAATTTTCAGTTTTTGGAGGTGAAATTTTCTACATATTTGCATAGCTGTGTTTTCGTAATGTTTGGGATTTGTCCTAGGGAACAACGGTGTGCTGAGTGGTTCTGAGGGAATTGATATTATTCTATAGTCAGAGGCGCTGTTACACTTAAGGTTAATGTAACCATTTTGCATGAACTATTCGGACGCCTTACCGCTTGATCATACTTACGTAACTTACAGACCTGATTATACTGTACGAATGATTTTTAGTTTTATATCCATGAGTACACAGTCAGTGTTTTTTTTCTTAAAGGCTCCATATTCCTTAAAAATAGACATTATATTATCCAAAAAAGCTTTAATAAATTGATATATGGTTTTAATTCGAGATTAATACAATCATAAAATGTGGCATCTGACAGCCTGTAAAATGTCAGTTAGTCTCTCGTTCTTGAACTGGATCAAAATTGAAATGTTTTTTGTTTTTTTTTTTTTTTTTTATTGTATCTCTGAATAAATGTTGCCAATTGAGAGATACGATAAAACATCATTTCATTTTTTTTCGCCACTTGCCACATTTTATGATCGTATTAATACCATATATCAATTTAGTAAACCTTTCTTGGATAAAACACATGTCTATTTTGAGGAATATGGAGCTTTAAGTAATACACAGTTAAACCTGTCTTAAAGACCACCTGTATTAAGCAATCACCTCTATTAAGAGGCCATATTTTTGGATCCTTTAAAAGTCAATTAAGCAAAAATTTACCTTTATTAAGCAAGCACCTGTCTTGAGCAACCACTTTCTGGTCTTCCCTTAGGTGCCTGCTTAACACAGGTTAGACTGTATTTAAGTTGAGTTCTCCATTGAACTCAAAGCAGCTTCAGTTTAAGTGTAACTTAAAAGTTGTTCTGTATCACAGAAGTCATGCCAATGTATTCTATCATTTATTTTCATTGGATTGTGTTTGTTGCGTGGTTTTACAGGTAAGACATGATGGTGACGTGCTAGTTGAATCAATTTAAAATTTTAGGAAAATTTGAAGTTCTGTTTGATATTGGACGTACCAGCTCATGGCTAAAAGATTAAACCTTGTCCTGCTGAACCCGGATATACCCTGTTTTGCAAACAGTGTAGATCTAGATCAGTTGGCTTCTGAAGAAGCCAACTGATCTGGATCTGCACTGTTTGCCATCAAGTATGCAAATTTATAGCAACAATCTGGATCAGGTAACCTGATTGGCTGAAAATTAGAAGTGAGCCTGGCATCTTAATTTTTTCAGCAGGACAAGGGTTAAGAAACCACATTATGTTTCTTTTAAGAAGAGTCGGTACACTTTCAAAGGATGCAACTCCATCAAAATTGTTTTTGCCTTTTCCTCTCTGAAAACGAGTCTGTTCTTAAGAGAAAAAAATCCTTGCTTTTAGAGACGCTGTCAGAAGGGACTTGGTGAGCGGGAAAGTAAACCGGAAATTACAAAAAGTTGTTACACTTGTCAAAACTGGCGTAGAATCTACCGAGTGTAACCATTCATCGTAACCCTTGTCCTGCTGAATAAATTATGATGCCACGCTCACTCCTAATTTTCAGCCAATAATATTACTTTATCCATATTGCTGATACAAATTCACATACTGAATGACAAATAGTGCAGATCCAGATCAGTTGGCTTCAGCCAACTGATTTGGATCTACACTCTTTGCAAAGGCAGGGTAAATCCGGGTTCTGCAGGACCAAGGTTAAAACAAACATTTATTGTATACAGGTTGTGGAAGATGGTTATGAATTTTTCGCCAAACGCCAATTGGTAACAATATTTTCTGCTCCAAACTATTGTGGAGAGTTCGATAATGCTGGTGGTATGATGTCAGTCGATGAATCCCTTATGTGTTCTTTTCAGGTAGGTCTTTATTTACTTTATTTTCTCCCGTTTTCTATTAGTAGCAGTTTTTGATGTGTCTTCCGGTCAAAGTCTTAACAAACACACTTAAACATAGTAAGGGATGACTTTGGTAGATATTCGTGCACCACATTCAAATGGTCAACAACATCAGACAAAGTTCTTTCTGACATATGCGCTTAACGAAGACTCGGATCAGCCTGCGCTTCCGCCCAGTCTGATCAGAGTCTTCGTGGTCCGCATGCAGAAACTTTGCATCCTAGGCTTTTCAAAATGTGCCCAGTTAAGATTCTGATCCGATTGTGTGAAAGCACAAGTGGATGTAAACCTTTGCTGGGTTCACATGTCCGAAGGTACGTTTTATGACATTACGGTTCAAATATTTATCAAGATAATCAATTCTACGGTTTTAATAACATAGTTTCTTGACAACGCATTAGTCTGACTGCATTGTTTTATACAGATGTGCCTGCAGTATAACTTGTTCTTGAAATGACAATTTCTTGAATTCTTACAATATGGCGCTTCTTAGAGTAGGCGAAGGATATGAGCGCTACCTGATAGTTTTACTGTCGCTTGCGTATGCAGAATTTATCCCATTGTGTACTGAAAAGACTCTCCCACACTATATATTGGAGGAGTCTAATTTCAATTTTAGGTACGTCTGGCTATGAGATTTACATATTCCTAGAGAAAATGAAACTATTTGCAAACAGTGGAGACCCTGATCAGATGCTGCGTTTCACTGATGAAGTAAAGGACTTAAAAGTTCATATGTTGGATGCAACCTCTCCTTCGAATATTAATCATTTGATTATTTCTTCGACTGCTTAATCTTTAGTCTCTGTGGGCTAAATTACTGATAGCTGTTTTGTTTTCCAAAGAGAATAATAATAATAATTATCGACTTTATTTATAGAGGGTAACACATTTAGTAATCTAGTACTAATCTTCCATGTGGCCCTCTTTTTTCCTGGGTAGAAACCAGTACTAAGCAATGTGGATAAAGTCTCTTGCTCAAGGAAACAACACTTGCAGTTAGTGGGGATCGAACCCGGTACCTCTCGATCTCGAGTCCGACGCTTTACCACTGCACCACAGCGCTCCACAGAATAAGGATTGATATTTAATTAAAACAGCCTATTTTCTGTAAAAAATGAAAAATGAAAAAAAAAAAAAAAAAAATGTGTGGGTTGACACATATTTTATTTTATTTTATTTTTATTTATTTATTTATTTTTTTTTTTTTTTCATTTTTTTCCCACACATAATAATAATAATAATAATAATAGTAATAATAATAATAATCACATTATTACTTATAATAAACGTCATAAACAGAAAAGCGTGGCTGAACAACAGTGTTGCAATGCATTCTTCTTTTGTTATTCCTCTGTTTCATTCCTAACTGTCCGATGGATTATTGCGTTTTACGCTTCCAGTATGGTACCTCTTTTGCAGTTATTCTTTGTTTGTGCGTCGTTTGGTTTACTCTACTGACCGTTCTAAGGCGGTGGTCTCGGTGTTTGTCTTACTCTTTGTTGCTTTGTGGTTTATTCTACGAGGCGATTTGTTTTATGTCTTACCTTGTGTCATTTTGTTCTTGTGTTTTTCAGTACTTTTAGCATTACGAGGAAGAGAGAGCTAAACTTAGTGCGTTTCGTACGTTTGCTCGATTTGTGCTTGTTTGGATTTGTAGGTTTCCTCTTCCTCTTGGTGTCTGGGAAGGGCTGCGGTTTGTGATTGTGGCACTCCCTGGACTTTTCTCTTACTTTTTTTTTTTTTATTTATTTTTTCGTATGTTGCGTTGTTTTGTCATTGTGTGTACCTTGTCTTCTTTTGGTGCCTCGGGAAGTTTGTGCTTCGTGAATGTGGCATTTCCTGGGCGTCTTCACTTGTATTTACATATTTCACATTTCGAAGACATGGGAGAGCTACGGTGTGCAACTGTGACCTCGGTTACTTCTATTCTTCCAGCTAAAGTTAACTTTCCTGGCCACAATTACTTTGATCGACGTCCTTTAAGATTTTCTAGGTGTTAAATTTGTGTACAGTTTTAAATCCTAACTGATCGTTTCTAAACATTTTTATTTGACAATTTAGATAACAAGATAGCTTAAAAGCTATTTTGTTATCTATATTGTCAAATAAAAATGTTTAGAAACTCTGGACATTGTTATTACAGATTCTCAAGCCTGCTGATAAGAAGACCAAGTACACGTATGGTGGAATGGGTATAAAACGGCCATTCACGCCACCAAAAGAACCCGTGAGAGCAAAAACAGATACACAACAAAAGGCAAAAAGTAACAGTTGACGTGTGAGAAAATAAATATAAGCATTTGACTCAATTTGTTTTGGAAACGAGAGTGGAATGAAGGCGTCTTGATTACATGACGCAGGGCGTCGTGTATATTTGTGTGTGTATTTTACTACTTCCCAGTACAGTACAATATTAATGCATTGTTTATTATTTGTTTTTGTTTATAATAAAAACTAAAACTGATATTGAAAGTATGTGTAAGACTGGCGACCATCGATGCTATAAAATTTTTGTATATTCTTGAGTTTGTGATCTGATGAAGACAGCTGCTACGTCGTCCTTCATGAGAAACCTATGATATTTCATTCGCAGAGAACAGATATCCCAGTCAGCATTCTACGTAAATCTATATCGGGCCGTCATCGGCCCGTCAGGGTAGCTGACGGGCCGATGACGGCCCGATGTAGATTTACGTAGAATGCTAGCTGGGTAGTGAGTCTCGAAAGAAATGCAAATTTACTGAAATGCAATAGAAATGCGAGTTAACCCATTAATACCTATCGTCAATGAATTCTTAGTTTATACAGTTTTGTAAGGTACACTTTTCGGGGTGTTAGGTATTAATGAGTTGAACTGATCTATTGAAAAATGTGGCGGCTGGCAGTACGTATGACTTTATCCGCGATATAAAGTATACATGAGATAGATTGTGAACCAACATGTACGAACAAAAATGTTATTGCAACTAAAAAACAATAAGTGAGCAACAACATCAGAAAACGTACCTTCGGACGTGCGCTTAGTGAAGATTCTGATAAGCCTGCGCATTTTCGCAGTCTGTTCAGAATCTTCACTGGGCATATTTTGAATAAACAATGATGCGAAGGTTCTTCATGCGGACAACGAAACATCTGATCAGACCGTGCAAATGCGCAGGCTGATGCGAGTATTCGTTGGGCGCATGCTATAAGGTACGTTTTTTTCACGTTGCGTCTCACTTGTTACTGCATCTAAAATAATGTATACTTCTCACATTTCTTTTGTGGTGCAACTGCGTTGCATTTCTTTTGCGCTGTATTGTTAAATTGTTATGTTTGTTATGTTTTTTGTAACTTTGACTAGTTAATTTTTAACTATGATGACAGACAGTACTTTGATACTGTACTATGACTATTCAGACAAGAAGTTTTAAAAATACTTTGCTTAATGACGAATGCCTTTCAGTTTTACTGGTGTGTGTGTGGGGGGGGGGGGGATTTTGGGCAGGGGAAGGTGGTTAAAGCATTCAATTGATTGTGGCATGCCCTAGATATCTTTATTTATATTTCAACAATCTTTCAGTTGTACGAGTGTATCACGATATAAAGTCCGGCAGTCAGGGATTTCCGTTCTTGCTTTCAGAGTCCGCCTCGCTGAAATTCCACATCAGACACATAGCATGCACAATATTCAGTTCAAATATTTCAAGCATGTGTTCTCATAGTCTAATGAAGTATGTCTGCAACTTTCCAACACTTTACTGGTTTAAAATAGGGATAAGTCATAAGTTTGAATGCCATGTTTTAATCTTGAAAATATGGATTTTATCATGCCACAATTCACATGGAAAATAGTTGATGCACCCTGTTTCAAAATGTGTATATATTGATTGTAAATAAAAATAAACAAATTAACAAAACATTTTCATTGCTTTCCTTACGTTCTAAAATCTCAAATGCGCGAAACGAGAATACCGAAAAGAAGTAGTTGAACGGGAGTATATGAAATGGAAGTTGACATTACGGAGAGAAGTTCTTTTACATGACCGACTAGTTTTGTTTCGTGATTGTGGCATTTCACTGGTGTCTTCATGTATATTTTTGATATACAGGTATATATAATTAATGCTATTGCCATGTGAATGAATAGCAGTACCATTAATCTTTAAAGCGCTAATCACAACCACAACAGATGCCACTTTGTTTGTTTGTTTTTTTTGTTGTTGTTTTTTATATTTCATTTTTTAATGAAAAAAAGGTTTATCTCAACTTATATTTTTTAGTCCAGGTGCATCGTCTGCCTCCTAATCCGAAGTCACGATCGCTATAGCCACTCGACCAGACGGATGCTTTCCTTTAAAGTCGCTCCCCTTTTATATTTATTTTATAATATTGAGGAGAAGTTTATATGTTGATCTATTAATCGGTTGGAAAACCCCTTCGCGCTCGAACCGATTAGGGGCAAGATTTGCCTACAAAACTAGATTTAAGTCCCTCAACATTTTGCTATTGGTAATTCCAATGTGTTTTTAATGTTGTAGTTTTCCGTAGTTTGTTCGTTCTATTTTCGATTTATTTCTGTTTCGTGGTCAGTGGCGGATCCAGGATTTTTAGACGAAGGGGGGTGCAAATGTGCTAATGGGGGTTCAGCCTGACCATTTTGCCAGCATTTATCAAAATTCATCATGAAAATGAAATAATTTGGACTTACCGAAATCGGGGTTTGACTGACCTTCTCCCACCACCCTCGTCCCCCATCCCCCCCAACCCACACACACACACACACACACACACACACACACACACACTAAATCCGACATCGGTGTTGTCGTTTTATGTCCGTTTAACTGTTATCATTTCCACCTGTTTCAAAAAGACCGCTAGCCACCCGCCCAGACTGATGCTTCCCTTTGAAGTCGAGTCCCCTTTTTTATTTATTTTATGATAATGTTTAAAAGTTTATATGTTGATCCATTAATCGTTTAGAAAACCCCTTCGCAACCGAACCGACTAAGGGCGAGATTTGCCTACAGAACTAGGTTTGATGAGTTAGGAAGCCTTCATGCGGACAGAACAAATTATGTGTCTAAACCGCGTCAGAAGTAAGGGCGAGGATTGTGGCCACGTAAAGTCGATTTAAGCCCCTCAGTGAAATACTTTTCACTGACCGTTCCAAGGCGGCTCTTCTGGCGTGGTTTATTTTTGTTATAGTTCCGTCTTTGAATGTGTGTGTCGCTTACATCTTTTAGTTTTGAATGGCCATTTGGCCACTTCGTGGGAAAGTAACTGTCCGTTTGGCTTTCTGCTAATGATGTTTCCTTTAGGGTTTAGTTATTTCGTTTTGTGTTTCTTTACCTTTGATGTCTCTGATGGGAGGGTGTGGGATAATTGTATCGATTCCTAATCACTGCCTTCCCTTCTGTTTTAGGTCCCTCAACATTTTGCTGTCGTTTGTCCGTTTAACCCTTATCATTTCCACCCGTTTCAAATAAAATGAAAGTAGTATGGTGGCTTAATATTTTCAGCGATATTTTACACGTCAAAGCTTATAATGGTTCGACCAGTCCCAGCTCTTCTCAGAAATCTAAGCGACAAATGGAAGAGCAGCTAATACAAAGTCGTGGGTATTATCCAGAGTGGACCTTTGTTTTCTTGCCAGGGCAGACGCTTTACTATCTGAGCTACTCGAACTGAAACAAAGTTTTGGGAGCAGAAAATACTCGTCATCTGACAGGAGATCCTTTTGGGAAAAAATATCCATTTTAAGATAAAAATACATTGTTTGTGTCAACGAAGATCACCTCTGACTCATTCTGTGGCAAACAAATAATAACGTAGTAAATTTTATAACATGATGCCAAAGTTGGAATTACTATTGTAGGAGTGAGTGACAACGTATACCTAGTGCAACTTCAGATGTATGAAAGTACTGACTTCTTGGTTCAAACATCTAGTTTGTGTCATCTTAGAAAGGAGCGAGAGATTCTAATCAAGAATGTTTAGCTTCATATGTTTTTACACTTTTTATCCCCAACCGACAGGTTCGGGGGATATAGCGATCGCCTTGGTGTCCATCTGTCCGTCCGTCTGTAGACGAAACCTTGTGTGGCCCATAACTCCTATACCCTTTGAGCTATTTTCATGAAACTTTGTCAGGTTGTAGAGGACATTAGGTAGGAGTGTCGCGTGCAAGAATGACAACTCTAATCGACTTGGTTCAGGAGTTATCTCTCATAGTCTTCCAAAATTGTAAAATTTTGTGCGGACCATAACTCTGAAACCCTTTAAGTTATTTTCATGATACTTCACCAATATGTAGAGGACATTGAGTAGGCGTGTCGCGTACAAGAAAAACAACTCTAGCTGGCTCCGTTTTGGAGTTACCTCCCATAGTTGTTAAATCTTGTGCTGCCCTTAACTCTAAAACCCTTTAAGGTATTTTCATGATACTTCACCATTAGGTAGAGGACATTGATTAGGCCTGTTGCGTACAAGAAAGATAACTCTGATTGCGTTCTTGAATTATCTCCTATAGTTATAAAATCTTGAGCAGACCATAACTCAATAACCCTTTGAGATATTTTCATGATACTTGATCAAGTTGTAGAGGATATTGAGTAGGTGTGTCACATACAAGAACAATAACTCTAGCCGACTCCGTTTTGGGAGTTATCTCCCATAGTTGTTAAATCTTGTGCAGCCCATCTCTAAAACCCTACAAGTTATTTTCATGATACTTCACCAAAAGATAGAGGACATTGAGTAGAGGTATCGCGTACAAGAATGACAACTCTAACTGACTGTGTTCTGGAGTTATCTCCCATAGTTATGAAATCTTGTGCAACTCAATAACCCTTTGAGATATTTTTATGATACTTCATCAAGTTGTAGAGGACATTGAGTAGGTTTGTCACATACAAGAACAACAACTCTAACTGACTCAGTTCTGGAGTTATCAACCATAATTGTTAAATATTGTGCTGGCATAACTCTTAAACCCTTTGAGATATTTTTATGATACTTCATCAAGTTGTAGAGGACATTGAGTAGGCATGTCATGTACAAAAAGACAAGTCTGACTCCATTTTTTAGTTATCTCCCATAGTTGTTAAATTTGCTGACGGTCATAACTTCTCTACCAATTAAGATTTTTTGGTGATAATTGATAGGGATGCTTAAAACATTAAGAAGGAGAGTTGCATTTAAAAATAATTGTAACTATGCGTTACTCATTACTCCCCTGGTGGTAAAATCTTGTGCAGGCCATAATTCTTTAACCAGTGGAGACATTTTCATGATAGTTAGTAGAGATGCTAAGAACATAAACTAGGTGTGTCACAATATGTAAGGACAACTCTGACCTATGGTGTGTTGGAGTTATCTGCCTTACTTATACTGCGGATGCAGATTTATCAGCAATTCATGCAGCAGGCTTTTTTTTCTCATTATTTTTGGATTCTTTGTTGAAAATCACTTACTAGCGAACACAAAATTGAGTTTCTCATACTAACGGTTGAATAGTTACAGGCCTTGTAGGCAAATGGCCTTTTATTTCTCATTATTTTTGGATTCTTTGTTGAATATCACTTTCTAGCGAACACAAAATCCAGTTTCTACGACTTACAGTTTGAGAGTTATAATCTTTGCAGGATACAGGCCTCATTTTTCTCATTATTTTCGGATTCGCTTACTAGCAAACAAAAAATCCAGTTTCCATGACTTACGCTTTGAGAGTTATAATCATTGCAGGCAACGGGCCTTATTTTTTTTTTTCATTATTTTTAATTTCTTTGTTGAAAAACACAAAATCCAGTTTCCACAACTGATGGTTTTAGAGTTCTATGTCTGATTCACAGTTGTGGAGTTATCACCCACTGCAGGGTTAAACAAGTGTATCCCTTGATATATTACATCTCTGATGCCCCAGATTGAAAAAAAACGGCCATTTGCGGTGCGGTCGAGGGATTTGCCATCTCTTCTGATGGCTATTTTTTATAAAAAGATAGCAAATGGTTTCAAGCTTCCAAGCAAGGAAAAAGGGTTACAAAAAGTCACTAGGCAATATTAACACCTGCTTTGGAATTTTATTATAGAGGCAAAGAAAAACAACTTCAAGTCAACTGTTTTGTTTCAAAGGCTCACTGCCCTTTGCAATAATACTATCGCTTGACATGTATGAACATTTCATTTGTTTACCGCTGACATCTAAGAATGTCACTTGGCAAAGTAAATCTGTATTTTTTAAATCAATAGACAAAAAGTTGAATGGCTGGCACGCAACGCATAGTCTTCTAGAGTACTCTCGACTTTTTTTTTCTTCAATATCGATTACCTGAAATAATAAATACGACACTTTTTGAAATGTAGAAAATGTCAATAGTGAGATTCAAAGCTTATGGTTTGAATTCAAATGCTCTTTGTAGATTCTGATTTTAATTTGGAGTTTTATGGCCCTATCAATACTCTCAAGTTAACCTGCATGCACTTCCTGGGCAGGCTTAGTCCTCTAAGCGGTATCCCAGTGTTTTGTGCACATTCTCCCCGTCATAGTAAGAAACAGATTGAACATGATATACTTTGTTGTACAATAATTTTCGTAAATATTTGGGTTCAAGTATCTCCTGAAAACGTTGTAAACTGTCATAACTTTCCACCGTGGTAATATTGTTTGTTGTTCACCTGTGAATGGCTTTGGCGCTTTAGCGATTTAGTCTATAAATTCAGAAAGATTGCTGGCAAAACTGAATTTTCGGTATAGTTTTAAACTAGAGCTGGTGTTTGTTAAACACTATGCCCCAAAGTGCCTGGCTCTAACACTGCTTGACTCCAACACTGCTTGCCCATGACGGTAACAACAGTACAAATATACGAGATTTCAATGTTATTTTATTAAAAGGGAAATAACTCTAAAATGGGAGATAATTTGGATAGGAAAAAAATATGGGTCACCTATTTTTCATGAGGAATCCATATATGAAATTTCAAACTAGCATGCACAATTCAAAACTTATGCTATGCATCAAATGTGTGCAAAGTAAAAATGCCCAAAATGACAAAGGGCCATAACTCAAGAAGCACTTTTCAGAATTTATTCAAAAGTTAAACAGGTCATCTACTCATCGCTACCTATCTATTCCTTAAATTTCAAGGCTCTAGCTTCAATAGTTTTTGAGATATTTTGCTGACAAGATTCCATCCATATTTCTTCAAAGGGCCATAACTCAGGAAAGGGGCATAATCCTGATGGTAAAGAAATATGTGTCAGCTATTTTTTCATGAGGAATCCATACATAAAATTTCAAAACCCTAGCATGCACAGTTCAAAACCTATGCTAAGCATCAAAAAGTGTGCAATGTGAAATGCCCAGAATGACAAAGGGCCATAACTCAAGAAGTACTTTCAGAATGTATTCAAAAGTTAATCAGGTCATCTACTCATCGCTACCAATGTATTCCTTAACTTTCAAGGCTCTAGCTTCAATAGTTTTGAGATATTTTGCTGACAAGACTTCATCCATATTTTTCAAAGGGCCGTAACTCAGGTAAGGGGCATAATACTAATAATAAAAAAAAATATGTGTCGACTATTTCTTCATGAGAAATCTAAATATGAAATTTCAAAACCCTAGCATGCACAGTTCAAAACTTATGCTATGCATCATAAAGTGTGCAATTTAAAAATGCCCAAAATGACAAGGGGCCATAACTCAAGAAGTACCTTTCAGAATTTATTCAAAAGTTAATCAGGTCATCTACTCATAGCTACCAACATATTCCTCAAATTTAAATGCTCTAGTTTCAACAGTTTTTGAGATAGCTTGCTGACAAGATTCCATCCATATTTTTTCAAAGAGCCATAACTCAGGAATGGGGCATAATCCTGATAAGAAAAAATATACGTGTCAAATATTTTTTCATGAGGAATCCATATATGAAATTTCAAAACCCTAGCATGCACAGTTCAAAACCTATGCTATGCATCAAAATGTGTGCTATGTAAAAATGCCCAAAGTTATAAAGGGCCATAACTCATGAATTAATTTTTAGAATTTATTCAAAAGCTATTCAGGTCATCTACTCATCAATATCAATCTATTCACTAGGTTTCAAGGCTCTAGCTTCAATAGTCTTTGAGATATGTTGCTGACAAGATTTCATCCATATTTTTTCAAAGGGCCATAACTCAGGAAAGGGGCAAAATCCTGATAAGAAAAAAATATGTGTCAGCTATTTTTTTCATGAGGACTCCATATATGAAACTTCAAAACCCTAGCATGCACAGTTCAAAACCTATGCTATGCATCAAAATGTGTGCTATGTAAAAATGCCCAAAGTTATAAAGGCCCATAACTCATGAATTAACTTTTAGAATTTATTCAAAAACTATTCAGGTCATCTGCTCATCAATATCAATCTATTCACTAGGTTTCAAGGCTCTAGCTTTAATAGTCTTTGAGATATGTTGCTGACAAGATTTCATACATATTTTTTCAAAGGGCCATAACTCAGGAAAGGGGCAAAATCCTGATAAGAAAAAAAAATATGTGTCAGCTATTTTTTCATGAGGACTCCATATATGAAACTTCAAAACCCTAGCATGCACTGTTCAAAACTTATGCTATGCATCATAAAGTGTGCTACGTAAAAATGCCTAAAAGGGCCATAACTCATGAAGTAATTTTCAGAATTCATTCAAAAGTTTAATCAGGTCATCTACTCATCAATACCAATCTATTCACTAGGTTTCAAGGCCCTAGCTTCAATAGCTCTTGAGATATTTTGCTGACAAGATTTCATCCATACTTTTTCAAAGGGCCATAACTCAGGAAAGGGGCATAATCCTGATGGGGAAAAAACATGTGTCTGCTATTTTTTCATGAAGAATCCATATATGAAATCTCAAAACCCTAGCATGCATGGTTCAGAAGTTATGCTATGCATCAAAAAGCGGAACGGACGGACGGACGCACGCACAAACATCCCAGAAGCAATATGCCCCTCCAACTTCTTCGAAGTCGGGGGCATAAATAGTCACTCGCTAGAAAAAAAAGATAAGTTTCAATGAAGGTTATCTGTCATTGGCAAACCATGCATGGTTGATTACCTGAATATGGTGATTGCTTCCCTTAACTGCAAGAAGGTGACGGCTTGGTTCTTACACTTAATGACGGCTCCCTCCTCAATCTATTTCAGATGGTCGGCGCCTGACTAACAATGTCTGGTTTGGCTCATTGTGGTCCTGTTTGTGGTTTTCTAGAGTTCTGGCTTCAGACAGCCGTTGATCATTTTACTTTGTTTCATTACGTTTTTTATTATTATTATATGTGTTTCACTGTGCTGTTTCACAGCTGAAGTAGAGGACCCTATATGGGCCATACATACATTCCAAACCGGAGCAGCATCAGAATTAAGGGTGGGGTTTCACCCAAATAAAACTGGTTTAAGCACAACTCCACCCCAGTAGTTTTCCTACTGACCGTTCCAAGACGGTTGCTCTGTTGCAGTTAGTCTTCCTGTATCGGTGGTTTCATATGCGGCGTTTGTTTTGTCATTATTAGTTCCTCTTCTCTGCCTCTTGTTGGTCTCTCGCGGGGGCTGTGTTCGCGACTGTGATATTTCCTGTGTATCTTCTCATATTTTACTTGCGCGTACCATCGCCGCTCCAAATCACAAAACGAGTTCCGCATAGGGTGCCTTACCTCTTCAGTGGAACAGCACAGTAAAACACATATTATAAGAAACAAGGCAGAGATTCAATGGCGACTGAAGCTAGGCCAGAAGAAAATCCGAAGAAGGACCACGATGGGCCCGACCATATACAGCCGTAGTAAAGTAAAAACCGTATTCGACCTAATTGGTGCACAGACCCATATAAGCGCACCGTCAAGCAATTTCTTAGTCTTCAGATTACAGATTTTATTTATTGCTTAATAAGAGCATAAGAGCATATGTTGTTGGTACTCATTTGAATTGCCTCGACTTGTTGAGGCAATTCGAATGAGTATCAATAACATATGCTTTCATAAAGAAAATCAGAAAAAAAAATCGCATCAACATCATTAAATAGACCCTCATTCAGTTCCCTGGTTATCTTCCTTGTAAGTTTGTCCTTATTAGGTAGATATTTTACTACACGTTTTACCAGTAATTTAAAAAAACCTTAAGCGCACGGTGCGATAATTAGATCGAATACAATAAGTTAACTCAGGAACTGATGCAATCAGATCCACATCAAGCCCCAAACACCAACCATCTGAAACAGACTGAGGAAAGAGCCATTATTCAGTCTAAGGCCCCCTTCACCATCGTACAATTAAGAGGGAAGCAATGGTATCAATCATAATTGGGTGAACAACCATTCATGCAGACTGCTGTGTGACATTCATGCTGTAATCTATCTTTATGTTATGAGTGACACTCTTAAAGAATTGTTCCGTTAGCAATAATCTTTCTAAAGGTGTCACCAAAACATTCAGGTTTCGATAGACCGTGCAAATGTGTTTTTGAACCAACTTAACTCCTATATTTGGAAATAATTGCAGAGAACAGAGAAAAATGCAACAAATAAATGTTAATAACAAACCTTACAACACTACATTTAGTAGAACTCTGGTTCAAAGAAGTCTGCTATTCCTGTCATGTTGATGTGGGTGATTGTTTCTATGGGCACGCGATGACCATACTCAACAAAACGGTCTCCATTTACAAACACCTGTTGAAAAGCAAAAAAAAACATCTGATTAAAAAACAAAATGGTATGAAAAAATAACAGAAGACAATGACAGACAGGCAAGGAATTACCCCCTTAAATCAAAACAGGAATTATTAGTTTACTACACCAAGATGTAAGTATAAAAAACAGATTAAGAAATATTCCGAAGTAAAACATATGGCACTTTAGGAATGCATGATAAGACCATGTAATCCATGAAAAATATAATACATGAAAAACAAAAATAACAAAAGGTAATGGAGCAGCATTATGTTAAAGATTTGTTTAAAATCTTTGATTTGCATACATCTTCTGAATTCACTTGATACTTGAATTCGTGTCAGGTAAGGGTCCAAAAATTTATCTGACAAGCCCAAAGTTCCTTACTGATCTTGAAGACACGCAGAAATGTTACTATCAAGTGTAAATAAAACGCGTGCATGACTGCACATAAATACCAGGGTATGTCATTACTATCCCTTGAAATGTCGGAATATTCGACTGTCCTTCCAGCAAACGACATCGAAACATACTTTCCATATTTTTTTTTTTAAAAAAATAGAGATTTACATTCCATTCAAATTACCTCGTAAGGAGATGATTTTTCTGAGAACGATATAGCTCATTTTGTTTGTTCATTTGTTGGTGTATAAACCTAACCAATTTTGTTTCAAAGCGAAGTTACAATTATAGGTGGAATTTTAACTTACCACAAACTTTTCATCTTTAACATTTATAGCTATTTCAAATGTGTCTTTCTTTTCAAATGGAAACTCATCTCCTTGTTCTCTTTCTTCGTCTTGCCATTCTCCACCGACTCTAGTGTTACGTACGACTTCTCTCTCCTCGAATCGAGGATTGAAGTGAAAAGCTATGTCACCATCGTCACTCTCGTCGCATTTAAGATTAATTGCAAATCTGAAATACCAGAACAGTAAGTATACTTGGCGCCTAGCATGCTACGAAAAATCTAGTTTTGAATACTTTTTCGAGGTTAAAAACTAGGCTATAAAATTTTTCATAATAGCTTAAGCAAAAACCGATACGATAATTTTAAACTCGTGAAATTTATAACTGTACCTTCCCCTAGACTTCTTTGGACATCCTTTGACAACAATCCAGTCACCGTTACTAAGACCATCTGGGATCTGTTCTGTGTACGGTACCTCCTGTAGATATATGGTAGATTGATCAGTACGATTATTAGTACGATTATCTAAATCCGTTACTTGTAGCACTTTCAGGGGAAATTCAACAAACAAATTGACATTTTTCTTACATTTCAAATAAAATAAGGCTTGACATTTCAGAAAATTGGCTCCAAAGATGCATTCTGGCTATATATTACTGTTCAAATAATCTAAGTCCCTTTGACGAACTAGTCCGGACTTGTTTCTAATTATTCTGTATAAGATGTCGTTTGAATGGTGACCAGCGTGGTATGATATTATATGAAAACTGGCTGCAAAGACGCATTCTAGCTATGTATTATTGGTTAAATAATGTAAATCTCTCAAACTGGTCCAGTCTTATTTTTAATTATTCTTGATCAAATGATATTTTGATGGAGACGCAGTGTTCGGATTTTCATAGGTGCATACGTGTGGTATATACGGTAATACGAGACAGGTTCTCTCTTATTAATACATTTTACTTTTTATTTTTATTTGCATCGGGACCACTGAACCCAGTCTAATATCTTCGAAAATCGCTCGGTGCTACTATGCTTATGCAACCCTTCAAACAACATTGCTACCATATGAACAGGTCTTAATAATAAAACTATGCCATCACGTATCATTCTTTTATGTATCCGGCGTTTCCAAGATCAACTTCATAAAAGGTGACCTGTATAAAAGGTATCACGAATGGACCCTTATCAAATATAACGTCAGCAAACATTTGACAAATAGAGTTTTGATGGCGTTTTTTTGTTGTTGTTTTTTTGTTGTTTTTTTTTTTTTTGTTTTTTTTTTTTTGTTTTGTTTTTTTTTCTATACTTTTTCTTCTGCCTTTTTTAAGGTTTGCCTTTGCGTATTGTGTTTGCGATAATTCAAAATGAAATGAAAGTTATTTCAATACATGAGTTTTACAACTATTCAAATTAGTTCAGTTTCTTCCAGTTCTGCGTAAATTACATAAAGGAACTTCTATTGAAATTGAACATTGAATTGGATATCGTTAATTTAGGAAACTGAAGGATTGGTAGTATCCCAGCTAGCATTCTTTATAAATCGAAGCATTCTTTATAAATCGATAGCGGGACATTATCGGCCCGTCAGCTACCCTGACGGGCCGATAACGGCCCGCTATAGATTTATAAAGAATGCTACCTGGGATTACTGATTTTGTTTTTTCCAAATACAGTCAAACTTGTCCTAAAGGCCACCTGTATTAAGCAATCACCTGCCTTTAAAGGCCACTATTTCAGATCCCATCAAAGGCAAATAAGTTGAAATCTACCTGTATTAAGCAAGCACCTGCCTTAAGCAACCAATTTTTGACTTTCCCATAGGTGCTTGCTTAACACAGGTTTGACTGTAGTGCCATAATTACTCTAAACAGTCGCATACCTTAACTCCTTAATATACCTTTCCTAAACTTTGAACTAGACATCCGACTACATGTTGATGTGAATTAAAGTGCTGGATGAGTAGGAAGCAGTACAGACTCTGATTAGACGCCACATTTTGTGAGATCTGAACTTGGTCTTTAATGTTTGCTCATGACTCTCTGTCCGATTTCTAAAGGGTAAATACAGTATATGTGTTATGAAAGAACATGCAATACTCCTAATACTCATAGAAAACACTTTACCAATTTTCGCATCAAAGAAACACTATTAGTGTAAACATCTCCAAAGACGTATATTCCTTTGATGTCTTCCACATTCCCACGAGCAACAAAATCACAGAACTTCAAATTGTTAACTAACACCTGTAATGACAAAATATATTAGCAATCACTTTCATTCTGATCCTTCTAACTACAGCAGAATTTTAATGACTCGAACACCGATGGCTCGTTGACCGTGACTGATTCAAATTCGTTTTTATTCCCTAGGAAATTCTTACGATTGCTCAAGAAAACAAATATTCAGGGATATTTTAGGGAATTTTCTTATTTTATCTAATGAGTACCAGTATTTGATATAAGATCGAAGACATCCCTAAATTATCCCCATTTGCCCCCTGGCCTGGCGCTATGATCAACCCTCGGTGGCTCGAACTACCCCTGTCTAGAACAAATACCATGTCCCAAAGATATTCGAGCCAGGTTTTGTACATATAAAACTGGAAAATAAATGTTTAAACCAAAACACACAAGTCCCTCGCACTGTATTATTACGATTTTAGAAGCTTGCATTTCTTTTTCTCCTTAACGAGCACAAGAACTTAGCATAGTCTAGTTCCAATAAAATATTTTATCAGTTTTCTTCCTTGGTAATTGTTTTCGTCTTAAATGCGTGTCATACATTTCAATCCTGACAATGATGGAAAATATTTGATCGAAACTTTCCATCTCATGTCTCTGATTTCTAGCAAATGTGAAATGATGGAGTCGTTTCGTATCGTTTTGTATTATTTAAAAATAAATACAGTTGACTCTCGTTATCTCGAACTCGCTTAACTCGAATAACCGCTTATCTCGAAGTGAAAATCTTGTCCCTGCCTAAACATGAAAATCTAACAACAAGTAAAAATATTGTGGAAAAGAGGAGAAATTATTTCTCCACTTTTCCACAATATTTCTAACGTCAAGAGTCCAATTACATATAAATTTGTAAAATGGGGTTGTTCGAATTATTTTTTCCTCAATTCAGAAAATCTGATATGTGGAGGTTCGGATATCTCGAAGTGTTTCAGATTCTCTTGGAATTCGAGATAACGAGAGTCGACTGTATGTAGATACCCAAGAAAGGGCACGATCACGGAACACATCCTTCCTGAGAGACTGCACAAGGGTTGAATGACAACATAAAGGAGCACTTTGTAGCCAACATTTCGAAAAAGAACGAAGAGAAAACAGTTAGATTTTACGGACCAGACAACCCATTAGAGTCATGTCGAGCCAGTCTGTTTATCTAACCACACTCTTCCTGGGCAGGCTTAGTCCTGTACGCGGTTAACCAGTATTTGTGCACACTCTTTCGCTAGAAACTGACAACTGCCCTTCCTTAGAATGTCATTCTTGAACGGCGGAAGGGAGAGAATGACCGTAGAAAATATTTCATGAGAAATATCTACAAAAGAATGTTGCCGGTTCCGGCGAAGATTGAATCCGTGATCTCCTGATCACCAGTTGGATGTGCATCCGATTGAGCCACCGAGGCCGGCTACTGTTAATGTTACTTTGTTTGTTTGTGGTGAGGTTTTACGGCCCAGTCAACCCAGTGGGGTCATGTCGAGCGCGGTCAATTTACCTAACCACACATTTACTGGGCAGGCTTAGTCCTCTAAGCGGTTAACCAGTATTGTGCACATCCTTTCGCCAGAAACTGACAACTGCCCTTCTTGAATCAGCGGAAGGGAGAGAATGACCGTAGAAAATATTTCATGATCAATCTCCACGAAAGAATGTTGCCGACCTCGACGGGGGTTGAACCCGCGACCTCCTGGTCTCCAGTCGGACGACGCATCCAACTGAGCCACCGAGGCCGGCTAATGTTACTTTGACTTACTACAGCTCCTACCCGAAGAATTTTCAGATCTTTACTAGGTGCTTGATCACTGATCATAGACATAATGCACGAGAGAGAGAGAGAGAGAGAGAGAGAGAGAGAGAGTAAAACTCCAAAATGCAAAAGAAAGACAATTAATACTACGTGTATCAGTGGCATGCCAGTTTTCAAATGGCGTTACATGTTAATGCTCTTGGTAAAATTTTTAACAGACGACATATTGAATTATTATTATTATTTTTTTTTTTTTTTGCCAGATAACAGGTCTAACAATTTGCATAAAAATATCAAATTCTGTTTTCTGGGAAAAATAAGAGAACTACCATCAATTTGTCGTCTGATGAATTAGCCCACAGAGTGATGAAGCTTACTATTGTGCGTATCAGCAGCATATCAGTTTTTAACGACATTAGGCCTACATCTAAGATATATCCACTCACATCTCCAGATAAGAAGGGGTATCCACATAATATTTTTCTTATTTCTCAAAGAAAACATATGTTGTGGGTACTCATTAGAAGCGCCTCTATGAGGCGCTTCTAATGAGCACCACAACATATATGTTTTCGTACAGAAAAAAAAAGAAAAAAATATCAATATTTTTCAGTTGAAGAAAGCACCTTATCTGGAGCTTTGTCCACTACCTTAAATTTCTTGCTCTTAACAATGAATTTGATCTCAAACGGAGTCTTGTCTACAAAAGCTTTCGGTAGATCATGTCGTTCTTCCTCCTGCCAGTTGCCATCGAAACGGTTGTTCAAGACCACCTGGCCGTCATCTCGGCGAGGGTTAAAATGAAATGCAATGTCAGAATCGTCGTCATATCCATTCATGAGATTCACTGAAAATCTGAAAAAAAGGAAAGCAATAAGCCATCAACATGCCCCTTTTCCCACAGGCTGCAAGTACAACAAACCCTTTTCACCACCCACCTACCACCCACTCTGATATTAAATTTTAAGTTTAACGCCATGCACTGTAACTGTATATGAAATACTGCAAAATAAAATTTAGCATTCCCCTCTCCGATCTAAAACTCGTCACACAATGAAACTTCATCCCTTTTTCAACCGACACTCGACTTTAATTCTACTCGTACAGTGAACCCTCGTTACAACCACAGCATACAAGTTCCCAAAGATGTTGTCATTAAATGAATCTGCTGTTGTACAGAATACTTAATGAGCAGATTGATTATGTGTGAGTTGGGAGCCTTTATGCGAACCAAATTTTTATGTATTTCTGTATTAAGAGCAGCATCGGGACCCAGGGTGAAGTTGGTTAGCCGTAAAAGACGGTAGTGTATTCTACTGACCGTTCTAAGGCGGTGGTCCTGGTGTTTTTCTTATTCTTTGTACTGTTTTTTCTATATGTGTTGTGATGCTAGCATCGTGGTCACAGTCTTCAATAGCTGCCAACTTGGCTTTCTGTTTTACTAGTTGTGTTGTGATGCTAGCATTTTGGTCACACTCAACAGCTGCCCATTTTGCTGTCGGTTTTACTAGTTGAGTGGCATCGGGACCCAGGGTGAAGTTGGCTAGCTGTTAAAGTGCTTTAACCCGACCCCCTCCCCCCTTCCCCCCACGGTGGTTTATTCTACTGACCGTTCTAAGGCGGTGGTCCCGGTGTTAGTCTTACTCTTTGTTATTTTGTGGTTTATTCTACGAGGCGATTTGTTTTATGTCTTACCTTGTGTTATTTTGTTCTTGTGTTTTTCAGTCCTTTTAATCTTGCTATTACCTCGCTTGGGGAAGAGAGAGCTAATCTTAATGCTTTTCGTACGTTGGTTCGATTTGCACTTGTTTGGTTTTGTCTGTTTCCACTTCCTCTTGGTGTCTGAGAAGGGCTGCGGTTTGTGATTCTGGCACTCCCTGGACTTTTCTCTTACCTGTCTTGTTTTGTTCTTATTTCCTCATAGAACACATGTTTTGAGGCGATTCTAACAAATATCCAAAACATGCGTTTCTTTACAGTATTAGTTACAATATTCGTGCATAATTTGTGACTAATTGTTACCTCTTGGGCGAAGGTTTCGTGACAGTCAAATTGTCATTATAACCAGTTTTGTCGTTGTATCGAGTGTCGGTATGTATATTGCTGTCATATGGAGGGTGTCAATAAAACCGAGATTCCGTTAGGCGGCCGTAGAAAGTCTCCCAATGTTCATCATAGTGCAGTTTTTTTTTGTATCATTGGGCATATTCTGGTATCTTGGAATATAAGGATCTATCATTTCTGTGAGGGGTGGATAGAAAAAGCCGTCCCGAGGGTCACTGCCTGGCATCACGAGGCTTATTGAGTGATGCCAGACTGTGATCGCGAGGGACGGATTTTTCTATCTACCCCTCAAATCCATGACAGATTTCTTTTCTAGCACACCTTTCATTTCTGAACATAGATTTTTTAATAATGCAGTAACTTCAATGGCTGACATCCACTATAATGTGATGAAATTACTGTGCATTTTAATAACGTCATTCCATTCAGTGGCGTAAACCTTAACGATGGCGGAAACCTTAACGGTGGCGTACATCACAACCAGTGCATGTGAAACACATAAGAATTCTCGATTTTTATTTTACCCTGGGTAGGATAAACTGGGTAGCATACGTATTTCTATCCCAGGGTTAAATCCAGGATTTCCTTATCTGGTGTGCAAGAAAATTGAGTTCCGCTTAACTTGGTGCATCGAGTGTGTGCAGCCCTGCAAACCGCATTGCTATCATATGAAGAATCTCAATAAAACCGATTCTTCGATTTTTGTTCTCTTATGTGTTTGTTTGTGGCGATGTTTTACGGCCCAGTCAACCCAATGGGGTCATGTCGAGCGCGGTCAGTTTACCTAACCACACATTTACTGGGCAGGCTTAGTCCTCTATGCGGTTAACCAGTATTGTGCACATTCTTTCGCCAGAAACTGACAATTGCCCTTCTTGAATCAGCGGAAGGGAGAGAATGACCGTAGAAAATATTTCATGATCAATCTCCACGAAAGAATGTTGCCGACCTCGGCGGGGGTTGAACCCGCGACCTCCTGGTCTCCAATCGGACGGCGCATCCAACTGAGCCACCGAGGCCGGCTATGTTCTCTTATGTGATCCTGCTGCCAACGCCGCCTCTAAAGATTTTAATTCAGTCTAATATTAACCATTACCATGCTGAATAATTTAAGATGGCACGCTAACTTCTAATTTTCAGCCAATCAGATTACTTGAACCAGGTTGTTGATACAAATTCACATACTTAGTGACTAAAATGCAGATCCAGGTCAGTTAGCTTCTGAAGAAGCCAACAGACCTGGATCTATACTGTTTACAAAGGCCGGGCCTCTCCGGGTTCAGCAGGACCAGGGTTAAGAGTAGACTAGAAAGTGATATATGTAAATAACAACGGTACTGTAAAAGACAAATGAGTTGAAACGTCAGAAGACGAACCTTTGGACATGAGCGCCCAGCGAAGAGTCAGATCTGCCTGCGCATTCGCGCAGTCTCATCAGAATCTTAACTGGGCGCATTTTGGATAGCCGAGGATGCAAAGTTTTTTTCATGCGGACAACGTAGATTCTGGTCCGCCTGCGCTTTTGCGCAGGCTGATCTGAGTCTTCGTTGGGAGCACACGTCAGAAGGTACATTTTATCATGTTAAGGCTCAACTATTACCTGTCACCATCTGGTTTGAAATAGCCTTTAAAAGAGATTATATCCCCTTTCTCCAGTCCAGATGGAATTCTTTTGACACCCTCATTCTAAACAGAAATTTAAAATCAACAACATGCGATTGGCAAATAAACATAAAGTTAAACAGAATGCTAAATTATATGGAAAGAAATTCTCAGATCCGTTTTGTCGTAATACATGTCCAGAATAAAAACACGCACAAACAACATTAAGTCCGTCTTTACAATGTATTTACTGTCATAGGTCTAGATAAGAGTGAGTATCAGGACAGTATTTTCTTATTTGTCCACGAAAACATATGTTATGGTACTCATTAGAAGCGCCTCGATGAGGCGCTTCTAATGAGTACCCACAACATATGTTTTCGTGGACAAATAAGAAAAATATCAATACTTTTGGGTTGAAAAAAGCGTCTTAACTAAAGCTATGTAATGTAATTTTCGCTCCACCGGCTTCACTGTATAAATATAAGTGAAGATACCCAGGAAATGCCACAATCACGAAGCACAGCCCTCCCGAAGCATCACAAGAAAAAGAGATGAGGAACAAATAAGGACAACACAAACACCACATATTTAACCGCAGACACTCTAAGAAAGAAGAACTGCAACAGACGAACCGCCTTGGAACGGTCAGTAAAAAGAAACTACGCGGGGTGGGGACTTAAACCTGCCTTACTCGAGCGAAACACAGATTTTCAGGAGCACAATATTGCATATTGACGCTTTTAATATGCAATCTAATGCGCACGATAGAAATGTAACTTTATTAACACTGTTACTATGCAACATAATGCCCACTGGGAACGCAACATTAGTAACGCTATTACTTTTGAATTACGCGCATGCTTGCAACAAAACGTATTTAACGCCGTTACTATGCAACATAACGCGTGCACTGGGAAAGCAACGTTATTAACGCAGCTACTATGCAACTATAAGGCTCGCGCTGGGAATGCAACGTTATTAACGCTGTTACTATGTAACATATCGCGCGCGCTGGAAACGCAACGTTATTAGTGCTGTTACTAGGCAACAATAACGCGCACGCTTGCAGCACATCGTTATTAATGCGGCTACTATGCAATAGCGCCATATTGTGCTCCTGAAAATCTGTGAAAACAGTGAAACCGGTAGAGCAAATTTACATTAAAGGCATTGAAGCCAGACTTATTTTTGCATCTACACTATGCAGGTGTACAGTCTGACCTGGACCTATTCAGGTAAAGTATAAGATGCACTATGCGGGTGTATAGTCTGACCTGGACCTATTCAGGTGAAGTATAAGATGCACTATGCGGGTGTATAGTCTGACCTGGACCTATTCAGGTAAAGTATAAGATGCACTATGCGGGTGTATAGTCTGACCTGGACCTATTCAGGTAAAGTAGATGCACTATGCGGGTGTATAGTCTGATCTGGACCTATTCAGGTAACGTATAAGATGCACTATGCGGGTGTATAGTCTGACCTGGACCTATTCAGGTAAAGTATAAGATGCACTATGCGGGTGTATAATCTGACCTGGACCTATTCAGGTAAAGTAGATGCACTATGCGGGTGTATAGTCTGACCTGGACCTATTCAGGTAAAGTATAAGATGCACTATGCGGGTGTATAGTCTGACCTGGACATATTCAGGTAAAGTATAAGATGCACTATGCGGGTGTATAGTCTGACCTAGACCTATTCGGGTAAAGTATAAGATGTACTAAGCGGGTGTATAGTCTGATCTGGACCTATTCAGGTAAAGTATAAGATGCACTATGCGGGAGCATATACTGACCTGGACCTATTCAGGTAAAGTATGATGCACTATGCGGGTGTATAGTCTGACCTGGACCTATTCAGGTAAAGTAGATGCACTATGCGGGTGTATAGTCTGACCTGGACCTATTCAGGTAAAGTATAAGATGCACTATGCGGGTGTATGGTCTGACCTGGACATATTCAGGTAAAGTATAAGATGCACTATGCGGGTGTATAGTCTGACCTGGACCTATTCAGGTAAAGTATAAGATGCACTATGCGGGTGTATAGTCTGACCTGGACCTATTCAGGTAAAGTATAAGATGCACTATGCAGGTGTATAGTCTGACCTGGACCTATTCAGGTAAAGTATAAGATGCAATATGCAGGTGTATAGTCTGACCTGGACCTATTCAGGTAAAGTATACTATGCGGGAGCATATACTGACCTGGACCTATTCAGGTAAAGTATAAGATGCACTATGCGGGTGCATATACTGACCTGGACCTATTCAGGTATAGTATAAAAGCCTTCTTCTTCCCTTGGAATCCTATTCATGTCCTACATATGGTCTGCAGGCTAAAAGAGAGTTACACTCTACAGGCTTCAATCAAAGTATTGGCGAACTCGAATGGTTATAGTTTGGTCTAGTATGATGTAAGAAAAGTTTGATAGCGACACTGATGTGTAAAACTCAACAACAACAAAAACGCCGTTACCACGCGTTACTACGCAACAAAACGTGTGTGCTGGGAAAGCAACGTTATTAACGCCTCATCAGCAAAAACTTAGCTTGCTCATCAGAGCCTCATCAGAGGATGCAGCTTTGCTTGCTCATTGGAAGCCTCATGCAGTGTGCTTGCTCATCATAGGCCTCATCAGAGTATGCAGCTTTGCTTGCTCATCAGAGGCCTCATCAGAGTATACAGATTTGCTTGCTCATCAGAGGCCTCATCAGCGCATACATATTTACTTGCTCATCAGAGACCTTTTCAGAATATGCAGATTTACTTGCTCATCAGCGGCCTCATCAGAGTATACAGATTTGCTTGCTCATCATAGGCCTCATCAGAGTATACAGATTTGCTTGCTCATCAGAGGCCTCATCAGAATATACAGATTTGCTTGCTCATCATAGGCCTCATCAGAGTATACAGATTTGCTTGCTCATCAGAGGCCTCATCAGCGCATACAGATTTACTTGCTCATCAGAGACCTTTTCAGAATATGCAGATTTACTTGCTCATCAGCGGCCTCATCAGTGTGCAGCTTTACTTGCTGATCTGGATTTTATTGTTCTCCTGTCATGGTGCCGAAAGCCCTTAATCACAGCCTGCCCCGCCCCAACCCTCCCCCATGTCTTACCTACCTGTGGTTCTAGGTATTGTATATCTGCTATATCTACATCCCCTTTAATATGTATGTATTTTGCATCATTGACGTCACAGCGATGGGCGAACGTAGTGAAATGTCTTTCATTGACATAAACCTGAATAAAAGACAAAACTAGCTCTAATGTAAGTATCTAATAGTTTCTAAATAAAACCTTAACGTCTGCCAAGCCTTAATATGAAGCACACACACACACACACACACACACACAGACATACACACACACACACACAGAGAGAGAGCAATTCAGTAAATATTAAACATGCAACTAAACATCTAACCAGTTAAAATAAGGACGTAAAACGTCTCCCCGTACGTTACAATAGTGTACTTCGTATTTTCTGGTTCTTTGTGATCACTGAGCACTCTGTATTCCGGAATATTGTTAATTTACTTGAAGGTCACAGATGAAGCCTAATTGGTCGAAACCAGCTAATCTGGTCCAGAAAACTTGACACTTTAGCTAATTTCAATTTTGTGAGTGTATTCTTTGCTCTCAACAATCACACCTTTTAGAATCTATTGATGATTTTATTGAAACAATTTTCATCAAAGCTATGCCCAATTTTCTCTGAAAATTTTAAAAACAATTCGAGTGTCGTCTGCTGACGTTGTGATGCGCTAAAAGGGCTAACCATGAACACCATTCCTAACTCTTTTCATGCTCTGGGCAAATTCAGCAGACGACAAACTGGTGATATTTTTCTTATTTTTCCCAGAAAATAGGATCTGACGCTTCATGCAAATTGTCTCCTTTGGAGACAATTTGCATGAAGTGTCAAATCCTATTTTAGGGAAAATAAGACAAGGTACTTCAAGATGTCGTCTGCTGAAAATGTACACAGCATGCAAAGTGTTGATATCATTTATTTTTTAATGTCTACTGTCTCACAAAAGGGACTTTGTCAAACAGTATAAACCCCGTTTTACCCTCTTTATACTCGATGCAACGACAAAATTCGTTATAATAATAATTTGAATGTAATGAAACCTTCGCTCAAGATATGACAGTTAATAAGAAATTATGCAACAATATCGCATTAAATCTCCAAGCAACATAAGTTTTGGACATTTGTTAGAATCGCCTCACTAAGGCGATTCTAACAAATATCCAAAACATATTTTCTATGAGGATATAAGAATAAAACAAGGTCTTTCTTACATATCATTTTATCCATTAAGGATTCTTTACAACAGCAAATTTACTTAAATGACAACATCTTTGAGAACAATTGCTGTCGTTGTAACGAGGGTTCACTGTACTGATATGTTTTATGTCTTTCATGGAACTATATGTTGTGTGTGTATTCATTAGAAGCGCCTTACCGACGTCCGATGTAGGTCTATACCCAGCAAGCACATGACGTTTATACAACATCTCATTAACATCTATGCAATCTGATGTTGATGCTATAGAGTTTATTTCTTTGTTTTGACCGATTACGGAGAAATAATTCACTAGTGTTCTAAGGCTTCCCTGTAAAACTCGAGTCTGTGATAGCAAACGAGTTTTTAGAACACAAGCGAATCATTTCTCCGTAATCGATCAAAAACAAACGAATAAACTGTTCAATACATTTTTTACCCTCACCCCACACAAAATGTGTTTAGTTGGATGTTGTACGCTTGTGACGAGTGGGAATTTCATATGCTATTGAGAGATGTCCGACCTTGAACTGCTGAGTAAAAAAAAAAAAAATAGTGCCATCGGATTTTAGTTCTAATTTGAAGAAATGATATAAAATAATTCACTGGTGAGCGATTACGGGTTTTCTTTCACTGAGAAAAAATAGGTAATTCATTGTTAGAAATGTAATAAACATTGTATATAAACGGCATGTGTTGACTTTGCACCGACGTTAATGCAAAGCTGTATAAACGCCATGTGCCCGCTGGGCAGTGTTTGCTCAGGCCTGCCTGTCCCAATACTTAGGGTTACTGCCAGTACAAACTCACCACTCACCTCGTAACCAGCGTCTGTGGCCATAAAAATACTGTCGAAGTATTCACCCGGTCCGAAAGGGAAGTCCTCTTGAATCCTCTCTTCGTCACCCCAGTCACCTAATTTGGCGTTCCGGATTACACAGCCTTCATTAGGACGGGGGTTGAAGTGAAACATATTCTGGTCGCAGTCCGCGTTGTCAACGAAATTCATGGAAAACCTGTAACAATTAATTTGTAACAAAAAAAATGGAAGCTTGGGAAAACCTTATTGTTAAAATGAGACATTCATAGTAGTCTAGACCATTTTTGTGTTGTTCTGTGGCTTTATTATTTGTATGATCTGGTAGTCCATCTCGTGTCTAGAAACCAGTTTTGCTCCATAGTTCAAATGTTGTGTGGTACAGTATTTAACCCTTGTCCTGCTGAATAAATTAAGATGTCAGGCCCATTTCTTATTTTCAGCCAATCAGATTACTTGATCCAGATTATTGATATGAAGTCACATACTTAATGGCCAACAGTGCAGATCCAGATCAGTTGGCTTCTGAAGAATCAGTTGGCTTCTTCAGAAGCCAACTGATCTAGATCTTCACTGTTTGCAAAGGCAGGACATATCCGGGGTCCGCAGGAGTAGGGTTAAAGTGGCAGAGCGGGTCATTTTATGGAATACCTGAAGATCGATGATGGAAGAGTATTCCTTGTTCTTATTCTGGCGCAGCATATATAACATGAAAAGCAGTAAAGCATGACTTAAAGCACACAACTAGACTACTAGACCTTGCATCAACGGACTACATGTCAGTTATACTTAGCATTTGACGTCACAAAGATGCGCATTAGTAAATCACACTGATTTTGTTGTTGTTGTTGTTGTTGTTGTTGTTTAGTTAATTTATTTATTTATTTTTTTATTTTATTTTTTTTTTTTATTTTTTTTTTTTTATTTATTTATTTATTTATTTATTTATTTATTATTTTTTTTTGCATGTTTTTTTATTTATTTTTTTATAATTTTTCTTTTTTTTTATTTTATTTTATTTATTTATTTTCTATTTATTTATTTTTTTTATTTATTTATTTTTTTTTTTTTGTCATGGTGGTGGAGGGGGGCGTTGTTTCCTATGGAGAGCGAATGGTCTAGATTTTTTTTTTAATTTCACATAATATGAAACGCATCATGGGAAAAGGGTCATTATAGCATATGCGGACAGCAAAGGTTCATATGCTGTTCGCTCACGTAAGCCGTAGGCAGCCAAAGATCTGGACATGTAGCCTCACTAAGGGGCGGGGCATAAGCACTGAAAGACCTGTTCGATGGGATGTCCGAACAGCCTTTTTTCTCGCATCGCGGCTCGATGACTACAAGTGTCTGCATGACAAAGAATCGTGGTATCTTGTAATTAACAGGGCCCGGTTGTTCAAAACTAACGATGTTGTTAAAACTTTGATCATTTAATATGGCATATTCGATAGTAGTTTTGCTGAAAAAATGTGAGTAGCTTTTTTGCAAAAGCTCCTCACATTTTTTCAGCAAAAATACCTGTGAATTAGATATTGTACCTGTGAATTAGATACTGTAACATTTTGACCACTAACGAGCTCGTTAAGCTAACAATGCTTTGAACAACTGGGCCCAGATTTACAAACCGATGTCTTGCTTTGAATAATACAACTGATTCGGCGTAAATAATAATACCGATTAGGTGTTTTACGTCACGTTTTACATTATTTAAGTCATATCGGGACGAAAGAAGAATAATAATAAAGGCTCTGTGTAATGAAACGCTGTACAGTCATGAGCTGAATTTCACCTCCAGCGAGATTCGAACCTGAGATCCCGTGTTCTGAAGTCATGATCGCTAACTACAAGGCACTTAAATGCACTCAAAGGGTATACATTTTAAAGTTTAGTAATATATTTTTTTTCTTTCTTTTACATATATCCATTAAATAAGTTTGATTGATTGTGTTGGGGTTTAACGACACGTCAACCCTTGTGTGTCATCTTGTGTCATCTCCCGGAGAAAGGGAAAAAAAGATAGGAGAGATAGTAGAGGAGACGAAAGAGATAGGGAAGAAAGAGGAACATGAAAGAAAGTGAAGTAGCAGAAGAAATAATAACATACCCCCTCCACTCTTACCTGCTGCAAGGAAAGCAGGCCTTGCCGAACTGTAAGCCAATATCAGATGGGCACCCCAGTGTCAAAAGCTACAGGGCACCTTTGCCTCACCCAACCACCCCCTTCATTAAGATAATGCTTTTCAGTCAAATTATCTGTGGCGCCGTCTGATCTGGGTCAACAGAATGCTCAGGTTTGTGTGTCCGAATGTAAACTCCATTTTACTTCCACTTGACACATCAGAAAACTATTGGAGAAGTGGCAAACAGTGTTGAGTCTGATCAGACGCCGCATTCTTTTAATCCGAGTCAAGATTCTTTGCTCAGGCTTGTCCCAGCGGGCACATGACGTAAATACAACGTCGCCTCAACGTCGATGCAACGTTGCATCGACGTTGAGGCGACGTTGTATTTACATGACGTAAATACAACGTCGCCTCAACGATGACGTAAATACAACGTCGCCTCAACGTCGATGCAACGTCATGACGTTGCATCGACGTTGAGGCGACGTTGTATTTACGTCATGTGCCTGCCGGGGTCTGTCTGAATACTTAAGGCATTGCGATATCACACTCACCCATCACTGTCTGTGCATGCCCCTCTGAGACGTACGGCTTTACCTGCTTGCATACCTCCGGGAATCTCCATAGTAAAAGGAACACCCTGAAAAATACAGTACAGTCGACTCTCGTTATCTCGAAGTCCGACTCTCTGAAATACTTCGAAATATCCGTACCACGACATATCAGATTTGAAGAATTTAGGAACAAATAAATCTTACAACCAAATTTCATAAAAAGGATATGTAATTTGACTCCAGAAGTTAGAGATATATTGAAAATATTATGGAAAAGAGGAGAAATTGCTCCAGAGGAGAAATTTCTCCTCTTATCCACAAAATTTTGTTACCTGTTGTTAGACATATTGTTACCTGTTTCCATGTTAAAACAGGGACCAGATTTTCACTTCGAGATAAGCTGTTATTCGAGAAAAGCGATGTCGAAATAACGAGAGCCAACTGTATTTAGAAAGTAAATAGAAAGTAAATATCTGACATTGCGATTAGTCTTTGTTCGTTTAGGTTGAGGTTTTACGGCCCAGTTAACCCATTAGGGTTATGTCGAGCCGTTCCATTTACCTAACCACACTTTTTCCTGGACAGGTTTAGTTCTCTAAGCGGTTAACCAGTACTTGTGCACATTCTTTCGCCAGACAACTTGAATCAATGGAAGGGAATGAATGACCTTAGAAAATATTTCATGATTAATCTCAATGTTGCCGGGCCTGGCAGGGATAGAACCCGCGACTTCTTGATCACCAGGCGGACGCCCATCCGACTGAGCCACCGAGGTCGGCTTGCTACGAATCAAAATACTACTGTAGCTCCACACATTTGCGTCAGCCTTACGTCATTCGATGACATCAAAATAAGCAGGCTAAAGCATTTAACCCTTGTCATGCTGAACCCGGATATATCCTGCCTTTGCAAACAGTGTAGTATCAGATCAGTTGGCTTCTGAAGAAATGATCTGGATCTACACTGTTTGCCATTAAGTATGTGAATTTTTAGCAACAATCCAGATCAAGCAATCTGATTCAGATTGGCTGAACATTAGAAGTGGGTGTGGCATCTAATTTATTCAGCAGGACAAGGGTTAAAATATTTTCCATACATTTAAGCCGCGGCATGGAAAAAGAGCAGTTATAGCATATGCGAACAGCAAGGGTTCAGTTGAGCCTGCGCTTTCACGCATCCTGTGCAGACTCTGTGCTGTTCGTTCATTTGTTGTAGGTCAAGAAGAAGCTTCAGGCAAAGAATCAGACATGCCTCGCTAAGAGGGCGGGCATGCGCACTGAAAGATTGAATCGACGGAAAGTCCGAAGAACCTTTTTCTCGTGAACGTTCATTTCATTACTGGAAGCACGAAAAGATTTGGCGGATTTTATTATTGCTTTATTATTATTATTATTATTATTATTATTATTATTATTTTCTTTTAAGGTGGATACAAGATATACTAAATCCGAAAAACTTACTCCGAAAGATGTGAAAAAGGCTTAGGAGTTTCTCAGACTATACAAATGGTCCACATCAAGCGACAAACTCAACTCGAGCATGCGCAAAATGCGCAGACTATCCTGCGCATGCGCAAAGTATCAATCGGGCCTTTGCTCTCCATTCATACACTGCAGTATCCAATGATTCCGTTAGCGGACAGTGTAGGCCCTGATCAGACTGCGCGCATGCGCAGTCTGATCAGGGCCTTCGCTGTCCGCACAATGATGCCTGAACACACGTTTTTGCATGGCGCGACGACATATTTCTGAAACAAAACCGTCTGGTGTGAGCAATACCGTTTTGCTCTCGCCAATAGCCGTGATTTATTAAGAATAATATTGAAAGACCTTCCAGTCGCTCCTCAGGTCTGATTTCAGGTAGCAGTAGTTTTCCAAGAGCATGCACGTCTTTTCTCCTGAACAGTTCCATGTCGTTCACTGATGTTATTTTCACCCCAGGACTGCTATCCTTTGAGCGAAAACAAAAACGTCAATAAAGTGCTGAAATATAGCATTAATTGCTTTCCATTGATTTCTGACAGGGCATATGGGACTAGTATTTTCTCAATGAAACAGGTGTTCATCCTTGAATGTGAGTTCGACTGTGAGCTTACGTTCATTATCAAGAATCCCAAGCTTTGGGCAAACAAACATTCCAGGTTCAAACGTGAGCCCATATCTGCGTTAAAAACTCCATGGCCAATTTTGAGTAAACATATTTTAAGAGAACCTGAGATTGATCGATTGTGTTGGGATTTAACTACACGTCTACCCTTGTGGGTCATTTTGTGTCGTCTCCCAGAGAAAGGGAGAAGAGAGATAGAAGAGATAGCAGAAGAGAAGAAAGAGAGGGACATGGGAGAAGGAGGAAAATGAATGAAAGTGAAGATACAGAAGAAGTAAAAACATCTTCCTCTACCCTACCCACTACAAGGATAGCAGGCCTTACCCAACTGTTAGCCAATATCAGTTTGACGCGCCGGTGATTCACGACACCTTCGCACCACCCGACCACCCCTAGAGAACCTGAGCCCATGTCACCTATCAAGATTCGAAAGTTTGTTTGTGTTGAGGTTTTACGGCACAGTCAACCCAATGGGGTCATGTCGAGCGCGGTCAGTTTATCTAACCACACTTTCACTGGGCAGGCTTAGTCCTCCAAGCTGTTAACCAGTATTGTGCGCATTGTTTTCTGCCCTTCTTGAATCAGCGGAAGGAAGAGAATGACGGCAGAAAATATTTCATGATCAATCCCCGTGAAAGAATGTTGCAGACCCGGCGGGGGTCGAACCCGCAACCTCCTGATCACCAGTCGGACGCGCATCCAAATGAGCCACCGAGGTTGGATGGTTCGAAAGTCAGGTTGGGGTAAGCATACGTTTCAGTCAGTTAATGTGAGCCTGTATGGCCTCTTGACAACCCAGATTCCCACCCCAGTAAAAACAGCCTACTCTTCGAAAATTCGAACACCTTACTCCATATTGGTCTTAAAAATTCAACAACCCTTTTTTACCCCTGTTGATGTCGCTAAAATTTGTGTCTGAGTGGCAAACACTGTAGACCCTGATCAGACGCCGCGTTCTGTGGCGTCTAATCTTGGTTATATAGTTTGCTCAGGCCTGTCTGCCCCAATAGTTAGTGTTATTAGGTAACTCACGTGTTTGTTCTGGAATGTGACGTCATAGTATTCAGCGCCCTCTGATAAGAACAAATAACGAATTCTCCCGATGTCCATCCTGTGTCCGAAGTTAAAGAAATGCTTGCCATTGACATAGACACGGGACTCGTCGGCTGTTACTTCTATTTTGATCTGGAAAGTTTTCCCCTCATTAAAAGGGAAGTAAGGGATCTCCCTCTCCTCGTCCTGCCAACTTCCGCCGTCCCTGCAATTTCGGACGACTGTATCCTCACTCTGTCTGGGATTAATGTGCAAGGCGATATTGTCACTGCTGTGCTCATTGTCTTCCTGTAGGTTGATGCAGAAACTGTAAAAATATTATATATGGTCAGAGAAATTTGTTAAAGAGAAGTATTTGATGAAAATTCTGGGATAACGTTCTCTAATTCTCCATAAAAACAAACGTGGGTACCCATTAGAAGCGCCTCTGTGAGGCGCTTCTAATGAGTACCCACAACTAATGTTTTTTTATGGAGAAATAAGTAAAGTTATCCCCAAATTATCATCACCACCCACCTTAACCCCGCTGCTGTTTGTTTGTGATGAGGCTTTACGGCCCAGTCAACCCAACGGGGTCATGTTGAGAAACTGAAAATATATTATATATGCTCAGAGGAATTTGTTAAAGAGAAGTATTTGATGAAAATCTGGGATAACGTTCTCTAATTCCACATAAGCACATACATTGTGGGTACCCATTAGAAGCGCTTCGGTGAGGCGCTTCTAATGAGTACCCACAACTAATGTTTTTTTATGGAGAAATAAGTAAAGTTATCCCCAAATTATCATCACCACACCACCTTAACTCCGCCGCTGTTTGTTTGTGTTGAAGTTTTACGGCCCAGTCAACCCAATGGGGTCATGTCGAGAAACTGAAAAAAAATATTGTATATGGTCAGAGAAATTTGTTAAAGAGAAGTATTTGATGAAAATTCCGGGATAACGTTCTCTAATTCCACATAAAAACATACGTTGTGGGTACCCATTAGAAGTGCCTCGGTGAGGCGCTTCTAATGAGTACCCACAACGTATGATTTTTTATGGAGAAATAAGAAAATGTATCCCCAAATTATCACCAAATACTCCACCGGAAATCTGCTGCTGTTTGTTTGTGTTGAGGTTTTACGACCCAGTCAACCCAACGGGGTCATGTCGAGCGCGGTCAGTTTACCTAACCACATTTTTTCCTAGGCAAGTTTAGTCCTCTAATCGGTTAACCAGTATTGTGTACATTATTTCGCCTCCGATACTGTAGGATGACAGGATGACGCTAAATTGATTAAATGTCACCCTTTCTTTTATGCGCGATCTAGACAGGGTCAAGCATAATTTAGCGTAATACTTTATAATATAGGGTCACCCTAATATAATGTAGGATCACCCTAAAATAATATTTACCACCATAAAATAATTTCTTTTTAGAAATATTTACTTATCTGAAATTGTGAAGCAGGCAAACATTGAGATGACGATATATAAAAAAAAAAAAAAAGAAAAAAAAAGAAAAACGCACATTTTCAGTTTTCGTGACTAGGCTGGTAAACGAAATCTTCGAACTTAAACTGTTTTT
Source organism: Anodontia alba (assembly GCA_964016985.1). Classification (NCBI taxonomy): domain Eukaryota; kingdom Metazoa; phylum Mollusca; class Bivalvia; order Lucinida; family Lucinidae; genus Anodontia; species Anodontia alba. The sequence continues at coordinate 49,379,746 of OZ024823.1, read as the reverse complement.
TATTCATTAACATTTGTACAAAGAAATAGCTTGAATAGTTTAAATATGTTTCACAATTTTATAACATTTTGCGTCGAACGTGCATTTGTTCAAACTACTCTGATCAAACTACGTGGACGCACATGTTGAGCTGGACATTCGTTGTTCATAGATGACATAACGGAATATCTCCTGCCGTAACTCATATCAGCAAAAAAGTCAGGGCCCAGTTGTTCAAAGCTAACGACATCGTAAGTTAACGATTCGTTACAATTTACATCGAGTGATTCGCTCGCAAATATGCTGAAATTTTTTGCTGAAAAAAATGTGAGTAGCTTTTGCTACTCACATTTTTTCAGCAAAAAATATCAGAATATTGTATATTGAATCTGCTAAAACAGTTAACGAAATGACCCTTAACCAGCTCGTTAAGCTAACGACGCTTTGAACAACTGGGCCCAGGTTTAGAATTCAGTAAAATTCAGTTCAGACCAACCTTATTACATTTCTTTAATGACTTCAACATTTGACAGAGAAAAAGAAATATGCAATGTTGTTCTTTTATCGCATCTAACTACCCAACCGTCCCGTCCGTGTTCTCAGTGTTTTGAATGTATAGTCACTGTTGCAAACGCCTACATAAGACACAACTGATGAACAGGTGGGACTTGGTGTTCGCTTATCACATAACAGTGCGCACAGACCTTCTCGGTACAGCCGCGTTATGTTGCTTCTGAATAAACCAGAAGGTTGTGCAAAGGAGGAATATCGGAGGAACTTTAATAGGTGTTACAACAATCTCCGAAGAACTGGCAATAGCGGAAACACTTGCGAAAATTTAATGACAGAAATAAGACAACCCAGCTAGCATTCTTTATAAATCTATAGCGGGCCGTTATCGGCCCGTCAGCTACCCTGACGGGCCGATAACGGCCCGCTATAGATTTATAAAGAATGCTTACTGGGAATGATTTCACACTGCTGTTAAATGCGTATTTTCAAAGCTTTCTAATGTGTTTTTTTAGTAGGAAAATTACCGGTACACTCCACGGGAGCAGGTCGATTGGCGGGATGACGATATTTTGTGTGATTAATGAAGTTCACAGTCATTATATACAGGAATTCTGAACACAAACAAAATATTCTGAAATAAATGAAGTCACATGAGCTTTGATTGGATATATACCAAGCTGGGCACAGTTGTTCAAAACTAAAGATGTCTTTAGTTAACGTGTCGTTAAAACTTTAATCATTAGATATGGCATATACGCTAATATTTTTGCTGAAAAAAAAATGAGTAGCTTTGCTTATCACATTATTTTCAGCAAAAATATACGTGAATTAGATATTTAGACTTGTATAGTTAACATTTTGACCACTACGAGCTTGTTAAGCTAACGATACTTTGAACAACTGGACCCTGGTGTTTTTTGCTTACATCGAATAAAACTGGATTGCTTATTTACCCTAAGTTTTCGGACAGGCAGGCCTCAGGAAGTGTACTCCGCAGAACGCGGCGTCTGATCAGGCTTTGTAGGGACGATCAGCATGGAACTCTTCAGGAAGAAGAAACCCTAAAAAATTATGAAATCCGCCATTTTGTCTCATTCGATGGAAATGATAACCTTGGGCTTCTTCGCCTATAGTAACCAAAGTTTAGCCGAATTTAATAGAATGTGTTTAGATTCAATAAATCCTAATAATGAGTATAAGAACAGCTTATTCCCTCTTACCAAAAGTAATTCCTTTTTAAATATCTTGGCTTTTTTTTTAAGTTTTGTCTGTTGATAAAAGATAAATCTATACAACGATAAAAACCGAGGAAGGTACCTCCATGGAGGGAAAACAGTGGCGACTGTGACGTCA